>JABFDZ020000043.1:3237311-3254473 GCA_019775955.2 Pollimyrus isidori
ACACACTGCCTTAATGCGGGGGGGAGAGGCATGACACACTGCCTTAAAGCGGGCGGGAGAGGCATGACACACTGCCTTAAAGTGATAACAGCGGTAACATTCCATGACAGGCACATACAAATCCATTGTTACCAATGATATGAAAGAGTCAGCGACAGATTAAAGAACAACGTTGAACTGGGCAGAGTGCATGCATCTGTATGCCTTGCAATGCAATGGGATCCCAGCGAGGGTGCACTCAATGCTGCGGCCTAACGGCAACCCTGTGAGTGGTCAGAAGATGGATGGAATGGATGGATGGATGGATGGACGAATAGATGGATCTTTTGCAACTTGCATTATATCCCATTAAAACACTGTTAACTGTTACATTGCGCTCAATTAAAACACCACTCTGGTTCCCAAATCTCTCTTCGGAGGCACCTCGGCCGTTCCATGCATTCATTAATTTGTTAATTGAGCCGGTGATGCAATTTAACTTAATTAATTAAATAACGCAATGAGGTACTGATTAGCCTAACAACGTGGGTTAGCCTAACAATACACAGGTGTATGGGACATTAGCTGCAAATGCTGGGGTAAACTTAGGAGATGTTTTGAAACGAATACTATACACTGACACACTTTAATGACAGGCAGTGTAGTTTTACACCACTTTCACCGACTTTTGCAAGTGCTGTATATATACTTTTGCAAGTACTGCACGCGCGCACACACACACACACACACACACACACACACACAGATAAGAGCACATGACACTGTGGCGCCCTGGAAGAGGCCAGCCAAGTTCTCTCACGCTTGACAGATTCAATCTGTTCTCAGGATGACTGAATAATTGAAAGTTCTAACTCAAGACCATCTGGCTCCTACGAAGGCTAGAGAAAGATCCCAAGTCTGTCTAATACATTTGGTGACCCGCTGTAAAACTAAGCTATCAGTATCTCCACTGGACAAGAAATTCAATATCTTCTCCCAACACGATTACTGATAGTGATGGCAATACTACTGTAGCTTCTTTCTTTTTTTTCTGGTCGTCTGCCAGGAATTTCTCGGTATTTGATCACAAGTATTGTTTGACATTGTTTATTCTTTGTAGGTCAGGGTAAACTATATGTTTATGCTTAATGTGCCCACATTCGACAGGCATTCCTATTAAATCCCCCTCTGACAGATTATCATGCAGTTGTAGTTACATACTTTGCAGATATATTACGTTTATGAATACTTGATGAAACTGCGATTACTTTGCACCATTCCATTGCGAGACTTGTGGCTTAATTCACTGTGTAAGTACTACCACTGTCTGTTTATATTTTTCTGACAGCACTTTGGTGGAAGACAATTTAAGTTCAACATTACAATTCATTTTGGGCTTCATCCTGCATTGTGCAAGAGTTTCAGCTGCAGCCTCCTGAAATGAATTATTAGATATTTGTACTTACATAATTTTTGGATAAATAAAGTGCTTAGTGCTGTGAATATTGTAGTTTCAGTGCCAGTGCCACCTGCGCTACATCCCCAGAGTGCAAAGTCAACATACAAGTTGTGAGGACAACAGCAAACAGGTTTATGTCCCACATAGACCAGCTGACTCCCCATATTTTGACATGCCTGTGAATTGTGATAGGGTTGCAAGCTCAATTCTCCCCCTCAGCTCTCTGTGCAGAGTCTGCATATTCTCCGTGTGTATACAGGTATCATACGCCACTCCTCTTTCCTCAGAAGTCCAGAAATACAGTTATGTGAGTCGGTATCTCAGAATTTACACTACTGTGCCATTGTGTGCATGTGCCCCACAAAGGGGGACTTGCCTTCCAGTGTCCCCAGCCCCGCGGCTTGCTGGGAAAAGCTACAGGCACCCCGCGACCCCGTAGTATAAACGTCGCGTGGAGAATAAAAGGATGGATTTATTTTAATGTAAGGCAATTTAAGGAAAGCTGATGCATTCCATGCTGCCATTAAGATATGTCAATTAATTTATGCTGATTATTGTGAACGTCAGACAAAAAAAATACACCCTAGCAACCCACAGCTTTTTATTGAATGAAGCGGCTTCGGTCCTCCTTTATATGTCACCGTAGCGCCACGTGACCCGGCGGCCGTCGCCGCCGTTACCTGTCTGCGTAAAGGAACGGGCGACGCGACATTCCGCGTAACGTGGGGCATTTATGTAATGGATAGCGGTTAAAACAGCAAGAAAAGTTGGTGTGGGTGAGAGGGGAACATACGTCCGTGTGTGAGGGGGAACGGAGGGCGGAATAGAGAGAGAGCGGGAGGGAGAGAGAGAGAGAGAGAGAGAGAAAGAGATAGAGAGAGAGAGAAAGAGAGAGAGAGAAAGAGATAGAGAGAGAGAGAAAGAGAGAGAAGAAAAGCACCTGGTGACGGGCAGCGCGGGGAAATGGGGGGAAGCGTCCCGACCTGCGCCGCGTCTCCACCCTCTGCTGCATGTTCGCGCTGAGAGGATAGCCGTGTCCCGCGGAGGATGCCGAGCAGGTAGGACGGCGGCTCGGCGCCGGTGTCGCTGCCGTGGGGTGGTGGCTTGGGAGGGGGTGCGAAGTGCGGGTAAGGGAAATGCTCGGAGTGCATGAGTACGACAGCCAATTAGCGGTTTGTTCACCTAAGGGGCCATGCTGAGGGGACATTAAAAAAAATTATATATATATTGCTTTATTTAATATTTGGATAATGAGACTCGCCGTTAAGCAGCAGCCGCCTAAAACACCTGGTAATACTTGGGGATGATTAAGTAGCGTAACTGTATCGCCGGGCGGAACAACCCAAACACGCCAAAAGCGACGTTCTTCTTAAGTTTTACAGATGTACAGACAGGTGTGAAACTGATTATGGTATTTCTATGGACAGATTTCTTTCGTTTAGTCATTTATTTCGCATTTGTCGTGAAGTTCACATCCTGGGTGCACTAGACAGTACAGGTCAGGAGCCTAACAGATCTCCGTCGTTATAATAAACCGGGGATTTAGGGCACGAATCAAGCAGTACACATTTATCAGCGCTTGGATAAATTCTACAGTTAAATTATGTTAATGAAATACGTGGTGGCCGTAAGGATCTACCGGCACGCCGGTTAATGTGGGGCTGCTGTTTATCCATGACCGTGACGAATGTCTCGCTTTGGAGAAACAAAAATTGAAACAAAAAGTTAGTGATGCATGATTTCTTTTTAAAAGTACACACTTAACATATTACGATTTCATTATAGTGACAACCCAATCAAGTAATGAAGTCGTCCGCCGTATATAATGAGGAAATAAATCTGACATGCTGACTGATGTGATCTGGACAGACGTGATTTGTGCGTTAATCCGTTTTGTGTTATTATGTTACTGGTATTATATTATCGTGTTTGTCTATATTCTTTTCTTACATGCGGCAGTGGTGAAAAACTGTGCAAATAATACAGTTGTATAATTCGCTGCCTTTTATGAATTCCCGGGATGTTATTTTATGTGATGTTAAGGCTGTGGTACTTTGGCTGTGGTAGTCCAGTTGGTCTCGCAGTATGTTTCGGTGCTATCATGAAGAAAACATCAGCACACTCGGACGGACGGAGCCGCGACGCTTTGTGGAGGCGTTTCTGATGCCCGGGGGCGTGTGTTGCACCATTTGCCTTTTCGCTTGTGTCATTTTGGCAGAAAAGGGAGATATTTTGCACATCGCGCTGCAATAATAAAGGGGATTTCATACCAGCTGCTTTAGCAAAAGATGCTCTATAAAGAGGACATGAGGAAGTGTTTCAAGCCTAATCACTGGCTTTCTTGTAAAGCCCCAATCTAAATCTTCAGGGCTGCCTCCAGAGGTTTCCCGTAATAGTTTGGAAGTATGGAGAGCTCCGCAGTGCATTTTTTATGAGTGCCTCTCCAAGAGCACCCACAGTCGAAGATTTAGCCCAGGGAAGAAATGTGATTTATTTAGTGCTGACAGAAACACATAGTCGGGACCCAGACCTAAACATGAGCAGCTGAATTTAAATAATGAAACAGACAAGTAAATAAATACATCAATTTTTAAGAACCGCTCAAAGTATGAAAAAGACTCACTAAAGATGCGCATGGGGAAAAGCAACCAGATTAAAGAGACTTGAGTACGTGGAGCAGTGCTTTGAGAGAGACTGGCGTGTAAACATTCGCCCAGCCTGTGAGGGTCAGGGAGCCCTCTGCTTTTTCGCCTTACCCTGAGCTATCCCTCAAAGCACTGCCTCTCTGCGGTCAGGATGTGCCTGTACGGTACTTTACAGGGGTTGCTGGACTGCACTAACAGACCCTCCTTTATACATAGCTTAGAATAAAACCTCTCGATCTTGGGTTCTGTCCTGAATCCCCAAGCTACGCACACAGGGAAAATCACACCTTGAGCCTGACCAACGGTCGCCGTGCTGCCAGTCGTCTCGCGGAGCTCGATAAAACGGAACGGTGGCAAACCAAAGGTTCGAGCTACTGCACCGTATTAATCTTGATGACAGAGCAGGGAACAGGCCTCCCCCTTAAAGGGAATTAGAGACTAGGAGCTCTGTTTGGAAGGAAGACGGCCTAATGTCGACCTTCAGGGAGGAGGTGAGAGCGGCGTGTTCTGCGCGGCTTGGCAGCGCGACTCGTGCTTTTGAAGAGATGCCAGGTGCAGTAAAGCTGTCTGTGGAGAGCAAGAGAAACTCTGGTCACTTTATCATTTCTGTGGCGTGCGTCAAAAGTTTGTCCTTCCTGGTGTGAGTCTGCTCTCCAACTGTTCCCTTCTTATCCGCTCACCTTTTTCAAGAAGTATGGGTTTCATGAGGTTGGAAGTCAGTAGGTATCCGTCGTGGGTTTTAATTGTGTTGCAATTTGGAAGTAGTTTGTCGCTGCTCGCGTCGGCTATGGGGCATCGCCAATGAGTGAAGGAACTGCAGACGTCATTAAAAACCGTCACGTTTTAACAAGTCTTCATTGTACGACGATATTTCAAACCGACGGACATGGGCGACGTGTGCCGCCACTCTTCTGCCGTTCTGGAGGAGTGCGGCTTGCGATTCCGTTAGCGTGTTGAACCAGAGAAATGTCGGCCTTAAATAACGTTGATCTATTGGCAGGCTCTGAACTCGGCCGCCTTCTGAAAATACTGCAAATCTCTAAGTGACGGAGATAAACAGCCCAAGCTAATTGCTAGCATTCCACACCTACCCAAGAGTCGGGGTTGCAGTCGCAGAGATGCGTTCGGGAATGGACCGGTCCTCACGTTCCTCCGTCGCCCTCTTGACGCTTACGATTTATTGAAAAGGTAACCGTGTCTCCTCTTCCCAGACTGATGATGTCACTCCTCTGCTTTAAGGGCTTTACTGGTTGAGATGCGTATATTCTGTTTATCCTCCTGGAAACAGCTTTGAGGCCTATGATGTTACTTTTTGGGGGGGGAACAAACCAGTTTCAGAAATGGCTGGAAATTGGCACTCTGAGTTATGTCCATTGTAGCCAAAAAGGTAACCCTTAAAGTACTATCTATGCCAACTACAGGATACATGCATTTACTTGGCAGGTTTAATATTTTACTTTGGTGGACACCAGTGAAAATGGTACCTTTCCCTTTTTAGATGACCACCAAAGCTCTGTACCATGATAATTGTTCCTAGCTAATATACATCAATGTATTACTGCAATAATGGTATTTATATCTTTTGTAATTTATTGCAACGTGGACTAAGTAGTGGTAAAGACTATCATGAGTGGCATTTATATTTTTATGAAAAGCTTTTAAAATGCACTTTTCTTGTATGCTCAAAATGTCATTATGTGTCTTTAAAATAACGATCCACCCTCATCTGTCCTGACTAGTGAACATCTGAAATGACAAACGTCAATGGTGGGGAAAAAAAATCTTTTTTAAAATCGCATGTGCATTTAGTGTAGCTCAACAGATATTTTATGATTAACACGTCTAAAGGTTTCCATGTATTTTCGACATACTGTCAGTCAATGCTTTCATTCCTGACTTACCTTTTTGTCTTCATAATTGAATGTTTTTGAAATGCGTTTATCTTTTTCTTTTAACTGCTGTCAATATGCTGTGTGAAAAGACACCTTTTTAGTGAATTGAAAGCATAAATGACATTTCCTGGCATTCTGTAGTTTTTTTTTCCTATTTCCACAGTTGTTTTGCTGACACCTAATATTAAATCTGTCTTGACTTACCCTGAAATTTTCTAGAGCACTTGGATCTATTGTGCTACCATTTTTGAAGGGGTATGATCATATAGGCGCACACTTGGACCGATTGTGTATAAAATGATATTTACATTGTTTTAGATGTTGTGTGGACACATTGTGCACCCACAGAAAGCCCTTTGTGGACGATCACACTCCAGCCTTAGACTCTTGTATTGCAGCACCGTTCCTGGCTCTATTGACTTGGTCTACGTCGCTTAATCGAAGTTTGAAACACGCCGTAATAGGAAGGATACATCTGCTCTGGGGGGCGGCATGGTGGTGCGGTGGTTAGCACTGTTGCCTCACACCTCTGGGACCCGGGTTCGAGTCTCCGCCTGGATGGATGGATGGACATCTGCTCTGTGGACAGCTAGATATGGAGTGTCTCTTGTGAGATCAACTGCACTGCTTGTGGCATGGAGGCTTCCTGAGGGGGAGAAAAGGATCGAGATTGCTCTGGCACGGGCTCCTCTTGGTGCACTGCTCCGCCCATCTAATCGACTTCAGGATACATAAATAATGAGTGGAGCTCCATATGCTTGATGGATACCGTTAAGCTTCTTTCCGTAGTACTCCTCGCAGAGGCTTTCCCTTTCCGCCTCGCCAGTAGGATCTCAAGCTTCTGAATGGAGATTCTTGTAAGGCTCCCTGTAGCGAAACAAGACGGCGGCGCGCGTACAACCCAGATGGAAGGTCAACGGACGTTTGCAGCCTCAATCCTGAGAATGCGCGCCAGTCATTCCGTAAGTGCGTGTTCTTGGATTGTGATAGGAGATCAGACACACTCTGGAAAATCTACACTTGTAAGACTAGGAAGTTGGGACAAGAGGGGTGGTCGCCTCACACCGCTGGGACCTGGGTTCAAGTCTCCACCAGGGTTTCATGTGTGTGGAGTTTGCATGTCCTCCCCTTGTGGTCCTGGGGTTTCCTCCAGGTATCCCAGCCCCCCCCCCAACCCCCACAGTCCAGAAACATGCTGAGGCTAATTGGAGTTACCAAATTGCCTGTGGATCTGCATGTGTGTGTGTGTATGTGGGCCCTGCTGTGGGCTGGGACCCCATCCTGGGCTGTTCCCAGTCTCGCACCCGTAGCCTCTAGGAAAGACTCCGGGCCTCCGGTGGCCCTGCGTAGGACTGGCAATTTCAGAAGATGGGGTGGATGGATGAAGTTGGGAAGGTGATGTTTACGAAGTGGATTTTTACGTCATTAATGGGGCGGCATAAAAATCAAGCAGAAATCCTTTATGAACTAGATTGCAAACACCGCATTGACACGAGAATTTCAAAACCTTTCGAGGCACCGGAAACAAGCGTGACACCTGAGGAAGTTTTCCAACTGGACGAATACTGACAGAGTTGCTGAAACGCAGAAAATGTGCTTTGTGGGGAAACTCAGGTTTTTGATAGAGGCAGCAGTATGTAAAAACCAGATAGGCTGATAGCAATGGAACCATTTCACAGCAAGATATTTTCTCAAGAAAGAAAATACTTCCTATCTACTGATCTGAGTATCTGTTTTTAAATTATGACAGTATTATTTCAGATTACAAGCTATGTTAGGTTTTAGCCCAATACATTTTGAATATAAGAAGGATTTTATAGAATGTTTATAAACTTCTGCAACCGGTTACTGCTTACTCTGACGCCATTTTTACATCAGTTTACAGTGGTACCTCGGTGCTCAAACTCACTAGAACTCAAATTTCTTGAAAGTCAAACAAACCAGTTTGACCTAGAACTCGATCTGAATATCAAAAGTCGAATCGTGAATGCTGACCTAATATAAATTGTATGCGCCAGGAAATGAGTCGTACTACAATGCAATTCTTACTTGAATGCCTTCAAACAACATTACAGTAACTAACAATAAATAAACCACAAACTTGCGTGTACTATTAGAGCTTTTATGTCATTCATTTAAACTTATTTTTACCAGGTAAATTAACTGAAAACCACTTGTCACTGCTTTACGTGATATTTGGGATGAATAACAGATTATCGGAACTGCCTGGGATACAAATGTCATGCGTGTAACTAAACTCTTCCGCCAATAAGGGAAAAGCTGTGTCACGGAGGCAGTTCCAGTTTCTGCAGCCGGGTGAGAGGTCGCAATGCATCTAACCGTAATGCATTGCATCAGGATCAGAATGCGTTGGTTTAAGCAGGTCGAACGCACCCATGCAATGACCGGAGTAGGGAAACAAACTGAAACTTAAAACAAATGACAACAGCCAGAAACAGCTGATCTCATGGGGATCCCACAGGAGGTTGACGAGGGGGTGTGGCACATGGAAGGAGCAGACGATCGGTGCAGGACAGGGGTAATGTTGGGATAAGATCTTTATCCTTTTTTATCCTGTTCATTTTGTGTTTAAATGCTAAAAAAAACACATTTAGGTGCAATTTTGGGGGGCCGGGAACCAATTAATTGGTTTTCCATTATTTCTTGCGAGAAAAAATCAATCAGAACTCAAACTTTTTAGGATTCTGTCCGGAACGGATTAAGTTCGAGAACCGAGTTACTGTATTATAGTTTATACCTGAATCTTGATTTATCTTTAAATTTAATGTGGCTTGTTCTAATTTAAGTCCAGCTGAATCTGACACCGTCTCATATTAGACGTTCACTGCCTTTAGATTGAGTGAGTGACATTATAAAGCCAGATTGTCATCATCAAACACTTGTGTGTCTGCAGACAAGATCAATATCACATATGAATCCATAATGGCTACAGTGTGGATAAGAAATACAACTCATCGCTATTGCAGATCATCTTAATACTTCATGCCACCTGCACTTTTTCCAGCAAGTTACTGTAGTAAAGGTTATTTATCCTTCTATTTGTTTAGAAATATTTGGATCTATGGGTAATTTGTTTTTTCTTCCCCCAATAAATTATAAATCAATATAATATAGAAATATGTTTTATTTATCTGGTTTTGCAGCTTAGCATGGTTCTCAGAGTCTTGGTATGTAGCCTAATCCTGCTGACAGACCAATATTGAGCCCTTGTCTGTGTCAGAAAGCCGTGTTGTGTCTTTACATTCAGTCGAGCTGTGATAAGATTTAGGCCACTTACTATTTGCACATAGGCTCCAGAACTATTAAAAAAAGATGAACTGTTAAGGGGTTATTGATGTGCTTGGACATAATGCCATTGTACTAAATAGAAAAATCATTTCTAATTATATTTCCAACAGTAAGCTGATTTAGCTTAGTCAATTTCTCTTACTCCAACAGAGTAATGGCAGACATAAGTAGATGAGAGCTGGGTTCATCAATTGCAGAGGACCCATTCCCTTGACCATGAGGAATGAGAGCAGAACAGCTAAGGAAAGGCACCTTATTTTTCCATTTAAATTTGATTTGTTTTGATTGCTTGCGTAAGTTAATACATAAAGAGACCCAACTGTTTATTATTTACTGATTTGACTGTAGTTTAAAGAGATTTTGGCTTTACAGCAAAATTAAGCCAGAGTGTATTTATTTGAAAGGGGACATATATGAATATGCGTAGAATGGAGGTTCTGGCTTCTCCATTTTTCTGCACTAAGAATTGGTCAAACTCATACTAAGAAGCAGCTTGTGTTGCTTTCCCGGTCTTCACATCAGATATTTTATTAGGAAGACGTATGGGAGAGTTTTTTGTGTCACCAAAAGCGCCAGAGAAAATGGAAGCTGTACAGCCTGGCTTTAGATCTCACTGGGCTATTTAAGCTCGGATTAAACAGAGTAATGTGTAAAACACAATTTTAGACAAATATGAGGTTAATTTCTCAGCTGTATCTGCTGCTGTCAATTAATAGGAGGTTCATAGGAGGGGCTCCGAGTGTTACCATGGTGATGGGTGTCATTGGCATGGTGGGATATTTCCCCAGGGCATCGGATATAGCATTGCAAGTTTATTTCATGATTCCATTTTAAATGATTTAAACGGCTTAAGATTTAAATTCAAAATGGAGTGTTTTGGAGATGAGAGGAGAGGGTACGAAGCGAAAAAGGTCGGCTGGGAGATACTTTGTGTTTTTCCCTTTCAAGCCACTTTCTAGGTTCTAAAGTGCCCTGTGAACAGCAAGAATCTGTGAGACAAGGGGAGCCAAATGTATCCACTGCTGTGAGATGGATCAATTTAGCTCATCTTTCCTCCTGTCCTGTACCGCCCGAGTGTAATGGCTAGGTCTGCAGCAAGAGGCGAGGGGTTCTCGGATTGTCCGTGGACCCTGGAGTCTCCTGCTGTGTAGCCGTGTGCAAAGAATCGTAGATGTACTTTTTGTGAGGAGATGCAAAAGCAATGAATGTGACCACTGACAGGATGCCTTTAGAAATGCTTAAATCCAATATAAGGAAAGGGTTTCACGAATATCAAATTTGAATTTGTTTTGGTTTAAAGCCTTGTTAAACATATAAAAGTGATTACGCTTTAGTTCTTAAATGAGTGATTGTTGTTTGCTTTGTTGAACCCCAGATCTGAAAGCATTTGTAGTCACCAAAGTGCTTTGTGTCTGTCATTCTGCAGAGCTGTTAGTTGAAGTGTCACCCCTTTAAGTATGGTGCCTAAAAAAGGGGACGAATGAATTGCTCCAGCAGCACATGGAACCAAAAGTCATTTACAGTATATTTACACTTTCATGCAACTAATAAAGTGGGTTCTCTTCCAAGTGTACACCTTGTGAGATGTTCCTGGAATGGGACACCTCAGCTCTATTCCCCGACTCGAGCAACTTGGTGTTGTGGTGTGGTATGGTGGACAGACAATCTTTGGTGTGGCTCAAAACAAGCAGGAAAACACTAAGGTCATAAGGAGCACAGGGTGACACAAGGCACGCAAACTCTGAGTATTAAGGGAAACAAGCAGGAATCAAAGGCAATAAAACACAAAGGAACTAGGAACAGAAAAACAGCCGAACAGCAAGTCTAGAACACAAACGCACTCAATGACCGAATGAAGACTGAAGCATCGGCTGGCACTTATATAGACACATAACTAGATCTAACGAGAGACAGCTAGGGGCAGTTAACAATTACAAAGGATTAAGATCACAGAGGAACAGGTGTGGGCAATAGGAGACAAATTGGTCAAACGCCAGGGGAGACTAGAACGAGGGAGCGTAATCATTAATGAAAACTGTGAAATAACAACCAAGAACAAAACAAGGAACTGCACTGAAATACACCAGCAGGAATAAGCCAAGAACCCTAAATGCAAATGTAACCCACGTCAAAAGGGAAAAGAAGAGAACAGGGAAAAATACTAGGAGCTAAGAACAATCTGATGGTCAGCAACACCTGCTGGCCAAACAGGGAACTGACATACAGAAGAGGCAAGGCTGGGACTGATCCTGACCGTTAGAGACCTTCACTGTTACAATGAAGTGTATCATGCAGAGAGAACAATCTGGGCTTGAACATAAGCCGTCACAAATGCCTGGTTCTTAAGCTTATGTTTACTGTTGCCCTGAACTCTTTGTTTTAATGAAGTTATTGCCTTAACACACAAGAACAGGTCATGCATGAATGGCAGTAACCTAAGAAATTACTCAGTCCTGACATATAATAGTATTATAATTTATATAATGACATAATGGTATTATAATAGCAACTTATTGCAAATTGTTTGTGTTGTATATTATTGCATTGCCTTGCAACCCTATCCAGGCTACCCAGTTGGAGAATGGATGAATGGATGGATGGTGTTGTTTTTGTTTGGACTTGCGTGGATGATAATGTGATGTTTAAATCTAAATACCATAAATACTTGAATCTGCACTGTGAATTTCATCGTGGAATATGTATGCATGGATGGACAGCTGTGCTCTAAAAAGCCAGTCTTTGTGAACCCTACGATTTTTTTTTTCTCCTGCCTGCTGGAAAAATACTTTTAAGCGTATTGGTGAGTGTTCGTGTTTTTTTTTTAAAAAACATTTAAGAAAAATGGCCTCTTCCCCTCTAATACGTTCTACACATAGTATGGAAATGCTTAATATTAATGCTTAGTATCCTGACGTTTACCTGACGGATTTCAGATGAATAAACATTTTTGCTTTTTGATGTGCCGGCGCCACACTTCTTCAGGTTTGCATAAGCGTAACAGATACAGAAGCATATTGTAAGACTGCTGCAGTCAAACTCATTAATGGATTCAATTGGATTTTCTAACTCGAAGTGATTTTTGTTAGCCTTCCTCATTATGTGTGCCTCCCCCCCTTTCCCGTGTGGCTCCCAGTCTATTCGAATGCTCTGTGAATAAGTTGTGTGCTGACAGTTGCTGGATATTACCCGTCCAATAACAGCTAGCAGTCTCAGTGTTACGTCCAGCTCCGCCCCATCCTCGTGTGTGCCACGCCCACCTCATTACCTCTTTGTTTTCTCCGTTTGCTCTCACCTGTTTTTTGTATTGCCGCATACCTGTCTTGTGCCTTTTAAAGTCTGCGTCTGCGTAAGTTCGGGCAGACGCGGCATTGGAAGTGTCCATGTGTTGGTGTGTTGTCCGCAATAAACCCTGTCTCCCCGTCTGCCTGACTGGACATCCCTTCCTGTTCGCCGCTCGCCAACCAACGCGTCGTAACTCTTAGACTCCTCAAAGCATTTGCAGAATTATTCTGGGGGTGGGCGGGGGGGTACTGTACTTAGGCTAACCCTAGCTGACCTCGGGGGTGCAGGCTTCAGGGGCCTTTTCTAAGCATGAGTGATTTCTAACATCCGTTGGACTGGGACGTTCTGACGGTGGCCCAGCTTGGCAGTCGTCTTTCCACTTTTATATTGTATCGATCTCAATGGCGGCGTGCTAATAATGAGTCATGCCATTAAATGCAATGACCTGCTCTGTATTGAATTACCTCCCACTCTGGCGTAGATGGCCCTTGTAATTAGGGTCTGAGCAGAAGCACTTAGAAGAAGAAGCAGCAGCAAAACATAATTGCAGAGATTGCCTTCGCTCAGATACCAGTGGGGGGAAAAAGCCGCAAGTTTATAGTCCTCACCTTTTATCAGTCCCCGTACTTAAAGAGATTAATAGTTTGGGATAACAGCCGGAATAAAACGCTGGTGTGAAACTGACAGAATAATCATTTACTTTAATGGATGGGGGTGTATATCCATTTTATTAAATGAGTTTGTTGTTTCTTTATTGACTGGGTTCTGTGAACGTTTAGTGCACTCTGTGTAACACATATGGCAAATGAACTGTTTATATGTCGAAAGATCTCTCTTTTTAAAACCAAATAAGAAATTGGATTAATTTACGGCAGGAATTTGCAGGTTCGTTACACACCTTTGTGGGGGCGAGACAGATTTACACACAACTCATCGGGGCAGGAAATATCACGGGTACGAAAAGCGTGGGAGCCTCCAAAAGCACGTAAGGGGTGCGGGGAACTGCTGCCTGCGCCTCCTCTTGTCGCCCTAGACGGAAACCTTTATGTCGTGCTGAGTCTGCCTGCACCGCGGCCTTGGGACGTTCGAGGCAGCGTGCCAGATTCACGCGCGCTTCCGAGAGGTTACCTGCACATCCGCCGGCCGTCCTGCTGCACCCATGCAGGCCCGGGCCGCTCGGCTAATGCGCCGGCTGAATAATTCACGCGGCGAGGTGAAACCGAGGCTCCCGTGCAGGAGGTCGCGGCTTATAATTCGTGGATATAATTTGCGACCGCAAAGCAGAAAAATTAAAAATAATCCACATCAGCAGTTATTAGCTACCGTGTGTTTTTCCTTTTTTCCCATTAATTATGCGTGACGAGGTGGTGCTCAGTCAGATTTCCAGATCGCGCCAAAGCTAGCAAGCATTCCTCACGAAACTGTTGGACAAACATGCGACGACATTTGCATTCCGCATGCAGTCTGTTGAAGGCCATACATATTTATGAATTGAGCATTTTCTTTTGGCCCTTTCCTAAACAGATTTCCTTTCACGGCATCCATTCTCCGGGACTTTTATCCTCGTAAGTTTATTACCTTCGCAGGACAGGACCTGTGCCGATTCAGTATTCAGGTCACCTTTTAATAGCTTGAAGAGATGTAATAAAGGACATGTCAGAGGCCGTAAAAGGTGGGAAACTGGAAAGCTTTTTCAGTCAAAATAAGAAAATCCCATTAATATTTAATTCTCCCTCTCACCGCCGACCCAAGACTCAACGGCTTGGCTTCTCATCAATTATACCACAAGGTGGAACAGGTAGCTGAGAGATGCAGAAAAAAACCCTAAAAATAAAAGGCCTTGTATGCGTTTGCCAAATGGCTTGAAATCCCGTTCCCCTGGAGCCTACCTCTAAACAGATGACGCTAATGATGGAATGGAATTTGTTGGTTTGACAGCGTTAGCTTAACTCAGGATGCTCAGCGATCCTGGGTGGGCGGGAGAGGAGCCAATTGGCTCTCAGCTCCTGCAGTCCAATTTATAACGCGCCTGGAATCTTTCTGTGGCCAGGGGCTGGAATCGGTTCTGTTTTACCTCGTCATGGTGCAGAAGTAATGGATAAAAGGTAGGATAGACGGCCACATCATCAGCCTTGGGCATTTAAGAACTTATGTGGCATCATCATCTGCATCAGCTAGCCTCACAGCCACTGCCGGCTGCGATGCCTTAAAATGGAGGTAAATAGGTAGCACTCTAGCAATATGCCTGATTTAAAAAATAAATAACTTTATTGGATGTATGACAAATTTACATCGATTTTCAAGAATATCTAAACGAGTCCCGAAGCACTAACTGGTTAATATATTTTGGGTGTAAAACTAGATTACAAATTTTTCCCCAAAATATTCTCTGTACATACTGAAGAGGCTATGTTTTTTCTTTTCTGTTCATGCAACCTATAAAATAGGATTTCAGTAAAGCAGATGAATTCAAATTGATTAATAGCAGTGTATAATGACCCTGAAGCTAAAAATTCAAATTGTCGCAGACTTAAAGTGCTCTGACATAATGTCAGGTTTTTTTAAATATTAAAATTATCCTGAAAGCAACAACTGTCACTTTGGCTTAGGAAATCGGCATGTCACACGACGAGAGCGCGTGGTACCTGGCGTCGTAACTTCCGGCGAGCGCTGACTTTGAGCCTCTTGTACGGATGCATTCTGAGGTCAAGTTAATTTCCTCGCGTGGCAAACCAGAACAGAGGCATCCCTAATGTTTTCAGATCTGGGGAGAGACTGCCTTCCATTCTGCTCATGTAGGCGCGACGTGAGATATTTCAAACTAAGGGTGCGTTCTTTTAGTATGCGCGACGCGCGGCTCCTTAAAATGAGACGGGGGCAGTCACGCACGGACAAGCTCTCGGACATCCGTTTGACTGCCGTAGCAGTGGTGTCTGAAGCGGCAGCGTGTCGTAATGGATTATCGGCATTGTGTAGCCTTCAAAGGAAAGCCTCATTGTGAAAGTGTCACTTAAAAGGGCTGGTTCGCGGATTTTAACCGTGCCGGTCATTCCCCTGCCCCCAGTCATTTCCGCCTTTTACGTATTATCCGAGGATGATGCAGCGCAGCGGGTGTGGATGAGCGCGTCTCCGGACGCTGCTCCCGGGCGCGCGTGTCACAGGAGGTGGTCTGCGGCAGGTCACGTCCACAGATTTCACTGTGACCATCTAAAATCTCCTTGATTACCGGTGCAGAACGGAGTGCGGAAAGGGGCACCGGTGTCTCCTGTTTTCAGCCCACCGCACTAATCTGCTGAGCTCCGGTTTTGGGTTCCAGGGCATGCGGCTTATCGTCCGTCGCTTCCTGTTCCCTGCAGCTAGATCTCAGCGTTAGCAAATGTGTTGGGTAATGTGTATCATTAATATTAAGGGGTTCTGTAGCTCACGCTAGCGTCTGTGCAGCTTTTGTATTTGAACATTCGTATATGTGCGCCTTAAATAGATGAATATGGACATTTCTGACTGTTTGTTCTTTCATGTGGTTGGAGAACATGCAGAAACTGTGGAACCTTTGATATGAAAGTCATCATTTTGTATACATGTGCAGGTATTCTATGCAAAAATAACCCTTAAAAAATGCCACATCACTTTAATGGATGGGTTCCGCTGTTTTTTTTGGCAACGGGTCAGAAGTGGTTTCCAGAAGGGTGTAGATTCCGTTGCTGATGAGCCTCGACCTTTGGGTCCTTTGGCGATGTACTTGTACCCTGTGCCAAAAATACAAACTGTGTTCACAAAGTTGCAAACATACTTTGATTTAGGATAAGAAAACACCTTCCACAGTTACTGTGTTTAGTGATGCAGTAGGAGAATTCATTATCCATGTGTGCCGCATATGTGAAGCATCTCCTCTAATTTCATGCATTTTAATGGTTTCCAGTTTTGTTCCATGCGCTAGCTGATGTGCAGACTGGTGTCGTCTTTTTACAGTACATCCGACAGAGCCTATTGTGATGGTGTGAATTCAGTGCTCCTGTGCTTCCCTGATAGAAGCTATCCGCGGTTGCAGCTACACAGCTTCTTTCCCATAATCCTCTGGTCGGGGGCTAGTAGCTATTATACCAAGGATTTAATTTACTGTGCTTCTGCTGGGCTCACCATGCTGAAATACTGCCCAAATGTGACCGTAATCTCTGGCATTAATCTTCCACATTTCCAAATGTGTGTTGTTGCTATAAAAAAGGTGTCCAGAGGAAAATTACAGTGTGAGGAGATGTGCTGTTTGAATACTCCAATAGTGTGAGGAGATGTGCTCTTTTGAATACTCCAATAGTGTGAGGAGATGTGCTGTTTTGAATACTCCAATAGTGTGAGGAGATGTGCTGTTTTGAATACTCCAACAGTGTGAGGAGATGTGCTGTTTGAATATTCCAATATTGTGAGGAGATGTGCTGTTTGAATACTCCAATATTGTGAGGAGATGTGCTGTTTTGAATACTCCAACAGTGTGAGGAGATGTGCTGTTTGAATACTCCAATATTGTGAGGAGATGTGCTGTTTTGAATACTCCAATAGTGTGAGGAGATGTGCTGTTTTGAATACTCCAACAGTGTGAGG
>JABFDZ020000043.1:3254573-3269320 GCA_019775955.2 Pollimyrus isidori
CTCCAATAGTGTGAGGAGATGTGCTGTTGGAATACTCCAATAGTGTGAGGAGATGTGCTGTTTTGTATACTCCAATATTGTGAGGAGATGTGCTGTTTGAATACTCCAATAGTGTGAGGAGATGTGCTGTTGGAATACTCCAATAGTGTGAGGAGATGTGCTGTTTTGTATACTCCAATAGTGTGAGGAGATGTGCTGTTGGAATACTCCAATATTGTGAGGAGATGTGCTGTTGGAATACTCCAATACAGCTTTGGTCTTTGCGCATCTGGAAAACGGACACATTTTTACTAACGAATTTGTAAATGTATGATCATTTATGTGTTATTATAATCATGATTGCATGGCCTTCCATGGTCTGTCTTGGATGGACAAGAGTAGAGATCTGTCTTGTTTTTTGTTTGTTAGTAAAGGTGCTGTCACACTACCGTAAAAAAATATTTGCCTCTTATTCACATCCATTATATCGGAACAACGAGAAAATCAGGTCCCTCACATCCGGTAGCAGGGCGATAGTCTTCATTGAACTTTGACCCACCCGTTTCTATAGCCCAGCCAATGAGGCGCAGTGTAGGTGGGCTGACCTACAGCCTCACCAGCTGTGGGACAAAACGGAGCCACAAATCGTTTTTAACTATGCAAGGCCAGAATGCAAGACTGTAAATGGGGGAAAAGCTGAATGGCTGGCAGTAAGAATTCAAACTGGTCTGGTAGAAAGCATATTGCGGCACTCTGGATCACTGTTATATGCATCACAGCTAGCTAACTTAGGCTAGAAGGCTAACATTGCTATATGCATTTATTGCACTGTGTGATACTAATTTCACCGACACGGACTGGTGTGATACAACAAAAAAAAAATGCGATAAGCAGCGTTCAAATGTATATGTTATAGGCAAAACTAAATATGACATTCCTTATCAACATTATCCCTCACTGCGCCAACGCTGTCTCGAAGCAGCACATCACACCCTCCGCCATGCTCACAGTCGCTCAAGACGGCGAGGACGACGCAGTTTTTTTGTGCTCCTGGGACCACATCTTTAGACCCCCCCCCCAGTCTCGTGATAAATAAGCTGTCTGTGCAAACGCATTGTCCCCAGGGCCTAGTCATTTTACACTCTGCTAGTCGGACTGGCGCTTAATGGAAGCAGATCTTCATACGGAGGCGTGTTGAAGCCACCCGTGGCATCGCTAGTGCTGGGCCTGCTCCACACGCATCCCAGCGTCTGTGCTCATATGCTGTAAGTATTAATATACGCCGTACGTAAATTACACCGAGTCGAATCGCTTTCTTCTGTACTGCTTTGCAAAATCATGCACGTTACTCTATGAATGAGCTGTAAAGCACAAAGCATTATTTACTGTGAGCCTGCTTGTGGTGCCCTGGGTCATGGTGGGTCTGGGAGCCCGGAGTCTATCCCAGCTAGCACAGAGAACATCCTAGATAGGATACGCCACCCAGAGACATGATTATAAGGAATATGCATAAAGAAATGTAATAATGTGATGTACATATATATTTACAGTCAAACATACTGTTATATACAAATGTATAATGCATTTTACGCCAAAAAAAAAACACTTCTACAATACTTTTGTGTGCTTGAAACACAAATATGTACATATCAGGAAGTACTGCAGTTTTGAGGTCAGCGGCAGGCAGGCTGTCTGAAGGGAGATTTGCAGTGCAGATTAATTCATGATCCACCAGGGCAAGTATGGTCAACAGGAAGCGGGGGCCTCCCGAAACACGTCGGTGGGGGTGTGGTGCTGTCCGTGGTGCTGTACTGCCACCCCTGACCTCCCCTTCATGGTGTGCGCTGCCACGGCACCGAGAGCCAGGGCTGCGGCAGTCTCCTACACCGCGGCATTATGGGATTGCCGTTCATTGTTTGCTTAAAATCATTTGCATGCCCAGGTCCTTCTAATCCCCTTATATGTGTGTCATTACGAATGTGTCAGGTGTATTTCGAACAAATGTGTTTATGAGTGGGTGCAAAGTACCTCATTAGTAGCACCGTGCCACTGCGCATACAGATCCGATCGCGTTAGAGATCGGGTGAAATGCAGAGCCGGACCATTTGCTCGGCCAAATTTAATTCCGCCACAAATTGATGTGGCGTCAAAATGGATCCGTGCTGTGATTTGTGTGATGGTCAGACAGCCTCTTAACGCATTCGCATAAACAAACTATTACTGATGACGGCGGGAATGGGGATAAAGGTCTAGCACCCAGCGTGTCATGGGAGTGAGTGTCACACGTTCCTGAAGATTGATGTGCGGCTCGAATGCATTTTCATAACTATGCTTGCGAGGCAGTGCCCGGCGGCTGGCCTCAGTTCCAGCAAAGCATGGAGCGCTTTGTCTAGATGTTACCGGTCATTCATGTGGTGCAGTGGTCCAGCCACTATGGGGCCAAAAAAATCACCAGTAGACTAGGAACATCACGGGTGGTTTTATGGCACAGATCTTTATATGAGAGCCGTGATGAGCGAAATATGTTTTAGTGCCGAGTAGTAAATATCCTTATGACAAGAAATGTCATGTTTAGATGAGCCTTCATAAAACTCCAATATCCTATAAATATTTTATAAAAGTTATTATTTTTATTGTGCCAATTCCATAGCATAGTAACCAAAATAATTAGAACAGTTTGAAAACTTTTCTTTTTAAATAATAATAATAAAAACACACACAAGCACAAATTGACCACTCATTTCACTGTCATGCTCTCTGGTGGTGATTGAATGGCCCGTCCTCTCACACTTCTGCTGTGTTAGAGGGAGGGAGGGAGGGAGGGAGACCAACTGCTCTCCTTTGCTTAGGTTCAAACAGCACCTGTGGGAACCTCTGTCCTTGTGGGCATCACTCTTACAGCTGGAATGGGGTTCTGTCTCAGACTGGCGTTCTCCTGACTGACTGGTGTCGTTCTTCATTGTCATTAGTGACTCTTTACAGTGCGGTGCACAAAAAAGGCTGTTTTTTGTAGCGGAATCCTTGGCAACGGTGCAGAATGTGACATTTGGCTGAACGCGTGATTTGATTTGCTCCCGACCACAGCTGACAGACTCTTCATTATTTGTCAACACAGCTCTGCATTACTTATTAATGCCCTCTTTTTGGTTTATTAAGCCTTCTGGCAAAGCAGTTCGTTGGGGACTTGGGGAGAGTCACCACCCCCCCCCCCACCCCCCGCTTTCTCGGGCACCGTGGCAACAAACGCCGCCATCTAAGATCTAAGAGGCGGCAAACACCTCGGATGATGGGTTCTCTCCAGGAGAACGACCTCGTCGTCCTCATTTGTGGCACGTAACCGACGGACCGTGCCGACGCACGGAGGCGGCAGACCCCAACTGGGAGTGGTAACCATGGTCACGGGCGGTGTCCCCTGTGGACCTCTGCGGCTTGGGTGCCTCGCAGCAGGTCGCCCGGTTCTGCATGGGACTCCGCTCGCTCTGTCGTGCCGGCTCAGATTGCTGATCTATCGTCACGCGTTTGCCGCTATCATAACCACTTGGCAGGCCCGGCGGGCATAGAGACCATCTACCCTTATCTCTACTCTGCCGGTGACGACAGCCGCGCCGTTGACGTTCCTGTGAGGTGAACTGTCCAAGACGTGCTCCTCTAAAATGTAAACTGAAATGAACCAGGATCTGCTCGCTTTTTGAGCCACGCTTTTCTACCCTTTTCAGCACAGCCAGCCTTGGGCCTTGTCCAGAGTGAGGCTGTTCAGTCTCTCTCTGTTTACAATCAGACAGTCTTGCGTCAGATATTCTGCCTCTGGCTCTTAAAGTCTCTCAAATTGGTCGTGACATATTTCTGCTAAAGTCTTCTTATATGGGCTAAAGTAAACTAATTGGGTATCCATAGGTAATCCGAGCAGGTGGTTTTTTCTGTAAAACTCGGTCCCCTGGGGAATACCGTTGTTTATTAAAGCCATTAAAAACAGGCTGAATTCACTTTTACAAGCAAAGAGAAAGAGAAAATAGGTTTATGGATAGAACATTGATTTCCGGCTGTCACAGAAATAGTCAGAGAGGGGTGTAAGCAACCTTTGTTCTTCATTAACCCAGTATGTTTATAATATTTCTCTTCGAAAACAAAATATACCAGAAAAATATATAATGCATTAGAGTAAAACAGAGGGTAGCAGTACTATATTTAAAAAGGCACTTGTTTGTAAACATTCATTAGAAGCAAATCCTCCAGTGTTGGGGGAACCTTTTAAAGCAGAGATGCATCACTGCAAGCGGCTTGGTGTCGCAATGCCATTTGGGGACCTGCACAGTGTCGCCGTTTATGCACTGATCCATGAATTAAACAAAATAAATGAGAGATATTGGCCATACTTGAATGTTCAAGTTCAAATTGAAATATTCATCCAATATTTACTGAAGGTCTGCACAAACAATTATGGCAAAAGCTGATTTAACTTTTTAATCTTTTTCTAACTAATGGTTTGCTTATTGTGTGTTACGCGTGGAACCACAAGACGAGACCCTGTGCCATAATGAACCTGAAAACAAGAGGAGCCATTAGATGCTTATTAGCTTTCCAGGGGGCAGCCAGCTAACTGGCACGTTTTTCCTGCAACAAGACCAAGGTAATTACACTGGCAGGAAAGCTCCCTTATCTGTAATGAACACTTGGTACCACTTTAAAAGCTTTTGCATGCACCCAGGACAGGCCCCCCAGCCTGTCTGGCGAGTTATGGGCAGACACTTTCCATCTGTACCGTACCTGCCAGCTGCCCTCACCATGTCCGTGGGGATGTCTGTATCATGGTCAGTAAACATCCGATTGTTACTCAAACATACTGCGTCCCGTGCGGAAGATTGCTGTTAATGTAACAGACGAGGAAGAGGGTCGTCTCGAAGAAACGATGGAAATCGGTGTGAAAACGGCAGGATTTTGGACGTCTCCACGCGGTGGATTATGCAAAACGCAAACATCTCCAGAGCTTTGATCGCGGGCTTGTTGATACACACCGCAGACATCTGATCTGGCTTCTGTCACTCCCGAGCGCTCTCTCTGCCAGAAAGGAGTCTTCATGGAGGATGGAGACGGCGAGTGACGAGCGCGATGATGGGGGACCAGCTCTATTTACAAGTCATTAATGCCGCGCATCGACGGCAGCCTGGAAGCTGCTATCTGTCTCCATCACTGGCATATTGATCCTTGTCTGTAGAACTTTGCCATCACATGCTGCGTCTTCATTCCTTTGCACAGCGGTCTGGCGGTGGTTTGCCCCAGGCTTATGGATTTGTGTGCAGAGCTTGTCCGAGTGCCGCACAAGTGCATCATCCAGTGCAGTTGTGTTTTCAATGCTTTTATGCGGCAGAATGCACGCAGCAGTTCCTGTGGCCGTGTTAGTCAAGAACAGTGTTAGTCAGTTGTATCGCCTGTGTAACAGTTATATGGAATTTATACAGAACTCAAGAACACGCACCTGGAAACTACACTGAAGCAAAGACGAGAAGATTTGTGCCAACCGTGCTGGTTTTCAGCTTCCATAATAAATAGGTTGATTCAGTAGATGAAGACACCATTGCTGTCAGATTACCAACCAGTTCATGTTCTCCATCCAACCACTTTGTTTGCCAAATTTCTGCTTCAGGGGAACGCCGTTAGGCCAAATCGTGGAGGAGCAGGCAGCGAGCCTTGAGCGGCAAAATAAAAGACCCATCGGAGCCTGAAAATGTAATGATTATGGGTTTACAGAAGCGGGCTATCTCTCAGAGACAGATACCAGCTTCGCGGAGTGTGGCGCTGAAGTGCAAGCAAGCTTCGCCCGCCGGTACATGAATGGAGCTCCGTGTTTACACCCACCGCCAACTGACTCGGTGAAAGAAGTCAGACTGTCAGATATATGTGAGGCATCTCGATGAGTGCCTGTGCGTGTTGTGACACTGCAGATGACGGGCAGGGGACTTGCTGCGGTGCCTGGTGGAAATTATCGCTTGGCGTCGACGACTGGAGAACCCGGTGTATCGACGGCGGGTGCTTTAGCTCCCCTGGGGGAGTTGGACGTCTGAAGATGCTCCAGTATGCTGACGGCTCTAGAGTTCCCCTGTTATGAACTTTATGTACGAATCCAGATATTTAGCTTAGATGTATTTATGTAGACTTGTCTTCAGGCGCTCAAAATAATGGGCTCTTAAACGAACCGAGGTGACACGCACTCAGAGAAAATGTAGACTTAAGGTAATACAGTAAGTATACTGCAGTATTTTGTAAGCTTGTCGATTTAAAATTACCACCGGGATAAAATATGCCGAAATTTATCACGGGGGGACCCCTGCCCCCTCAGCACATTTTATTGGCGAGATTTCAGAAACGCCAGAACAGCGTAGCTTTTCATCATGCCATCGAAATACCGTCCGCTGCAATATAATGTTTGGTAAGTATAACAGCATCGAAAACTAGATATCGCCCCAGGCCTAAGAAAAGGGGTTTTAAAGAACACTGGGGTTAATCTGGACTTTTCATTTCCACTTTTAACCTGTGCGTCAGGAGTTACGTCGCCGCCATCAGTCTCAAATGCGGAAGTTCAAGATAAAAGTCCAGCTATCAAAGTCATTATGGTATGGCAATGGATAATTGCCCCTCCCACAGATTGCCGCTTGCCCACAACCCTGGCCTCAGTGGGGCTCCAGTTACAGAGCAGACCGCCCCCCGCTGCTGGTGTGTTTTTCTTCCAGCCCAGGAGGCACATTCACGCAAGCAGCCTCTGACGAATTGTGGCCGCTGAGGTGGAGGCAGAGGCCGACCTCGCTGCTCACCCCTGCCTGTGGGGGAGCCGTTGGCTTTCACAGCTGACCTTGGAGAGAATTCCGTCCCATAATTTATGGCAAATCATGTTCTGAGGAGACCCATTTCCAGGATTCACTGTCATTTTGCACTAAACGATCACTCTGCCTCGAAAGACAATCTACAGTCCTGACAAGGCAATACCCTAAAAAATATTGCTGGGCCACACAGGTGTCCTATCCAATTATCTGAAGTAGAAATTAATACTTTTAAAAGCTGCTAGTTTTGAAGGGTTATTGCAATTTATTCTTGTGAATTCCTCTGCGCGGTATGAACTGTAGGCATCATTACCTCCCATAATACTTCTGTAAGACTGGGTTGCATTATTTGCATATTAATAGATTGCACGCCGTTATAGAGATATCTAATATTTTAAAAAGAAACGCAACTGCAAAAAATGTTAGTAGACTAGAAATGCAAACGCAAAACCGCGACGTCGCAAATTGGTCCTTAGCCTGTCTGGGAATCCATCAGACGCACCTGCAGAACTCGATCGCGCCCTTAATGGTGCCGTTATATCCAAGGTGACGATATCGTGATTCATCGCTGTTCTATGTCGACGAGAGAATAATCCGCCTCTCGGACCGACCACTTAAGACTCAAAGACCGAGGTAAGATAATGTGCAGCTCAGGCGAGGCGGAGAAACAGGCTGCCTTTAGCGTCCCGCCGGAAGGGGCACGGAGTAGCGAGGACTCTGCACAAACCGCCAAGCGGCCGTCGGCTGGAGTACACCGTGAGGGGTGAGGGGGATCCCCGTTAATAATTACAATCGAACGCTCAAGGACATCTGTTTTCTCTGGGCTGCATCAGCACGTAAACACAGTAACGTGATGCGGGAGGGCTAGGCGGGCACTGGCAGGGTGACGCTGCAGTCTTTCACCCAACCTCTCACGGTCTTCGGCTCGGCTCAGTGCGTCGTAAATTAGGAGATTAGGACTCGCGCTCATTACCTGGCATGACAGGGTCCCAGCTTCAGTGGCACTGTAGGCACGGCTGACTAAATTCCTTGTGATTCTCCTGTTCTTAAAAGAGTAATTGGACAGAGAAATGAAATCAATTAAGCAGTCTGGAGCTTGCTTGGGATCCGGGATACTTAATACAGACAGATTTTAAAAAACAAAACAAAAAAGATTGATGTGTCTAGTCATTCTTTACTGCACTTGATAAATGGCTAGTTTTTCATAGAATATGTTAAAACTTCATAAAGGCCTTTTATAAATAGACCTCATAACATAAAACCAGATGATAAATTGGGTAGAATAAAATGAAAGCGGACGCGTTTGTTTAATATTTTTTATACCATGCAGACTGAGTATCCCTCGATGGTAATTAAAATGAAGCAACGAAAGGTAAGACCCCCCCCATGACACAACTAACAGGCCGAGTGTTACACACTCCGTATAGGTCCCGCCCAACCAGAGGGGTGGTTTTGTGATGTGAAGGGACCCATGATTGTAAGTACATACAGCTGGTTGGGAGGCACTAGAGACCTTTGGCAGTGCAGGGAAAAGGGCGTGCTTACAGTGATCCACGGCACCGCACTTTTCTCCGTACTGCCCAGCAAATAGACCCCGCCTCTTAGACACACTGCTGGAACTACTGACGGGGAGGCACGTGGCTGAGTATAATGCCGATTTACTTTCAGGCATGTTGATGTAATTATTACCTCGACGACCCAGAACGTTTGCATTTTATTATGGCATTTGACTGTTTTAAATACCTATTCCTAGAACAACTAAAGGCGATACCACTGAGGCGTCGCTCTCGTTACCATAACTTCGATCGATATCTCGTCTCAGACCACTTTTATTCCGCCTCGCTCGTATCTTTAAATAGAGAGGTCTGTCATGTGCTGACTTCACAGGCATAACAATCTGTCGTCTCAGTTTGAATTATTAAAATGAATTTGCTCTTCTGTGTATCTTGCATGAGTTAAATGAAAATTTGTTCTGCACCGCTAAGCAAACTCAATTCCACCTCCCCCCCACCCCGCCGTCCTGGTTCCATAGCTGGGCGTTGCCGTCCACAGACTCCAGCAAAACGCTAATCAGTCGGTGCGTGTGTATTTCCTCCTCGTTCGTAACTCGACAGCGGGAGAGCGCCAACGGAAAAGCGCATTACCACACCGTGGCAGTCGTGGTTCCAAATGTGTTGTCATCTGGTCAAGTGTTCGAGGGTCAACACCGATGCATCACTGTGCAGGCCGGTCTTCCGTCCCTGCCCGAGCCGTCCCCAAACTCGGAGCAAACGGGCGGCTTAGTATCATCGATCGCGGCTCCATATTCTCCGAGCTGCCACTCTAGCAGTGTCGCCCCGGCCTGTTTCGCACCAGTAACATGGAATAAATTAAGAGGAGCTCACCGAGCACGGATCGATACACGTCCCAGAGACGACAGCCGGTGAATTATCTTTCCGAGTTTGTCCCAGATTAAATTTCCCCCGCTCTGGCCCCTGAGCCCACGTGTGCACGGTGGGCCGCTCTGGTGGTTTGCTCCTCTGTATCCAAGGATGGTAGCTGGGTTTCCATCGGCGGATGTTCTTTATGAAGATGCATGGGAGGCGTAATTACACGCCGCGTGCTCGTGACGCGAGACTGCCCCCAGCCATTGCTTTTCCGGAATTGGTTTTGTACGTTAAGCTTTCGTTGCACTGGAAACCAATCATCTTTAACTCATTTAAACATTTTTTTCTTGGTAAATATCCCTGATTATTTCGCTGTAGGGATGAACCACATTTGAAACATATTAATTAAGACGGAGATCCATTTCCTGCCGGTACTCTGTGCTGTTTATCCCTGAATGTTCGACGTATCCGTGTGAGAAAAGCTTCAATTCAAATATCTTTGAATAGCGGTTTTTGAATGTATTGAAAATTATACTCAAATTATTTTTGAGATCCACTGCGTTGGCACTCGCCTACAAACAGGGGCTCCGGTGACACGTGCTGCCCTGATAGTTTTGGTTTACAAGAAACCCGAGGTTGGCAGAAGTCTTATTCCCACCAACATGCAGTGCTGGTCCTATGAGAGTCCCAGTCGACAGCCACCGTGTAGATGGTGATACAGTACATACCATTCTTGATTGTTTCTCCTGTAGAGGGTTACACTAGTCTTACATAGTCCCTTCCAAGAATGAATGCCCCGACAAAAGGGAAATGGCATGAAAAGATTACTTGACAGCATGCCGCATATGATAAATTGCTGCGAATATCTGTTATTAAAATTATGCAGTTGTGCTTTGCAATTGCCACACCTAGAGGCACGACTCGCAAGTATGCAGCCTAAAAGGAGCGTGATCCACAGTGTAACTGGGATTACGAGGCACTGAATAGGTGAGTATAAATGGGGGGAAAATGGGGTCACCGTGGATGCATGGGGGGGGGCGACGACTCGGGGGAACATGGACAGTCAGCTGACGTGGATAAAACCCCATGTGACATCTGCACTGGGCTTGTGTGTTGGCATGGTGTTTGTAAACTCCTGAATGTGTGTAAATTTACTCTCACAGCGATTCCGTCATTTTGTTAAAGGGAATGTAGATCTCGGTTGAATCCCTGTTACTGCCAGATTTTGCTTACTGGTAACAAAGGTTGAATAGGGACCGTTACGCTTGTAATCCCATACCAGTCCCCTATGTGACAGTCTGTTCTAAAACGAGCGTTACAGCATCAAGGACGGAGGATTGGACCGAGTTCTCTCGGCTCGGCCAATAGGGTCACACTTGATGCGATGCTTAGCTGAAGGTTACAGCCTGTGCCTCAGAAGCTCAGGTGAATATCGTGCATAGCAGGTGCGGTAAACAGGAGCCAGAATAACTGGCCGCTCTGAGCAGTCCGCAGTCATTTTTCACCCGCCGTCGTACTCTCTCTCTCTCTCGCCCGTCCTTGCTCATGACTTCGCTCCTGGTGCTTAAGTACGCCTTGGCTGATGAGGGGACTCCACATGAACTGTGAGCTGGGGGGGCGTCGGCGGGGGGGTGGGGTGGGTTAGTGGTGCAGTTCAGCACTCTCATTCCCCCATACATTCATCCGTCAGGCCCCCGTGTCACCCTTTCCCTTCCTCCCGGGCCCCCTTGCTGCCGTCCTTTCCGACAGGCTGAGAGATGTCCCTGTTTACACAACGTCTCCCTTCCGCCGTTAATCTGGCCCCTCATATCTCTCCACGCGCGTCAGCAGAACTGTTGCTTTATAGGCCTGTTTTTAAAGCGACGTGGACAATTACTCTCGAGGTGTCACCAAATTAAGACTCTCGACACGTATAAACGGCAAATTTAAATTGGTAATAAATGTGACGCACTCGTCTTGCATCCACTTATCCTCGATCACTGGCCTTATTTTTTCAACAGTCAAGCTAGAAAACAGCTGTGTACTTAGTGCCGGTCAGACATTTCAGTTTCCTCCATTTTCTGTGGAGTGAAAATGAAAATACCGAATGTGTTTTGACAGCAGACAGCTGGAGGTGGTGTGGCAGGAAGGGGGGGGGGGCGTGCGGTGTCACACAATTAAACTTGAAGATGTCATTCTGTAGGAGATTTTGGGCTTATAAAGCATCAATGGAAGGGAAGGAGTCAGAATTTCCCGAAGGAATCTTATCCAACGCGAGCCTGGCGATGATTTGTCTGAGCCAAAGGGGGGGTTGCGGGTGGGGGGGGGGCTTTTTCTCTGTGGCTTCCATCAGGGGCTGGACAGCTTTTGAGTTCCCACCGTAAGGGTCGCAGCCCCTCTCCGCCGAGTTCCATCACAAAATCACGGCCTGCTCCAGTTCCCAGCCGCCAGCCTGCCTTTAGCTGCCTTCCAGGTGGCTGGAATTTTACATCTGCGGAGCCGCCATTTATTATTTTCGTCCTGTCATCCTGTGTAATGTGCGTTTGGGGGGGCAGCTTGCCTGTGTCGCTCATCACTCAGAAAAGCAATGGGATTTATTTTACCACTGCACTCATTTCACAGCAGCAATAAAGCTCGAGAAAAATAAACTTCGATTTCAAATAGCATGTTCCTCAGTGGTAATCTTAATGGTGATTGGTCAAACTGAGTGTAAAATCAAGTTAAATAAATGTAAAACAAAAGCAGCAGTTTTGTTTTGAATGTTTGCCCCCCCATAACAGATTGTCTGTAATCATATTGACGTGACAACATAATTCATGCCTTCTGAATAATTTTGCATGAGCCAATCATCGAAGAGCAGCTGAAAGGCGATAGGGCAAGGATGTCTCTGTCGTTCCTGCTCTGCCGTGGGCCACCTGCCACTGCAGAATTAATTGGGAGGGAGTGCGAGCGAAGCGGCTTTAATTTCCTCACCTGCGCGGAGACGGCTGTGTCTCTGAGGGGCTCCCTAGCAGGTGACAGACGAAAGTTCCCGCACAGAGAGGGGGAGAGAGAGGGCACCGCGTCGCCAGCTGACCCCCGTCAAAGCCCGGGCAGCTGCAGGGCACCAGCCTTCGGGGGCTGTGATATTTTTTCTCTACGCGATCACAGGTATCACCGAGGCGGTGGATTTATGGAGCGCCACGACTCCATTTTAGCTTGCCGGGCAGAACTCTGCTACACTCTAATGAGGCGGGAGACAAGGCGGAATCAATAGCGGGTCCCTGCGTGTGCAAAAACGTCAGAGGGGACGCCGGCTCCCAGTAATTAAATGTGTTTCGTATTGTATTGAGGGATTTTGTTGTAAACAGTGAAGCCCCAGCAGTTGTACATCAGATATGACCTCGATAAAGGTTCCTGTAGCAAAAATCGCTGTGGTTCGGCCACTGAGGTGGAGAACGTTACGGTTACGATTCATATTATTCCCGGTTTTGTTTCCCAGTTCATTATTATCATTTGTTTTTATCTCCCACCAGCGACCGCCTGCCACTAATAGCAATTTTGGTTTGTATCAGAAATAATCCCCTTTTCATGTTAATGCCTCCCTGCTGCATTGTGGGTAGTTGGGTGTAGTATGTAAACGTCAGCTAAAACAGCCGAAATAAGAAGCTGCAAACGAATATGAACTGCTGCTCTTGCTCAATTATTGATACCTAAGAGTTACTGTGGGATTAACAGACAGTCCCAACTAATTCAAATGTCATTCTTGCGGGAAAAGGGAAAAATTAATGTTTTTTTTCCCCCCTAGAGCTCTAATTTACAAGAACTTTCTGATACAAATTGTCGCCACGTAATTATCGCAGATTTTTTTCCGTGACAAACAAACTTGTTGAATTGTACCCCTGACAAGCCGAACATTTTTCAATGACACCCTTGAGTCGTATATAATTGCTCATATATTACCAAAACATTTGCCCGGCTGCTGGTGTTTCTGCTGCATTCATAATTCCATCTGTATTTTTTATTATTATTATTATTAGCAAGGAAGTATCATGTGTCAGAGAGCGGCCTGAAAACCCACCTCTTGGGCTCATATTGCCTTGCAGTGCAGCCTAGGGCCCCTGGCTGAGTCCCACATGCTAGACCGTAATTGAGGTTTATATTAGAAGACAGGAGTAATGTGTAAGTTATGTGAGGCGAGGTCATGCAAGATGCAGGGGGGGGCTCCAGTAACCTCGCTCCCCCTCCCTGGATACACAATTTACCAAGATTGTGACGATGGGCTGAAGCAAAACGGCTACATGCTGCCGGACCCTTTAATGGGGGGGGGGCAGCAGAGCGCTAAAAGAGCCTTGATGAGTTTCTGAGGCCACAGTGGAAAAGGAAACCAGCTAAACAGGCCTTCATTAAGCTGAATTATTTGCAGGGCTTTCCATTTCTAGGCTTTTGAAATACTGAGCCTTTAAGTTCACCCCAGACAGGTTCATGCCAGTTTGAAATACTGAGCCTTTAAGTTCACCCCAGACAGGTTCATGCCAGTTTGAAATACTGAGCCTTTAAGTTCACCCCAGACAGGTTCATGCCATTTCTGCTGAAGAAACCCTTTGTGATAAATAGGTGTATGTGAAAACCGCCCCTAAGGGCATGATGGTCTGTCTCTGCAATGACGCGCCTGAAAATTCTCAACCAGCACTGCTGAAATCTGGGCCAGAGCACTTTGCTTTGTAGGGCCTTCCAGCTGCACAGGGGCCGTGCCCCGAATTACTCGTTCCTCGCGGTTTCCTCTGGGCCTTCGTTCGAAAGGTAAAACTCAAAGAGAGCGAGGGGTGTGTGGAATACACTTGCGCTCTGTGCTCACGGCACTGTTGGCGGCTTGCATCATTACAGGTCACTGAAAACCGCCATCGTGTAGGACAGCAGGCTGATGTTAGCGGCATTAAGCTGCAATTCCGTTGATGCCAAAGGGTGCGAAATTCAATTTTTCTGGGTGATAAAATGTATTTATTGTCTTTAGATGTGTGGATGTTCATGTCAGATCTTATCAAACTTTAATCTGTAGGGATAATAGTAATATTTAAAAATAATTGCCAATTTTTTCTACCTGTGGCAGGTGAAAGATTAGTTTAATTGGTACTCCGGTGTTCTTCAAACGATTGGGTTGGATTTTGAAGTTCCTGGCGTCTGATGTGTTTTTATTGAATTGCCTCCATTCAGCTGTCCAGGCCGTAATGAATAACGCCGTGAAGTGTGGTGTCCTTCCATTTGAGGTTCTAGGCAGCTGCGCTCGGCTGACGATCCCTCGTAGATTGGCCTGACGGAAGGTGTGAGACGGAGGCATAGCGTTAACATTTCGGGTATTTTGGCGTCCTTACCGTTCAGCAATGCTCTGTGTTATTTGTCCTGTATGCCAAAGAACACAGATGATGCAGTATTTGAAAACTGAAAATACTTCTTCATAGTAAAACCCAAGGATCAACATCAGGCCCATCGCGACAAGGCAGGCAAACCAAGCAATTGCTTGGGGCCCCAAGCTGGTCTGGGGCCCCAAGACAACAACTGGTTAAGAATAAAATGCAGCGACAAACTGTGTGGGGGGCCTCCAAGTCCATTTTGCTTGGGGCCCCCAAATTCC
>JABFDZ020000043.1:3325886-3338463 GCA_019775955.2 Pollimyrus isidori
GGCTTGGATTTCTCCTCAGCTTGACTGGCACCTCCAGAGTGCTTTTGGGGGGTGGGAGGGGTGGCAGTGGATGGTATAGGCGGAGTTTCCCAATTGGTGGTCGTGCTGTGACTGTGCTTGTGTTTGGTGAGGATCTAGGAGATTACAGCGGGGTTGTTTAGGTGCTGCTCGCCAGACTGGCATGTTCCCCTGCCTCAGCTGTTTCTGGCTGAAGAGCTCCCCTCGGGTGGCGATGAGAGGAGGGCGGGGGGGGGCAGAGGCACTTTGGCAGCCGGTCAGCTGGAACCGAGAACGTCTCCACGAGACCACCTCTGAGCACCTGTTGTTTTGATAAGAGCCCTGGTTGTTTAAGTAGCCACTCCCGTACCCCAGATGCCCCGCCCACTTTCCTGACGTCAACAACAACAGCGAAACCACATCCGTCGCTAGTATAAGAACAGCGTGCTTGAATGATAAAGGGAGCTCTTCCACTTCTCAGTAACAAATAGTGAGGCATTTTAAGGCCCTTCCACGCACCATGATATCTCCAACATCGAAATATCACGTATCCTGTATTGTTGTGAAGCAACTCTTAGGTTGCGAATGGGTGGAATATTAGCGGGGGCATCTCGGCATGCGGGTCCACATGCCTTTAATCTCCATTAACCCGCAGTTAAACTCCAGTCTGCGATCCGTGGTGACATTTTAGATTCAGCCCATAACCAGCACCTCTTAAATGCGTTAAGGTCACCAGATTGATGTGTCGCAGAAAAGTCAAAGTCGGCTGAGAATATCGAATATCAAAAGAAGCGGGGAAGCCATCGCCGCACTGTGAATTACAGACTGTCGGCAGGAAGGTAAGAAAGGTCAGTGCTCGGGCCATGGCAGTTACTCCCAGGTACTGGGCATCTGGTTACAGGATCACCGTGAGCATCTATGGTTAAGCCAGTCTGTTTACACCCCGCGTATCTAACACAGTCTGACTGTGAAAGAGATTCTGCTAACATCCCCTGTAAGTGGCTGTGCACGTCGGGCGTGTGAGTGCGTGCGTGTTTTTCTAATGCATCGTGGGCTCAGCAGTCGGTTTTGTTTCCATGGTAACCACATGCGGACCCGAAGCTGAATGCCGCGCGGCTCTGCCTCGCGTCAGGTTCGAGCGCGATGGCAGCGAATGCAGCCCGTCGCTCCTTCCTCGATGGTGTTTCAGTGGCGAGGCGGCATGACTCTGCGCTTGGCCCAGGGTGCGAGACGGCCTCGTGCAAACCGCATGGGATGGATGGATAGCCAGGAACGTTCACTTTCCCTGTACTGACCCCAACATCCCACAACGCTGTGAACCCCTAATCCTCTTAAATCAGTTTTTAGATCAGGTTAAACTGGTTTAATTGAATAAATGGAGGAAATCCACCACTGGGGTGATGCTAATTGATTCATCCAAGATACCAACAGGAAAGCTGTGAAACTGTGTAATTAAACACATTACTGCATTTTATGAATGCTTACTGCATACTTAATGGGCCGGGTATCACGGTACCTTAAGCTTCTCCTCCATAAGAGCTTTAGAGAGCAAAGTTAATGGAGGCAAAGAGTTCATGAGGAGAAGGATCGTGCACCCCTTTCCAGCTACTTCCGCTAGTCTGGGTTCCTGCAAAGGTGCCTCTTTCAGAATCAATAAATAAATCAGATAAATCCCAATGAGCAAATGTTCTGCATAATGTAATAAAAACCTGTTATATTGCTGTTGTGGGGACTGTTTTTCAGGTCCCCACAAAGATCTCTGAATGCAATCAAAATATTAAACACGCCACAAGTTTTGTATTTTGTTTGGTTACTTATGGTTAAGGTTAAGGGTGGGTGGGGGTTAAGGTCGTCATGTTGGGATTAGAGATTTCCTCATAGAAATGAATGGAGAGTCCCCACAAGGATAATTACAAACCCGTGTGTGTGTGTGTGTGTGTGTGTGTGTGTGTTTGCAGGTAATACAGAGAAAAGAAAGTGTGAGGAAAGGAATGCTTGAAGGAGAGGAACATTGAGATGAAGCTTAATTTTGTTCTCAGTGTACAAATATAAGGGGGCAGAGATGACTATTTACAAATGAAAATTTAGCCCATCTAAAATTCATTAAAAATATCTCACATCTGAACTGAGGACTTGTTTGACATTGTTCGTTGGCTGCCACGTGGAATACCATAACCTAAGGCACGCTAGGTAACAAAGTGGATTGTGTTACACTTTATTAGTAACATTTTATTTCCCGTCGCATGTGATATGTTATGTCTGTTGTGTGACGTGTTTCACAAACACCTGGTAAGCCTGGCCATGCCACCAGCGCCTCCTGTATTACCGGAGTGGACGGTGGTCGCATTTTCTGCACGGCTGCACTGCGTTCTTTCCATTGACCGACCGTAATCCGTGCTTACCGCTCGCACAATGGAGGCCCGCGGGAGCTTCTCCTCGCTCGGCAGCGGGCTTTCTGGTTTGGGTCACGTGTCCCCACGCGTGTATTTTCGGCCGGCGTTACATAAGACGGAGGGAGACGGCAGAAGAGAAGGCCCGAAAGCTGGCGGCACGGCCAGGCTTTTGGCGGATTTTTCCGTCGTCGCGGATAGATTAGCGCGGCACCGCGGAGCCGAGAGTAGCCGGCTTATTCCGCGCCGGAGTTTATGGGTCAAGAGCTTTGAGAGCTTCTCTTTTTCTCATTTAACATCTGTTTCTGTCTGGCAGGCCAAGCACCTCTTTATTCTGTACAATATCCTGTCGGCTGAAAGGCTTTACAGTCTGTTTGAGGACATGGCATTCACGGTGATTGTACTTCCAGGGAGTGGCTGATAGTGGGACAATGGATATGCATGGTTTTGGCAAGAAGGCCGCTGTTTGCATGCTGCTCACTTCAGCGGTTCCTGCCATCACTACGCGGCCTTTTGTGGTCATCCGTCATCGGAATCCGGGCTGCTGCTTCAGCCGATTACCTCAAAAGAGTAACTCTGCTCTCTTCCCCCGCGATAATCACAATGCAAGAAAGCAACCAGACGTGCTCAAATTAAACCGACAAGCTGCATTTTGTTCTCCGGGTTGATCGATGTAGAGAAGTGATGAGCGCCTTCGTGACAAATTGCGAAATTTAAGTTGAAGCTCAAGTCACCTTGTTTACGCTGATTGCGATCGCAGTTCTGTGTCACAGAATCCTATTGCCTGGCATGAATTGCATACCTCAAGTTTTAGTAGCATGAATCACGGTGTAAACGCTTGGGAAAATATGAGCAGTGTAACTGTGTGATTCCACTCATTCCATTCATTTCGCCCATGGCCAAGAAGGCTGATTAAGTCTTAACCTGTCGTTACTCAGTCACCCCTGAGCCAGCCTGTGGAGCTTAATATTTGGCTGTGTTCTTGTCATTTATTTCAGCATCATCACAGCTGGGTTTACTAGGCAGCTCTGAACAGGCGTCTCAGCCAAACAGCACAGTCTGCTTGCTTGTTGCTCGGCAAAACATAAAGCCCATCGTGATCAATGACAAACAGAGGCCTATTCCTTTTCCTCGGGAATAGAATTACAACCCTTTCACTACTGATCCAGACATATTGTTCCCTGCTTGTATATTCAACCAAATGGATTATGTTGAGCAATACTGTCATTTTGATGTGCTTGGCTGTTTTCAATCCCTTTGCTTGTCCTTATTTGGCATCCATGCTATAATAGAATATGACATGCTCGTTTCTGTCGCATCCATTGTACTCCAAGATATCCAGCTTTGCAACACTCATTTTGAGGCACCTTGAAGGGCTCACTGAACCTCAAGGGGCACATCTTATCCTGCAAAGTGTCCTTTAATGGATTCCGTAAATGGCTTTGGGGTGAGGGCTTGTTTGAGCCGATCGGTAGCTGGATGCTTTTTGATATTACAAACAGTTGCATGAAAATGAACATGCTGGGATGGAGCACTTCTGCGTATGAGTATGGTGAGTATGACGCACTTAAAATTATGCATTGACATGAATCCAGACATTAAAATATACAGGAGATGAGAGTCCAACACAAAATTCCAAAAAACTGAGTAAGGGCTGGAATTAAAATTCCAGCATGGAGACAACTCCATGCGCCAAACCCTGCGCCTCCTCACAGAGAGCCTGTGGACAGCAAGAATAACGAACGCAAGGCCCTGTGAAGATTAAACATGATCTCAAACCGTGCACGGCAACGGAGGACATAAATTATAGTTCATACCAAATGAGAAGAATTCCCGGTGATTAGCCTTTTATCTTTGGAAGATTGCTTTAGGTTTTCTCAACTGAAAGGTAGTGAAAGACAGAGTGCAGGAGTCGGCCTGAGAGATCCACGTTGCACCAATCAGACAAAGCGCATTTCCTCATCTTACCACATAGTAAAAACATCTATTGTTGGTTGTAAAGCCCTGGAAAGGACATTGCTAACCCAGATTGACTGACTCGACCTTTTTATTTTCACTGAAGCGTTTTGGGAAGCCTGAGCTGACCCACCGTGGAATTCTCCAGCTGTAAAAAGTCTCCTGCCCCAAGGCGGGGCTACATAACAGTTTTATAGTAAGATGTAATGATAGCTAATGGTTTAGTAATTTGAAGTGGTTAGTTCTCCAGGCTACAAAGCTACCCCAATATGTCAATGTTAGGAAAGCTTGTGTAGAATTTCCCTGTATCAGACGTTTAGGTGGTGTAAGCAGATATTGCTTAGAATGTTTTGATTTCCTTTAAGGGTTCCACTAGTTTCCCTTTGAGTGTATTGCACTTCATAAAAGGCTGGAAGAAGTGTGAGGAAACAAGGTCCGTTACGTTATTTACACCGAGTGGACTGCATAAGCTAAACCAACATCATTTTTAGCATTTTTCTGGATTCCGGGTCTTGAAATATGGCTGAGCTGACATGGCATAAAGTGAAGTGTTATTGTAGACCTACGACTCAATAGTAGGACTGCATGGGATACGTGTGCAGCCCATAATTAGCTTACAGGTGGCTGGAGTACTAACATGACTGGAATTTGGAGATGAAGCAACTTCCTGAGCCCCTACTACTCAATTTACGGGAATGATTTGATGTGATGTAATCAGGTCTTGACGTTCACAAGAATGTGTTGAATGACTGATGTGCTGTTGCATCACATCAATCAAATTCTTCTTCATCATCAATACGCTACACAGATGAATCTTCTTCGAGGGGCCTGGCCAGCATCCAGATTCAGTGTAACCTACCAAAAACATGTGAGCAATTAATTTTTTAAAGCCATTGCTGAGGGTAAAGATAACCTTTAGAATATGGCGTTGTCATGCAAACAGTTGACTTGTACCTACACATTAATGAGCTAAGGATGAAATGTCAACCTTTTCATTCAAGTTATCTGCTTATATTGCTTTGTCAATGCAGGGTTCCACTGTGGGAAAAGGTTTTTAATGAGGCCCATGTGTTGAATATCAGCACATCCAGAATATATTCATAGTCCCGAAGAACCAAGTTATTAAATTCTTATCCTTAGATGAACCCCTCTTCTTAAAGTTTTATACCACACCTGCATGGTATTCTCAGTGGCCATTGGCTTTATTCCACACGCACTACAGGAGTTTAGGTCATCATAAGTTCTCATGCTCAAACTCCGTAACCAATGTCCTTGGTCAACTGTATTATATATGTTGTCACAAATGAATTATTGGCGTAAAAGGTACCAATTAAATCATTCTTGTTGGAAATGTTATCTACAGCTGGTAATTTATTGGTATTTCTTGTTTGAGTACTACGCTGAGTATGTTACACCGAGTTCAAGCTGGTGGATTTCATTTTGGTGTCTCTCAGCTGGTGGCACATTAATGGCGATGTCATTATTTTGATTTGCATCTTTCTGTTAACCAATACCAAGGCATGCAAAGAAAAGCAGACCTTCCCACCCATGGGTGTGTGCAAGCCATCAAGCAAAATGAGTTTTTGCTTGGGTTCCTGTGTCCATTTGATATTTTGGCAATCCTCCTCCGCAGCCGAAGAGGCTTTCGGCCTGTTGGAATGGTGCCGCGTTGGAACATCACATAGCATCAGGATTCTGAAGCGAGTCACATCACACAGGGACTACGGAGGAGCGACTTCGTTTGGGTATGGGAGGGGAGACGGGTTTAACAAAAACAGCAGAGAGGAACGTAAACAAAACATGAGTATTTTGGCATCAGAAAAATCAAGAAAACAAAACAGGCATTGTGTCATGTAAAGGACTCAGATGCGATGCTGGATCAGTTACCTGGGTTTAAGAGGTTTTCTGGGGGTCAGGAGAAGAACAGGATTGGGTCCTGGGATGGATGGTGAGACGCAGGTGAGGTAACGGGATGGGCCCATTGCCTGCCTTCGCCTTGCCCCAGGGCATCTACCCGTTAAAATATTTGCCACTTGTATGAATTGCAAAAGATCGTTTTAAGGAAATACTATTGACACACACGGGCATTCCGACTTCTGCCTGGGTGTTATCTGATAGGCGTGCTCAGTGCAGCGAGGCGCACATGAAAACAGGGCTAAGCGAAACGTTTACGGGCAAAATCCACACTTTATTCCCAAGACTCTATGTACAGCGGTGCAGAAATTCATCCTGTGCCTCCCAAGCCTCAGGGATTCTGAAGTCATCGGCTAGCCCTCTGTGGTCCCTTTGTCCCTTCCACAGCCATGCTGCCTGGAATGCGGGCACGTCCCCGAACAGTCACAGGCGTACATATACACATAGGTCCCTGCCGCCTATTGTCGGGCCGATTTGAAAGGTCCTCGAAAGGTCCCAAATCAAGCCTTCCCAGGCCCTCTACATCTGCGTCTGACAGCCAACTAATTGCTTCGGGTGAGTCTGTGGTCGAGAGAATTGACCGGCGTCACTTTGCAATCACGGAAGAATGGTCGGACTAGAAGCAGATTTGAGACAGTATATTGTGGAATGAGGAATATAAATGGAAAGTCTGCTCAACAGACAGTGCTGCACCACAAATTGAATAGGACCATTGTGTATCTATGGATCGACATACTAAACTGTGTCCATCCCATTGCAACTGCATGCAGATACTAAGAGCCCTTGGTTCAGTCTGAGACAGGGTTCATCGAGACCTTTATTTTACAGGGTTAGTCTATTGCATTGTGTATACTTTTAAATACCTCTCTTGTTGGCCTATGAAGTTTAATGGAATCTTTGGGATTTGCATGCCCTTCTTAGCTTAAAATGTTTGCCCGCATGAAGGCTGTTACCTACCTGACTATCTGCACAAATTTGACATATTATGAGTTTTCTTTTGACACCTATAACTGACTAACCTGCCTTTTATTTCCCATTATGCAGTGTTGGGCATTTCAGGTTCACAAGCTACAAATCCAGACCAGGATTTTGTTTACACGAGGCATTCTATGCATTTATTTAGCTGAATCTAACAGTGCAGTGCAAGGCCATGTGACTGGCTTATGGAACAGGCCTCATTAGCTGCAAAACAAGACAGCTCAGAATAACAGTGCCAGATCCATTCACGTTTGACTACTGTCTCAAATTAATGACGTGTAAATTTATTCCGAGTACCCTGGTACTGCAGGCCTGCTCTTGCTTCTCAGTAAAGGTAGTCCATATATTTGAGGTACAGATAAGATCAGATGTACTATGAGGTTTATAGCAGTAGGCAATTCAAAGCGAGATTCTCTCACGTTTAGGGGGTGACAGATGCATGGACCCTTTTTCCAGTCACTGTTGGACAGTGTTGGGCATTTCAGGTTCACAAGCTACAAATCCAGACCATGATTTTGTTTTCACCAACCAGTTCAGCATAAGGAGTCATGGTCACAGAGTATTCAGCTGCTGGGTAGAAACAAAATCATGGTCTGGATTTGTAGCTTCTGGACCTGAAATGCTAAAATAAGGAATGGCTCTTGAGGCACAAGAATAAGAGTAATTTTTCAACTATTCAAAATCTTGGCTTTGATATATATATGCAGTATTGTATGCATGCAGGCATATCTTCCAGTGTGCAGTGGCACCTGGCTGGCAAGGCACCCGCCGTGTCGCTGAGAAACATTGTGTGCCGCCCAGGTAGCAGCAGACGTTGTTTACAGGCCTGCATGTTCATGGGTGCCAAGTGGACTTTATTCTTTGGCTGCCAAGCCCAAAACCTTTGGGTTATATTACGGTGGCGCACTAAGCAGGCACGCGCGGGATATCAGGGGTATTCCGGCGTCGCCCTTTAGCCCGTCAGCGACGCAGGCGGACCCTGCTGCCGCCTCGCAGGACTTTTTCGCCAAGCGGCGTGCCACTTCCGCTAAGCGCTGGGCCGTTTGTAAAAGCTTGCGCACTTTGCCGAGCCCCTCCCTCCACCGCCCGTTTGTTTATGGACTTACTTAGGGCCAGAAATCTAACGCCGGGTTCAGATCTGGAAAAGATCGCGTTTATTTTGCCTCTCTGGCTTTTTTTTCCACACCAAATTGCAAACTTTAAAGTGGTGTGCAAAGCAGCTGCATTTGAACATGCTGCGAACGTGGATTGGTGCTTCCCAGTCCGGTCCTCGGGGACACACCTGGGACTGTCTGTGGGCCCCCCAGGACTGGACTGGGAAAGGCTGCTCTACACAAACATTACTTTCCTCATAGCTTGTTAAGTGTGCTCTTATCATCCTGACATTCCTTGATCTTCGTGCCAGTTCAAGATGAATGGTAATCTCTAGCGATGGCTTGAGATTCTAGATTTTTTTCTCCGCCACATGGGTTAAGTAACAGAAAGCCGGCTGAGTTATCGGCTTCATCGGTCCTCGGTCTTGCAGTGCAGATCTCCGTCAGGTTGGAGGGCTTAGATGCTAGGTTAAAAAGACAAACTCTTGTGCGAAACCCTTAGCCTTATGCTGACCTATTATGAAAGAAGAAAATGCCATGGTTACCAAGCAACTTAAGAGCACTATCGGACATTATACATATTAAATTTCATTTTAATACCATTTTAACAGAACAATGGGTTTCCATGGTGAAGATATTTTGGGAGACTGAATCAGTTTGTATAAGGAGGCAGGGATTGCTTATGTAAATCCTTTCATCTTTACTCCGAAACGAGGGGAAAAAAAGTCATTTCTAAATGCGGCAGCCGGTTGCGTTCATTTGGTATCTCAGGATAAGTGCGTGGCAGCCCTGGCCGCCGCCTCTCCAGCCGTCCCCACGCCCGGCGTCCGCATCTCCACGTGCTCTGAGGACGGCTCTGGGCGCCCAAGGACGCAGAGAGAGCCGGCTGCCGTCGGGACCGCTCCGGGCGAGGATCCTGAGAGCAGCTATCCGCCGTCGTTCACCGGGGGCCCAGCAGAAGGCCTTTCAACATGTAAAGTAGTAGTTAGAGTTGGCCGGTGCTCAAGCTGCCACCTGTCCTGAAAATTACAGCTAATATAATGAAATGAAGTGGTGACTTGCGGTACTTGTGTGTGCATTTCTGCTGTTACCATGGGGACCCCCCTCCCCCCACCACCACCCCGACTCAGCAAATTTTATTATCAGGGTTGGTGGCATCCTGTGTTTCTTCAGATTTGGATGGGAAAGCCCCACCGGGGGGGGGCCCAGGGAGATATTTCGTCAAGGGAACTGGAGTTTCTATCCGCGGCCATGTTTTTTTTCTCATTATGTAACAAAAGTGCCTCCATTTTCGGCTGAGCTCCTTCCAGTGAGCCGCGTATAACTGGCAGGTGAGGCCGCTGCTGCTGGCTGTCTGAAGGTGACACACTTTGTCTTGTAAAATCAAAATAAAATCAGTGTGGGGCGGGCGGGGGGTTCATACTGTACACTCGATATTTCGTAACCAAAGAAACTGCTTTGGTGACTGTGTAAATATTCATGGCGCCGTGCCATCCTCTATGGGGAGTAAATACCTACTGGATTTCCAGGGAGCAGATCAGAACTTCCCACAGGCCTTTTTTTCCATTTTCATGCTTGTTTAAATACAAAGTGGTGATACAGATTCCAGTGGCAGGGAGCATGGAAACGTGCAGATACCTCACAGGATGCTCCCCGCAGAGATGTCCGGCCTTGCAGTCTTTCCCATACGTGTCCTCTGTGCTTCTCTTCTCTCCCCATAAGGAAACGTACGGCCAGTGCCCTGTTCCCACATGCGGAGCTCAAAGCTGTTGCTTTTTTAACTCCGTAAAGTTCGCCGTACGTCAGGCCGTGGCTGGTTGGAAATTCAAAGAGACGCACGGTATAAATGAACAGCTCTAACCCTGGAGGAGAATCCCCAGTGGGGGATGTTTCTCTTAAAGACTTTCAAAACTGCCTTTAAGTTGCAGAAGTTGCCCACCCCACCCCACTTTCAACACTCCCAATTTACATGACAATGGCTTTTCCAGCAAAACTCCAGGACCCCTGTTTTACATTTCAGTATCACAGCTGCCTATTCCCTATCTGTGGGGCCTATCTTAAAAAGCCCTGGCTGACACTGGCCCATTCTGTCTGTTCCCGGGGTTCTTTTTGTGTTTTTTTTTTTGTGGCGATTGTAGAGAGGAGTTAATTGTTGCAGATTCTCCCCAGTGTTAAAGGTTTACTTTGGTTCAAAGAGCATGCAGATGTTACAAATTCACAAACTATATGGAACTGGTCGAATTGCTGATTACTCAGCAGGAGATTCAAGGAGAGTTTAAAAATTGTAACTTTTAATCGTGACAGTGCTATCATCTTATTAAATAATTGCATGTGAGGAAACATATTGCAGCATTTGAAGAATAAACAACTTGTGAACACTGCGTTCTCGCAAGCTAACAAAAGGCCTTATGTTTTGAGTGAATCACCTGTTTAAACAGAACAAAACAAAAAAAACCTTAAGCCCCATAAAATTAGGTCTAATCGGGCAGCGATTAAACTAGCAGGCAGTGTCCCTATGTGCCTTTATGGTTGGCCACAGTTGTTAGACACAGGTATTGCATTATGACCTCAACCTCTTGTACTGAAGGCCCAGGTTACTGAAGATATTTTCACAGGGTGGATTCACTAATGGATGGGATCTTATTTTCAACAGGATCCGGTTTCTGCCAATAAAGATGAAGTAATTGATGTTCTACATAAGAATCTGGCATAAAAGAGGAATTAAGCCAGGCATATCATTAAGATCTCCTCTGGAATGCTGCCAGCCTTTCCTGGCTCTGCAGGCTGGCCTTTTGAGAAGGTAGAGGGGAGGAATTTCACTAAATGTGCACAAAAAAAAAAAAAACAGATATTTTAGCCTAGAGCTCCACCTCTGAAGGGGCAATGCTGAGTGGTTTTCAGGTTTGGACCGTAAACTGAGACTTTAATGACCACAACTTCAATGGATGAATGGGTGAATGATGAATGGATGAATACAGAAAAAAAAAAAACAGTGGAACGCCGTTCTTAGGTGTTGCTGTGAAAATAACATGACGCGTCTGCCATTCATCAGTGGTTCTGAACCCAGTCTTCAGGGACCACCCGACGGTCCACATGCTCCCTCCCAGCTCCCAGCACAGCAGAACCAAACCAAATCAAGAACATTTGAATACGTGGTACAGGTGAATTGGGGGCGAGAGGCAGAGAGAATGTAGGCTGAAGGCCTGGATTGAGGAGCACTGCCCTACACGACTGCTTAGTAAAGTTTAAGCTGATTTTGCATGACTGATTAATTTTTACTTCTATCCATCCTTCTTGCAGTATTTTTATGTATCGAACATGCTATATGCATGATAATCGTTTAGCATGTGCTAATGCTAATAGCTGTCCTTTTTGGCCAGTAATAAAAGCAGTAAGATCCATAGTCTAAGGAAATGTTGGACGTTTCAACATGTTGCATCTGAAATATTTGCTGTCGGCTAGCGACCCCCGTTGCAGCGCCGCACGCAGGGGCGACCCTCGGCCTTCGGCTGTGGGATTGTGGGCCGGTGACGTCCCCTTCTGATGAGGCAGCCTGAGCAGGCAGATTCAGCATGAGCAGCGACTGGTCCCCGGCATGCTGGCAGTGAGGCGCCGTGATTCCCGGCCTCCCCAGCGGGGCCTGCGCGGCGTATCCCAGCCACGCTCCTCTCTAGGTTTTCGTGTCACGCTTCTCCGCCTCCCGGGATGGTGAATCAGTTTTGTGCCGGGAGTACGGCAGGAGTACGGCGCCGGTCGGGGGTTTGCTGACGTGTAATCGAAACGCGACGCAGACAGCGACCCCAACCTACATTTAAATGCTGAGTGAGCAGAACTGGCTCCCTCACGCCCCCATCTTACACTCCTCCCAGTCCCCCCCACCCCCCCAAACGAGCCCCAACTTCAGCAAAAAGTCGGACAGAGGCCTCCGCTGCTCCCCCCCCCTCCCCCCTGGGAGAATCCCGGCGACCCAGATTCAGCGGAGCTCTCTGTCGACTCGGGCCCGGGCTGTTTTTACTCCTCCGCCGGTCCCGAATCCACCGGGCTCCCTCACGTCGGCGCGCTGACCCACATCTCCATGGCAACCACACCACAATGCGGCCAGTGCCGTACGGGCGGCCGACGGCGGCTGAGGGGGGGGGCGGGCGAGCGCCGTGTCCCATGGAGCGACAAATGGTGGGGCCCGGGGGGGGGGGGGGGGGGGGGGGGGGGGGGGGGGGGGGGGGGGGGGGGGGGGGGGGGGGGGGGGGG
>JABFDZ020000043.1:3345674-3357497 GCA_019775955.2 Pollimyrus isidori
CCTATTCACTTTGGAGACCCTTTTATTTAAATGAATGTACACACAGTATGTACTGTATACACCTATTCACTTTGGAGACCCTTTTATTTAAATGATGTGAGAAGGCAGGGTCAGCCAGTTTCTGGAGCGATTTGGGTTAAGGCCCTGGCTCAAGGGCCCAACGGTGAAATCGCTCTGCCAGCCACGGGATTTGAACCGGCGACCTTCTGATCATGGGCACAGAGCCACAAACCACCCACACATGTAGAGGGATGGGTATGAAATTCGGATTAAACTGTAAAACCCTTATAGTGTAGCTTTGGCTGTCACCCGTTTTCACAGTATGACTTTGAAATTTGTCAAACAGCATCTGATATTCTATTTATGTTTTTATGCTCAGTGGTTATTCTGGCGGGTAATGTCTCCCTTTTGAGACTGAAAATAAATGTTACAATAGGACAACTAATTTCACTGGCCTTCTTTACAAGGTACAGCTATCTAATTAATTGTCATGTCATTAGACATTATTGACAAATGAAAACATAGTCCCCGGTGTGTTATATGGTACTGAAAACACATACAAGGTTACTATGTTACTCTCTTTGTATGAAATGCTTGAAGATATTCTTAGTGTATTTCGGCAGTTAGTTTCGGATGAGTCATTTAACTTTCTTATGATGGATTCAGCAAGTGGCCCAGATGCACTGCTACAGTCGAATGTGCCAATATGTTCTGTAACTATATCTGAATTACATTACCTTTGCTGTACAGGTATATACTTGTGTCCTATATTAATGAATCTTTCTGAAGGAAAGGTCGCGTTAAATTTGATTTAATTTAAAGTGCTGCACTTTTAAGACAGAGGTATCCATCACTTCTGGAGTATCTGAAAATGTAAAGGTATCCCAGAAATCATTTTCGATTTGACTGCCACCCACATCAGAATGACTGAGGTTTTACTGCCATACAGAAGCACATTAATTCATGGTGAAAAGTGAAGATGTTAAATATATTTTACAGTTTGAATGCAGGGCCTCTTTAAATCATTTTGGTTAAGTTTGTGTTACACAGTAATTCCAATGTATGTGAAGTCAAATAATGAAAATGAATGGATTTTGCCAACTGGAGTCGTAACAAACGTTGATGGTGCTGATTTACATAGGGAATGCAAATGAGGCCTGTGAAAGGGGCCACTTCTACTTTAACTAGCGGTAATATTTAATGCTGATCTGTACTTGCTTGCTGGCATGAAAAATGCAATACCCTTGGTCACAAAGGCATCAGCAAAGGAGGCCTAGAATCTGAAAATATTGTTTTACAAAAGGAAACTCCCCCAAAGTCCATCAGGCCGCCCTCCCTGTGATATTGAAAACATTTGTAAAATATAAGTTGTCTCAGATGGGCCTCTAATGCTTTTGGCTGCAGCGCTTGCAATTAATTAGACATATTGCCTAACAGCAATAATATTTCTGTATTTGAATTCAGAGAACCAAGTATAACATGTAAGTTAAATCTAAGGTTAGTGACTGATCTTGTGCCCCTACTAAGCAGGTTATAAAGAACCAAGAGCGGTTTGGTTTAAACGCCTTTTTTCGCAATGCTTGTCTGGAACTACTCTGCTCTGAAGAAGTTGGAGATTGAAGCTTTTGGCTGCCAAGTGTCAAATCCATGCTTTCGGGTCAATTTCAGCACATTGGCCTGTGTGTCTGCGCCCAGTCCGGATGTAAATGCAACCGTGGGCATCATGTGAATGAGGGGAGGTTGCACTCTGTGCGGAGTTTTTTTTTTTTTTTTATTACCAGAAGGCAGAAGGGGAGCATGATTCACCCAGAAACCAGCTACTGTGGGCTGAGATGCTGAGCTGTCAAGCAGACCAGTTGCCCCTGGACAGAGTCGCCACGTCACATGCAAAAACTAAAGCAGGGTTATTCAAATCATGTCCGAGCCCTGCTGATTTTCCAGCCTTCCTTAACCTGTGAGTCAGGTGTGAAGCCTCTGACCAATCAGAATCAGTAATTATTAAACCAACTACCCGGGAGGACAGAAAACAAGGCCTGGATTTGGAATCGAGGTCCAGATTTGAAGAACCCTGAACTAAAGGATTCCAGTGTATCTGTGCAAGTACAAATGGCAAATAAAGCATCGTTTCATTTTACTCCTTTGGCTGAGACCAACACAAACAGCACCACGTGTTCAAAGGAGCTGTGACTCTAATATATGCGAGATTAAGCTAGGCACCGAGATGTAGCTTCATATAGAGCCAACAGTCGATATCCTCCATCCAGGTCAGTAGAACAATCATGTTTCCTCAGTGCTGTGGAAAATAGCAATAACATCAGTGTAAACGTTGTATTTTTAAGCCTGTATTGTTTACAGAAGCGCACCAGAATCGCTTATTTATCGCCAAGCACTTTTATACGCAAGGAACATGCTTTGGGTGTCATGCAAAACAAAACAATCAAGGAGAGACCATATGAATTCATAAAAAAAGAGGACAAGACCAAAAAAAGGGGAACATCGACCAAAAACCTTTATATGAAATGCTGTTTGTGCAGTTTCAAAATAGAAAACAGAAACTGCTCTGCAAGTTAACCATAACAGGAAAATAATAGGGGGACTAGCTTTAGAAAAAAACATCTGCAAATGGATTTTTTTTGGTATTACAGTTATATATATATATATACTTTTTTTTTCATTTAACATTTGAAATATCTGTCACACATATTGTCGCCTGGGCAGAATGAATCTGCGTGACGTATCTCCCGAAGACGACTCCGCAGCAAAATGTCACCCGTGATTGAACGGCGAATTAGGCAATTGTTTAATACGACGCAATTAACTTTAACCTTTAGGTTCATTGATGTGCTCATGGTCATAAACCGTGACACTGGAAGTTTCAAAATATCACAGGTCATATGAGGTATTCAAAAACCGTGCAGCTATTTCCAGCACAAAGCAAGCTGAGGCACAATCTTGCTTCCAGCTAGAGAGATACTTCCCTTAAAATCGCTTAATATGACAGGCACAGAAAAACACATTACGGAGTTGTCACGATTTTAAAGCATGGACGGAACTCACGGGCGGTCAGTGAATAGGATGTGACAGACCCAAGCAAGAGAACAATAGATGCTGTGTACACACCTAAGGCCAGGAAAGTACAGACGTTTTTAAAAACTCTCAGAAGTACATCTGAAATTAATGATTTTCGTCCACTCTCTCTCTCTCTCTCTGTGTGTGTGCACAGTTCCAGCAGGAGAGACAAAAGCGAAACCAGTACTGGGCAGACGCAGATCCTCTGACCCTTCACCTCGTCCACTTTTCCACGTCTGCTTTTAGTTCCTGCGAATCGGTGCTCCCAGTTAGGTAAATATTAGCTGAGCTGTGTGTATTGCAGTTCTACAATTATGCCTTATTATCTGCAGTATTTGTCAGGTGAAAAATTGTGGGGGGGAGAATGTTCACCCAATGATGAGTAAAGAAATAAATAACAGTAAATTATAGTATCTATTGTTTCCCATGCTAATTTGCCTGGTGCAATACAACAATATGCTTGGTAACCATTAGTGAGACTTTAAGAGAATGTCAGGGGGCTTGCATCAACCCTGACTAGACAGGTCGCTGGGTGGCTCGGGGCCAGGAGGAAGCTCTCGGAATGAGCTGAGACCAAACTTTCACTTCTGCTCTCCTGCAGCAGTTCCCCGCATCGGGGGTGGTGGGGCGGGGGATCCCGCACACGGTGGCTGCCGATCTGGGCTCCGCTTCCTGCCTTCATCCGCATTCCCAAAATGAGCGCTTGCTTTCCGCTCTCTGCCTTCGCCTCTCCAAGTCGGTGTCACGCAGAGGCCACATGCAGAACCTTGGATCTTTTTTTTTGTGTTCCCTGGCGCATCTCCTGGGCCTTTTGCTCCGAGAGGCCGTCCTCACACACCGGGGAGCATCACACGCCGGTTCTTAGCAGAGCTGCAGAACCTCGGAGTGAGCAGGGTTTACAGCTGCCAGAAAAGATTCCTCACCCTGCAATCGTGACGTCATATCGCCTGGGCTGAAGCAGTAGAGCTCATGTGCGACTCAAGCCCTAGCTAAGTGATAACAGGCTGGCATTTCATCTCGCCATCTCACGTCCTCGCAGTCGGCATGGTGTTCTGAGCGACGGCCATCGGATAATGCTCGTCGGCGTACGACGGGAGATAAGTGATCCGTTTTACCCATAATTCACAGCGTCGGCTGACTTTCTGCACGTCGGCCGCCAAGTGTAACGCTGCGTCTGCACACCAGCTCCCTGATCACTTTTCCTCGTGCTTCCACATTTTAGCGCTCTTGCATTTTGCCCTCTGCCAGATCTGTGCTGCGTTGCTCAGAGGATGTAGGACCACATGGTTATGAATCCATGGAGGAAAAGGGAAGCCAGGAAAAAAAGACTACATGCACTTTTTTTTTGTTGTTTTGGCTACAACGACCTGTAAATTAACCCACTGATATTCAATCCAGCTGTTCAAACATACAGAAACGTCAGGTTTGTTCGACGATGCTCCATGGTACGTTCTGGTTGCTGTCCTTATGTTTAAGGAGTGACAGCCTCTGCATCAACTGTAGGTTAATAGCGTATTGCCCTTCAGATAAACATTTGAGCTACATTTGTTTATCATTATAGGCTCTGTCATGAAACTACTCCTTCCTCTGGAAACAGGTTCGGCGAGCTGCTGAAATTAGCAAGATAAAAATGTGACAGTTTCCTGCAGAAGCTATTGGCCAACATTATTTTTATCTTATGATGCATCTGCAATTAGTTCTTCTGACGGTCGCATTCCATGCGCGCCTCTTCCATCTGATCTGTTGCGACTTGCATGGCTGCGTCACATGCAGTACGTGCAGAAATGATCAGCGCTCGGTGTGCGAGCCTCTGCCCCGGGATGTGGCACCTGCAGCGCGCGGCCTCTGCCCGCTCGCGCGATAAGGATCGGGACGGGATATACGACTGGGCCGATGGCATCAAGCAGGTCGACTGGCAGCCCGCCGAGCCCAGTAGGGCCTCCTCAAATGTCTATATTTACAACTTGTGTCCCTTTTCTGTCTGCTGCCGTTTTAGCTGTTTCTGCAAAGCTGCCTTCGAGATCCCTGTCCGACTTTGGGGTCCGTCGGATCTATCATATGGGTCTTTGCTCGACTCTGGTGTCTGAAGCCTATCTGCACAATCCATCACACTTCTCAGGCACACCGCAGCCTGCCACCAGCATCGCCAGCTAGCAACGTTTAGGTTTATTTTCTGTTTGCCATAGCAGCAGAGTGCAGCCAGAACAAAGGAGGCGCTGAAAATAAACCTCGCACGCGGTAGGGTTTCACATCTGCGTGCTCCGGGCTTGGCACCGCGTCCGTCTTTGTGTCTGTGGCACGTGTTCCTCACCTGTCCGAAAGTGGAACCGGCATGAAGAGGAACAAGTACTACCTAGGCGGATATTTCAAGTCAATGATTGAAGCTTTTATTAGGCCCCTTACCAGAGGGAGCCCTTCTTCATTAATGAAAGCAACCCTCTCCTCCTCCAGACAGCGAGTCGTCTGGCTGCCAAATGGATACATACAGCATTCGACTGGGTGAGGAGGGTCAGCAATGAAACGAGGCGAGACTGTCGGTGGCAGATGTGGCAGTTCCAGCATTTCAGAAGGAGAAGCCCTGCGGAGATTATCACAGACCACTGTGTCTCGAGTTTGCGGCGAGTTGTGTGGTAAATGAAAAACATCTAGTCGGTTGCATTTTTGCAGCTGAAAACACCTTGTGAATGAGAGAGGTCAAAGGAGAATGTCCAGACTGCTTCGAGTAAACAGGAAGGTCACCGGGTCAACACAACGACTGAATGCACAGCTTGTCAACCCATAAAGCTGTTCTGGAGACAGAAGATGGTCCTACTCGGTACCTAATAAAATTAGCGAAAGTTACACATGTCGGCAGTAGTGTGCTCTAGATGCTGAGGTATACCTGCAGCAAAGAGGACACAGTCTAACATTCATTCACTGTTCCCAGAATCGCCGCGTAAAGACATGTATGTAAGATGGACAGAGTCGTAAGGAAACTGCGGAGCTACCTCTGTAATTAAAAGAAAACTTTCCTTCCTCGCTAAGAGAGAAAATCATTGCATGTGTGTTTGTGCTTCTGACCACTATGTCATTAAGCGGGTCGGGGAAGATTTCCTCGAAACTTTCCTTAGTTGTTTTTTTTTTCTTTCCGTTTCGCCCTTCTTTTCCATTCTCCACAAATGGCAGGGATGGTGTTGCAGGAATGCCAGTGACCTCCGCTAGGAAAACAGCAGAAAATACAGCAGGGCGGGACAGTCCGTCTACAGCAAGGCCTCCCGACGAGGACCCTCGCGTGCCGACTGTATTGCCCCCTGCGGCGGGCAGTCAGCTCTGCTCGCCTCGCCGTCTTCAGGAGGCCTGCGCTTGTACTTGCGGGTAGATGGTGCCTCTTACTAATGCACCTGATGAGAAGCGGCCGCAAGCCTGGGACTACTGTGCAGGCAGCGGCTCCCTGGAGATGCGCATTAATGCGAACAACGGAATCACTGCCACCTGCGCAGTCTGTGACCCTCCGATGAAGCGAATCCAGCACTCTGGATTCTTGTTGGACCATTGGCTCCTTTTGTCACCCGCAAAAGCTCAGGAGAGAATTGTATTTCAGCTGATAGGTGGGACAGTGTGGAGCAACAGCTTTACCGTTCCTTCCGATGGCTCACTGGGAGTCCGGCGGGCCGGTCTGGGTTGGGAACGCCGGTTATTGAACACCCCGACTCCCAACCTATTCCTCCCGCTGAGATGTATGCGGGGGTGCGGCGTGCCGCGGGAGGTCTGCGCTGTTTTGCAGCGAGCTCATTCCTGCACGCTCAGCAGCCTCTCTGCCATGCATTTCCTGCGCTGTTTGTTTCCCCTACATTGTATGACAATATGGGATAATAACAAAGGATTCCCACATGGGCTCTATGTGGGATCTCACCAGTGCCCAGCCTAGCACTTGGACCACCGGTGTTGCCAGGGTCTACACTGCTACGGGCTGGCATGTCCGCCTCCATACCCTTGCTGAAAGGACCAGAGACCCCGTGAAATAGCGGCCTTTGTCGCACACACGTACGACTCCCCCAGCAGCGGTCAGGCTGCGTAATTAAGCGATTTATGACGCGGGCAGGTCTGCGCTGAGGTTTGTTTCATGTTCTTGAATGTTCGGCGAAAGTGTGGCTCCATTCTGTGGCCGCCGTCTGCTTGAACGTGAGCGACCACAGAACGCAGGACGGGCGTCACATCAGGCCCCAGCGGAATAGAAACGAAATTTCAATGGCAGAAAAATAGACTACAGTCAGATCAAAGGTGATCTGTTTGGCTGCTTAAATTTATTATCTCCGCAATAAATTACTCTTTTCCTCTTCAGTGCAGGATGACAGACACTTGGCACGGCTGGCATTGGCATTCCGAATCCGTGGCGTCCACTGGATTTTTCCTTCTTCGACCGCAAGCGTCTCATCAAAAACGAGACGAATCGTTGCATTAGGAAGCCGGAGCCCTTTGTGCCGCCCCAAACAGACGTTCTCTGATTCATATCTGTCCCGTATGTCTCGATGGTCGTCATCCTTCCGCAATCCGAGGAAACGTGTTTAAAGGTCTGCTTGCTCAGTTCCTTATCCTTCCCTGGAATCCTCTCTGGGTGCAGTTTCAAGTGCCGCTCGGTTTGTGTCTGTGCCGGGGCCCACGGCTTCGACCACCTCGTGTGCAGCTTTCGGTTTGAACCCGAGGCAGCCCGGCGTTAGCCCTCTTCCCACTGCATGCCCAGAAAAACACGCTTCCGTCTGGGTGGGTCCCGTTTCCTCCCGCGGTTGTCCTGGTATCGGCTTTCTAGATGGGCCTTATTTTTCTGTTGCATTCCAGCAATCCCTGTAGAAAACGCGGCCTTAGCGTAGCATGGTCGGACGCCAGGTTGTCCTCCGCTGAGCACCAAACCAGGCCCAGCAAAGCAAAGCCTTCTCTAAAAGCACATCCCCATTCTGTGGGCCGGTGGGTCTGAGGCCTCGGTAGAACTGGAGGACTCTTCACTCTTAAAAGCTCCCCCAGACTAAGACACTGTATTTCAGAGCCACTCCACAGTGCCTTTCACGTTAACCATGGAGTCTTGGCATTGCGATAAAAATACTGTAATAACAAGTCCTTATTTGTACTGGAAATTTGACTGTGTCACTGCTACCCAACGCTGAATAGGCGGTTTTGGAAAACGGAGGAAGGGATAAAATCGACGGCGACGCTTTCAGAACCTCAGGTTCACGCCGGCCTTCCAGAAACGGAGTGACGCTTCTCTTAATAACTATGCTTTTTGTATTAATGGGTTTTTTATAGCTACATCTGCGCGTTTTCATATTCCGATTCGAACCATATGCGCGTGGCTGCTTTCCAGTAGATCTATGAATGCCATTATGTACTTGGCTATGAATTGATAGGCATAGTGGGGAAAAAAAAATAAAAATCATATGAGAACATTCTTGGATTCATTCAGCATTGTTTGCACGTGAGACCAGTTGCGCATACCTGATGCATCATGCATTAGAATTCACAATGAGCGGGTAAATTCTGAAGCATGACTGAATATCTCAGCTGGGTTTATTGTCCCTCTGGTGCCGTTACATGGGTGTAGCGTATAATGGGCTCCACCCTTTTTAATTTTCAATGATTCTCTCCGAGGACAGGCGTACTGTACTCGCCACTCCCTGAAGTAATAAATAAGAATGTCACCACACAGCCAAACTGACAGTGAGATATTTAGACTAGTTGTGCTCAGTACAAGACTTTTTTTGACTTTTTTTGTTTCGTCAACCTAATAGTTAAAGGCGACTGGTCAGTAAAACAGCTAATGACAGACATAAACCACATAAATGATGCCACATAATTATGGGATGGACGAGTTGTTAAATTGCTGGAGGTGAATCTACTGCTATGTTAAAGAATGAGGTCAAAAAAAGGTGGATTTAAAAGCCCCCCCCCCCAACATGGTACAATTCTCTTGCAGCAAACAGCCAACGTGGCAATGCAGCGTCGAGTAAATACAGGCCGGCAGGACAGTCTAGAGTGCTGCCTTCAAAGATGCCAGTTCCAGTGCCAGCAGGTGCCAATGCCAGAAATGTATGACTCAAAATGTAAGTTTGTTCCAGATAATCGCATCCTCTGAGCAATGAAATAATACCTAAAGTTATTTGTTTGATGGCGCATCCAGTCTAACTATAGCTTATAAGAATGGTGGATCTGTGCAGTATTTCACTCGTATTGTTTTTCCAGCCTTTCACAAGAGGCATTCAGAAAGAATTCAATGAGGGTTTCTTTTTTTTAACCTAATCTACATTCTAAGTCTTTAAACAAACCTAAAGCTGTATATCCTTAATACAGTTTCAGCTCTTATTGTATGTGTGTGAGTTTATGCGGTCGTCATGGGGATCGGCGAGGCCTTTAAGGGCGTGTAGCCTGATCTCTGCAAAGATGCATATACCCATCGGGGGACAGTCAGGGACGGCTTGCCGTTGGACGAGGGAATGGAAAGTACAGCCTTTCCTCCAGAGTAAGGTGGGGGAGGCCATTGATTGGCCCGTTGCTTGTCTGTTGGCTGGCTGAAGTTCAGAACGCGAAACATACAGCTCCCAACACGCGGCTGTCTTTCTCATTATGTCACGCGGCTTTAGCCAAATCGGCAGAAAACAGCCGGCGGCCATTTTGCTGAATCACACAAAAATTAATATGTGTGAAGAGGCGCGCACGACCTTTCAGGAATTCTTTTTTCCGTGGATATCCTCTGTCTGGTCTGACACTGGGCTGTCAGCATCTGGCCATGCGCTTATAACATTTTTCACTATCATTATTTCATCTGTAGCCTGTGCATGGGAATGTCAGGTCGCCTTCTCATCAGGCTCGGATTTTTAACATCAAAAAGCACTTAAACTCAATCCCGCAGCTATTCCATGCACATTCTTCGCCTTGACCTACATTTATGTGGTAATGAATCACAAAGAGTAAATTCTTTTCCGATAATTCTTTCTGCTCGGAGTGCCGCCGTGAACAAAGGCCTTCTTGTGCATCACAGAAGTGCATCTGCCATTATGATGCCTTTCTGGATAATATCATCTGCCAAGATGCCCATGAGCAATTAAAGTTCATTAACTTGATACCGCGCTTTAACAGGACTTGGCCCAGCGCAGAGAAATACGACGCGGCAATACCATTCAAAAAATTGTTTATAATCTAGTCACAGATTAATTTCTGGCTGGAACTGGGGGGGGGATTATGTTAGTTCCACTTCTGTTAATGCAGCAAAACCAACCGCCTCCGTTTTCATACAGAATCTAATTTGGGGAAGATTGAAGGACCCTGCAGACTCCTTGGGTGATACTTTGAGATGCTGCCCCCAGGGTACAGGCTGATCAGGGGGACGCGCTAACGGAGTTCCCGTCAAACAGATGCCCCTGGGCACAGTGCTAATGAAGTTGCTGGGAGTGTCCTGGGCCGGGCTGCCATCCCCGCATCCGAAGACGATGCCCGTTTAGCTGGCTTAACGGCTGGCTTCTCCACTCCTCTGCCAGCGTGCCGTGAGCTCACCCGCAACCTGGCCAGGTGCATTGCTGAATCATAGCTCATGGTACGTTTATAAACAAGAACTCGCTGCCAACTCGGAGCAATATATTCAACCCTTTGTAAGGTTCATGTTTTGCAACTTGACTATCTGGTTATATATCTACAATATGTTGAATAGTTTTACTATTTGCATATTTCCCTGGTCTATCATTTAATATGTTACTAGGATTACCCTGATGCCAGAAGACAAAGGACAACTTAATTTTTTTTAACACGGAAAATATAAAAGTGTTTTTAATAGTATGGTTTAGTGTGTCTGAGGTCGATTCAGCTTCACATCAGCCATATGTCTTGCTGACGCAAAATGTTTTTTTTTTTCTTTCTGCAAATATATGTGTTCTCTGCGTCACTGACGGTTAGTTTTGTAAGCAACATTGACCTTATTTCTTGCCACTACAGGTTACGTACCTGTGTTACTGGAGCTTTTAACTGGCGGGGCAAACTGCTAAGCTGGCTTTTGTGGCCCATGAAATGATAAATAATGACTTTTACAGTTAGACCATGTCTCAGTCACGTTCTGCACAGGTAGAGTCACGGAACCTTTCAGTCGCCCCAAGCTGAACGGACTTTGCCCCAGATCTGCTCTCATGGTCTGCCGGCAGCTCGTAATAATCCTGCCATGATGGCGCTTATCTCTGATTTCGGCCCTTTATGGGTTTCTGGCTCATAAATCAGTTTATTGCGCTGTTTTGCTCGTTCGCGACTGCTGACATTTTGCCTGCCGTTTAGCCGTCTCTCAAACGGAGTGTGGTGTTTCCTGGAAGGAGCTGGTTCGACAGGACGCAGTCGTGTCTGCCGGCCAATTAGAAACGCTCTAGTTGATCAAGCCCGGCTGTGTATATCCACTGCAGTGCAGGGTGGCAGCAGAGAGGAGGCACCAGGACCCCCTTCAGCGTCTTTTCTGTAGAGACAGATGAGGTGAAGGTTTCAGTGGGGGACAGATGGGGACCGAAGGGCTCAGCCACGAATAATGGATACCCTGCTGCAGTGGGTGCATCCGAACGCTGAGTCTCAGGCCCTCGCTGTCCGTGAGCCCATGTCTGTCGGCTGAACTTTTGACCTGCGACACTCTTACAGGAGGAACACATTTTCCTGCCCGAACCCGCAACCCTCGCACGGCTCCCTGTCCTACCTAAAGTCCTCAGCTCATCACACTGAGGAGAAACGCACTCGGCCCCTCGCTGTCCTACCTAAAGTCCT
>JABFDZ020000043.1:3365575-3385081 GCA_019775955.2 Pollimyrus isidori
AGAGGGCGGAATTATACTCTTCCCGTGTGATCACACACGTGTGGTCAGCGGTCAGTCTGCCCGTGTGATCACACACGTGTGGTCAGCGGTCAGTCTGCCCGTGTGATCACACACGCGAGGTCAGGGGTCAGTCTGCCCGTGTGATCACACACGCGAGGTCAGGGGTCACTCTGCCCGTGTGATCACACACGCGTGGTCAGGGGTCAGTCTGCCCGTGTGATCACACACGCGTGGTCAGGGGTCAGTCTGCCCAGGGAGAAGTGCTGATGTTAGGAATGCAGTTAAAATCAGGAATGCTGTAGGCCGAGGGTAAACCCTGTGCGACTGGCATGAAATGCCTCACCTCTTGACTGTAGACCACAGCTAACAAGGCAGGATGCTCGCCAAGCTCCCGTAAGGCGGAAGCAGAGCAGCTTTTGAAGTTACATCACAAGCCTTTGTGGAGACAAAAATACCAATGCAAGTGGTACCAAATGGTGTTCATGGGATGTATCCAATTATGCATGGCCTTGTGACCACTGGTGACACATAAAATTATATGCCTGTACTTTCTGGAATTAAGTAACATACTGATTCAATGTGCAGATTATTTTTTTTTTGCCTCACAGCCTAAGGGTTGTGGTTTTGGATTTGGACTTGGGCCCAAACTCCTTGGATTTTTCAAGCTTGCATGCATTGTCAACAGATTTATCCATGTCATGACATGTTATGAAGACATGCTACTTGAGTGGATGGTAGCTTGATGTGTGAGTGCCTTGCAGTGAATCTCATCCAGGTTGTTCCCAGCTTCCCTGGGTAGGCTGTGAAACTCTGACTGGGCCTGTAGTTAATTGGCGTTCAGAGCTTGTTGGGAGTTTCCCGATGGCTTGAAATTCTGCATACATGAGATCACATGAAACAGCTGTATACCCCCACCCAGCATCCATATCCAGCCAGTTGCTGGCTGCATTTTTGCAAACCCTGGAAAATCTCATGGGTCGTCTTCCTTAAATTCATCGTCAACTTTCTGTCAAGCCCTCTTCTGGGTCCACTAATAATTGCTTCCAGCTTATCGAGTCAGAGGTTCAACAACAGGAGACTCCGCTGCGTTCATCCTTTTCTTTATGGAGCTGTCAAATCCCCCTCTTCTCTTCTCTCCAGCAGCAGAAGAGGAGTCCCAGGTGTGACCTCAGAGTCTGGCCGCCTTATTTGGCAAGCTCCCAGCTTGCATCACCATAACTCCACCTCAGTGGCCCACTCTGGCCACACCCTCTTTGTTAGTCTGGCAGCTGGTCTTAATTGGAGAGTGTCTTCTGCTCCCACAATCCATTGCGAATTGTCTGCGGGAGGCTTTCAGCTCTCGTTAATGCCGGTGCCTATTCTTTTTAAATTGCTTTTCAGTCCGGGATCAGCACAGTGTTTGCATTGTCCATTCTTTTTGCTAGAACTTGAAACCAAACCTTTTAAAATTATATTGAAGAGCAAATGTTTGATTTCATAATTTATTTCATGGGTTTGCTTGAGTAAGGGTATCGGTTTCATTCGAGATGGTGTGTGTATTTTGTATGAAATTCTTGCAGAACTCGTTATCTTTGATGGGATTTGAAGGATTCAGACAGCAGGAATGCATGTAATTATATTAGGACTTTGGGAATTCAGCAATATGCAGCTCGGAGTCCTTTCATTCTCGTCTATATCAATGCTTTTTATTCATCGTGTGTATGTTCCCGCTGTCGCTGGAGAGCCGTTATTGTAGGGCTTGCATTGTGGGATGTAGACAGTAAGTTTGCTGAAATTCTTTATCGAGCTTTTACAGTTACTATACAGTAATACCAAGTGGTACAATCACACTTTTGTCTGACCGCCTGTTAGAACTGGACACAGTCAGTGACTCTATAGGAGAGTCAGAGGTTTCGGGCCCAGTGAATGTCCTTTTGTAACAGCCGTCCACAAAAGCGCTTCACATCTTGTCAAACAAGCCTCTGTAACATAAAAGTGCCTTATACTCTGATGTATTGACTAGTACCATCTGGTGTCCTGGCAAGTGACAGAAAGATCATTGGGCCCAAAAAGAGAGGAAGGACTCTGTTCAATTTTTGTCACTTTGTTTAGGATGAGAACCGATTTATATTTATGTAAGAGAAGCGACCAAGTAGGCAGGTAGTTGCTGGAGTAAGTGGAGTTTTTATTTTGTTTCTTCTTTTCTTTTTTCAATTGTTAAAACCATGAGTGAGTGAGAGAGAAAGAGAGAGAGAGAGAGAGAGAATCTGGGAAAGGCATCTTGGAAATCATTGCCTCTGGGTAGCTGTGGACGCACCAGCATCGTGGCAGCAGTTTGTCATGCATGAACTCCATCCAGTGGTACCTCCTTGCGGACGGTCACGCTGTCGTCACTGCCCTTACCAGCCACGCGAGGGGCGTAAGGAGGCCACCCCTCACACCTCCCTTGGAGGAGGCCCAGGCTGGGTTGAAACCTGGCAGCCCCCCAGACTGTAGTGCTCCAGGTTCAACAATGAATTTATAATCCAGAGAGTCGTGCTCCGTGTCTCTCAGCTCCCACACTGCCCCGTCCAACAAAAGCAACATCTAAGAAGATGACTTAGGGCGATGAAATTCTACTCAGCGTGATGAATTCCCTGTCCGTGTTTAACTCCCTCTAATATCAGCAAAGGCCTTTCAGACGGTGAGACTGGAAACGCACCCAGTTAAACATCAGCCTCTGCGCACCATATTTGGCATAACGCACACTCTAGATGCAAGGCATCAATCAAACATCTTCAGGTCCTAATGTTAATAGCGGGTTCCTGGCTAAAACGTTGGCCAGGATTCGGTTTGGTAGGGGGGCTGTGGTGCGGCGTCACTTCACCCACTGCCGGGCTTCTCTGCCTCTGAAGCCCCTTAGATGAAGGGCTGTCACTGCCACGGGCGGCTCGTGACATCGCATGAAGCAACACCGCGCACGGCGCTCCTGAGTCACGTCGTCGCCATGACAACCTTCCAGCGCAGTCATGTTTTGATCGCGCACAACAAGCCCGCCTGTCTGTGGTTTCAGGATGGTCACTGCGGTGATGTATCTATAAAGAGACTGTTTACACCACCCAACATTTCCGTCCGTCGTGTGTAACTAAGAGCCGTAACACCAGTCTGCATTTTCAGTTTGCAAATACTATCAAACCTGGGGTCAGTTCCACAAAGCAGGGTTTCTTGCTTAGCTGGATAACTTGTTGGATTTAAGGTAGTCTGAGGTAAATATAAATGAATAAAGATAAAGTTAATTTAGCCCAGACTACCTTAAATCTGACAACTTATCCAGCTAAGCAAGAAATCCTGCTTCCTGAAACAGGCCCCTGGTTTAACTTCTCATTATTATTATCATTATTATTATCATTATTATTATTCTTATTGTTGTTTATGTAATGGCCTACACTTTGCTTGTGAGCAGTACGCCGTAGGCTGAGATTATGTCTAAGCAGCCCAGTTGTGCCAGCTGAGGTCATGAGAAAGGCACATGGTTAGAAAACACGCCGCATGTATTTACACTGGAGATCCCGAGCTCTTTTTTTTTTTTTTTTTTACACTGTCTCGTCCCGTCAAGGTCTTCCGTGAGAAATGTAAATGCGGTATGTGTATTGGCTGAGGGCAGCGTGCTTGGAGAAAAAAACTGCGAACTTTCAAAAGTGGAAGGTCAAACTGGAGACGGCCGTGGTGAAGGAAGCCGCCATGCCACTTGAGGGAGGCCGTGAAAGATCTCAGCGTGATGTGTGCGCCGAGGTCAGCAGGTAACCAGCGCAGGCTTCCGTCCGAACAGCTAACTGTGGGGCCCGTACAGTTCAGGGAGGAGGTCAGTCACCCTGCGAGTCTCCGTGCCTCTGTTTAGGAGTCCAGATATACCATAAGTTGCCAGAAGTATGCAGACGCCACTTTGAATTTGAGAAACTTCCAAATTAAGCCACGCCCATTGCCGGTACACATATATGAAGCACACAGACGTGCAGTTTCTGCAACACCGGCAGCAGAATGCATGGTCATACAGAAGAAGTTAGTGACTTTCCGCTTGACGCGTCGTAGGACACCAACTTCCCAACAAGTCAGTTTGCCACATAGACAAGCCCTAGCTAGAGCTGCCCTGGTCAGCCGTAAGTGGAGTCAAAACATCCATAGGCAGGTTTCTGTCTGAAGGGGTCAGTCAGGCAAGCTCACAGAAAGGGACCCGATCACCCAAGCTCACAGATAGGGACCCGATCACGCAAGCTCACAGAAAGGGACCCGATCACGTAAGCTCACAGAAAGGGGCCCGATCAGGCAAGCTCACAGAAAGGGACCCGATCACGCAAGCTCACAGAAAGGGACCCGATCACGCAAGCTCACAGAAAGGGACCCGATCACCCAGAATCAATACAATACCTGTATGGCAACAAAATCACACCAGCAATATTCCATCATCTAATGGAAAGTGCTCCCAGAAGATCAGAGGCTATTGCAGCAGCCATGGCATATTAATACTGATGGTTTTGAAATGAGATGTTGGACAACCTAGTCGTGTAGTGTCCCTCGTTTCTTACTTTGATTACGCAAGGTCGTTCTCTGGCCCACTCATAATCATACATATTGACAAGCACTCTTTCATTAGGTCATCTCGCGTGGAGAAAGTTCCATAATTGAGCTTCTGACAAACTCACAGTGCTGCCTGCTCTCAGTGCCCCCCCCGCCCCGGAAGAGGCAGCCGTATGCAGCTGCGTTCCTCTGCCAGCCGTGACACCAGCACTCAATGGCAGGATGTCCTGTTTTGAGTTTCTCTGTAAGTCCTCTGTGTGGCCCAGCTGTGATGAGTCAGTTCAATGTCCATGAGAAGAACTGATTCCTGTTTGAAAAAACACACACGCATCACGCCTTGCCCTGTCGAAAGGCTCCAATCAGCTTTGGAGGATCTTCACTCCTGAGCCCCTGTCATTTCTGCCTGTTGGGAGCTTCCTGCGATGCCACGTGAACCAGGAACCTCAGCCTTCCTTTGGAGGACCCTGGGTAGTGACTCTGCATGACCACTTTGGGTTTGGCAGGCGACGTGATAGAGGCTGGAAGGTAAAAGCAGCTTGGGCGTCTAATGCTCATCTTCAGCTCTCTTTATTTCCACGCTGGAGTTACTCCTGACTTCTGGGAAAGCACTAGAGGAAGTGCAGTCCATCTGAGAAGCGACTCATTTCCACTTCCCGAAATCGATGGTGGCATCTCATTTCCCAGACTACGCTGAACACTCATCCCCGTTCTCACCATTTTTTTTAAGCTTGTGTTCAGCGACTTTTTTTCCACGACACTTTTCATCGCTGTAGGTGTAGGAATCGTTGCACTTGGATCCGTCAAAAGATCGTCCGACCCGACTTTCAAGGCCGCCGGGGAACAGGCCTGCCCTGTCTGCTCCCGCCACCAGGAGCAGCTGAACTCTCGCACCATGCACCTCCAGCGCCTCCGACGCGGTCATGAATGGGGACGGTGTGTCGGGCCTGAATCAGCTTCCTGTTCTCTCTTCTCAATCAGAGCTATGGAGACAGCTACGTTTTTGTAATCTCCTCGGTGCGGATCCCAAGATTCGTACAATGTGGGAAATCAAAATGGGCAGCCATGAACCATGCTTCCGGCATATCTGCATCACCATGGAGTCGATGAGCCAGTCGCCATTCTTCACCAGCGTGCCGATTTGTGTTTGAACAGGTTTGAGAAGCGAGCGATAATCTGCCGGAATATGTCTTTGTGTATACAATAGAGGCAGCGGCAAGAGTGATTCCCAAAAGGTTAGCATATTATACATAATTCAACACCGGGATGCTCCTTCCACATGTGTTGCAATAGTTATGTGTGATTCGATAGTTTATGCGTGTAACCAAGTTTATGAACCTTTAGATTTAGTAAATGACAACACTTTCTTGTGCAGCTAAGCACTAAGCCTTTCATCGAAATGGTTTCCCACACTCGTTTTGGGGGAATTTCTGGCTGTCACTTTTAAAAAAAACTTTAATTCAGCGATGTCTGTGTGCTACCCGACAAGGACAGATTCCCCCAGGCCCTGCCTTGAAATATCTGTGGTGGTTTTAGTCCAGATCTTCGCTAGATCCGTGTAAAATGTAAAATATCCGCTTCCCCAGCAAAAGAAGGAGATTCTGTTGTTGATGCACTTGCATGTTTCGGATCACTGTCTTGCTGAAAGACCCACTTTTGGTTCAGCTTCAGGTCATGGACAGATGGCCTGACGTTCTTCTCGAGAAGCACCTCATAGCCTACAGAATTCATCATCATGTCACCGATGGCGAGCTCCTGAGGCAAAACAAAGCAGCCGGAATCAAAGACAGTCCAGCTTCTGAACTCAGTCAAGGAGTAACATAGAAGAAAAGCACGAGCTGAGTAAAGATGTGAGGGGTTGGTTTGAGAACCCTTAAACCCCACTGGTTTAGCTATGACTGGGCTGCATGCTATACTGGCCCATGGTTCTTCAGCAAACAATCTACTGCATACTTTCTTTAGGTCAGCGCACCCTTTCAATTAACATGCTCTCACTGCATCAATAAAAGTATCATGTGGTCACATACCAGGGTCCCCAGTTCGGACAGGGCAGCACACGCAAAAGGCTTATTTTTCACTACACTGTGAATTATCTGCTGTACTTTTCCAGCCTGCTCTTTTTCTGGTGCGGAGGTCATGAGGGTTGCAGACACAAAAGCCACTGGTAGCGAAACTCTTTCCATCCAGTAAACCACCAGTAGGCCTATAGCTCTCCTCTCCGTTAGAAACAGTGGAAGTTAGTGTCGATAATAGGGTTAATCTTCATAATTCATAAACCCGTTGTGCAACATCCATGTCTTTACTAAGTTCTGTACAGGTGCACCTGCCAAAGTGTACTATGAAGGAAAGTCAGCATCTCAATATCCGAAGCTTGGAGCTGCAGTTTCCGCGACCTAATTTCTGTGGTCCGGTGTTATTTTATAAATACATTGATTTTTTTTTTCCCTCGGGTGGTGAATTCCCCCGTTTCCATTGTAAATACAGTTTTTAAGATTGCAAGACCTCGGGCCAGACCCGAATGTGGCTCTTCATACGCGTCGATCCACAGGACACCCCGTGAGTAGAAAGTCCCCGTCCGCAAACTCTGTGTGAACCTCGGGCGGAGCTGAAACACGGCATCAGAACCACATGTGCTGCCTGGACCTCGCCGGGCCGCGCGTCAAGTTAAACAGGGAAAAAAAAACATATATAATTAATCACACATTAGAATGGCTCCAGTCACCCTGGGACACCGAGACTTAAATGTTAGCCCCGCCATTACGTGGGCGTGTGTTCATTTTGCACAATACAGTTCGTAGAGGTCACTCTAGATAAGGGCCCACTGGGCTTTGCGTGTTGGTCTGTCGCTCTTCCGACTGTTACTGAGATGCAGGAGGACACTCCCCAAGTCCAGTGGCCACTCCAACGTGCTCACTTGGAGCGGAACAGTGCGCAGAAGCTCGCGTGAATCTAGTGCGCCGTACGGAACAGGCAGCGCTCGCACAGAGAATTTAACATGTCTAACGAAGGGATCGTTATCTCGAAAGCAGGCAGTATTTCGCGGTTCACTCTGCTTCAGGTTCACTCATCACAACGTCACGGAACCGTCGAGAATTCTCTTGCGCCCGAGTCACTTCTCGAAACTGGAGAAACACACATTGTGCTCTCTGCCGATGTTGTGCATTAGTTCAACGAGGGCCGGCCCATTTGTTATTTCGAATGGCCCCGAGTCGCTTCTCTAAACTGGAGAAACACACACTGTGCTCTCTGTCGATGTTGTGCATTAGTTCAATGAGGGCCGGCCCATTTCTTATTTCGAATGGCCCCGAGTCGCTTCTCGAAACTGGAGAAATACACACTGTGCTCTCTGCCGATGTTGTGCATTAGTTCAAGGAGGGCTGTGACATGCGTTCCTTTGGATTTCTGCAAACGAGACAGGAACTTAAAAGAAAATCGTACTGCAAATCCGCTCATAATTAAAAGCGAGAATCTAGGTTGCGTCTTCGCCCAATGTCGCGAAAGTAGATTCGATATAGGGGATTTCGACGCCTTGCAAGCTGCCCGACCTAAGTGAGTTTGTGTATCGTGTCGAATTATAAAACAGCTGTTTTCTTGCTACGCCGAAGAGGTTCGGTTCCTTATTCGAAGCAATTTAGTCGTATTATTTCCCAGGAGGCTGTGCGGGCCGTGGCTGTTGGGGGAATGCACTGGGGCTCAGATCACATCCCGGTCACGCACACGGGCGTAGCGGAATGGCGTCTCAAAGCTAAACCTCTGGACTTAATCTCGCGCTTAAATAAAGGAAAATAAATCACATTCTGGCCTCTCGTGTTCACATCCTTTCATTAAGGGTCAGCGGCGACAGGAGGCAACGTTTGTTTGGAAAGATGGAGTCCCTGGGAGCCGATGGTGCAGCCGTCGCCCCCCCCAAAAGACCCGCGGAGGCAATAGTGCGCCCAGGCTTCCGCGTCTCCATGACAACCGCGCCCCCCAGGATCAAAGGGCCGGCGCGAAACATCTGAAGGGCCCTCCGTGCGTCCGAGGCCCCCAGGGCCGACGGCAGACCGGCGGTCAAAGCCAGCGCTCGCTGCAGGTTGCTGATACACCAGAGGTCGGAGACGGCGGTGACATGTGTCCGTCCCAGCAGGTGGCCGCCTTCCAGGGACCAGGCGAGGTGCAGCTCTCACAATAAGCCGCACGGCAGGGCCTTCGCGCATGCCACGGCGCAAAGGGCAGCAGTGCTCTCTCATCATCCGATAAGTGGTTCCAACAGTCCCTCCCGACGTCAGCGTATTGAAACAGCACAGCTTTTCCTCATCATTAGGCTTAAACTAGGTCACTACATTCTTCGATTTTCTCCCCGCGAGTGTATTTTCCCCCATTAATCAACATATGGCCTCACGTCGGCGGACCAAAACGGGCGGGTTCACGAACTAATGTTTCAGCTGGTCTTTGGGGGGGGGCGCCGATCAGCATCTTCTGGGTGGAGCTGCTCTGCTTTCAAGGTTTGCCCGGCATATGGAAAAGTCACTTTGCAAAACATCTGCGAATTTTCCCCCAAAATGTTTGAGAGGAGGTGCTCGGGTGGAGGCGTACAGTACGACGTTTAAAGCTATTCAGTCACTCCTGCCCGTGCAGATTTACGGGCTACCAAGGCAAAAATACGGTAAGATCGATATGGTGGAAGAATAAGGACACTCGATACTGTGTGAGAAACACAGCATATCTGTGGTTCATGACAGGTCTTAGGGGTTATGCTGTGACTCCATTCCTTGTTTGATTGTATCTGCAGATGTTCTCTAATGTTGCTGGAAAGCCTTCGTTAGGAAGACAGCTGAACATTAGCTAATTGTGTGTTGAGGCCAGTCAGCTGACCTTCAGCCTCTCTCTTCCATTCCAACGTAAAGAGATTCTGTTCCTGTTTTGTTCCTGTTGCAAATTGTATTCTGCCATATATATATATATATAAGGACCAAACATATAGATATATATATATATATAGATAGATATATATGTTTGGTCCTTGTCTTTCTAAAAATATATTGAACTGCATGGTTTGCCGTTGCTCAGGAGGGAAGCTGGAAGAATTGCAGCCTTTGCCACAACGGTTCCTGGGAAGCGGCCATCACAGGTCATTAGTGCCACCCAAAGGGGCCTCCTCTGACTGAGCCATGACAGAGTAATGGAAGGTGTCAGGCTATGATCCGCCCCCAAGCTGGGCCCCCACTGCATGTTGGGTAATCTGGGTGCCAACCAATAGCAGCGCACCCTCTGGACAGCGTCTGATCCGGACTGTATATGCAGCATGTAGCAATGTTAGCTTTAGACGGAGATTTAATCACGACATATAAACCTTCGTGTTTTTTCTTTTTTTCCCACTGGGGAGTGCGTTGTAATCAGATTGTAATCAGTCTTGTTAAGCTTCTTTCATCATTCGATAAGTGGTTCCAACAGTCCCTCCCAACGTCAGCGTATTGAACACTGCTACACGGATTAAGACACGAAGAAGATGAAACATGAGCGTATCGCTATTCATGCGTTAAAATATCTACAACAGCAAGGCCGTAATGCCTTGTTTGTGCAGTAGCCCGTCGCCGCAATACAACATCAGTAACAACTCCGGTGACTTAATAGATTTCTCGAACAGACGTGTGCAGAAGCATTCATGTCAAGCCGGTGTGACAAAGCAGGCCGCTAACCGGCGGCCTAATTTGCGGCCTGCCCTGCTCTTTAGCTGTCCCGCCATCTGCAGGCTCGCCCGGTAAAATCGGAATGTGATTTTTGTTGCGGATGGTCATTTTTTTTCCAGTCATTAGCCTTATCCCTAACCCTAACCCTAAAATTAACTTTCACCCGCCATTCCCATACGGCCTGATCCCACTGCTCTGCCTCTGCCGGGAGTCTTTACATTTTAATGACTAGATTTATTTTGAGCAGTTAAAATGAAAATAAATTAATTGCCTCGTAAATAATTGAACGATTGAAGACTCGCTGCATGTTTTTGAGTTTGAATCTGGATGAACACGTGTTAGATATGGATTGGCTTGGCAGTGCGAGCAGCAGCTCCAATGGGGCACAGATTCCCGGTAGAGGGTTACAACTCTGCCCTCTGTGTTTGGTAATTCAGCTCTTTCTGTTTCATGTGGGCTTAGTCTAGCTGCACTGTCAGGAACAAAGTAGCAAGTTGTATCTTTGAGGACTGTACTGAGACTGTACCCTCAAGAGGGTATCCATCCATCCATCCATCCCTCCATCCATCCATCCATCCCTCCATCCATTTTCTTTCTGCTTGTCCTCTTCAGGGTCATTGGGGTCACTCACGCACCAGTCACTGACACACCAGTCACTCACCTTAGCTGTACCCTTAGCTGTAGGTAAATGTACCTCTTAAAGTACAAAAATGGACTCTGAGGAGCACCCAGGGTGTCCCCTGCCATGTGCCCAGTGATGGACTGGCACCCTGTCCAGGGTGTCGCCCACCCATGTGCCCTCTGCTGACTGGGATAGGCTTCAGGCCCCCTGCAGCCCTGACCATGTTAAGCAGTTAGAGAATGCTGAACCTTGTCTTTTGTGCATGAAAAAATTATCTGCCTAGCTCAGAACACAACACAACAGCAAAAATGAATGAACCAGTAAGGTCTTCACTGGGAAGAATGTCACAGTGCAGAGTCTGACCTTTGACATGTGACATAGCCTGACCCTTGACCTCTGACATAGCAAGAGCCATGAACGTTTAGTGCAAATTCAGATAAGAATGTCCAATAACAGACCAGCATCTCTACCAACTCATTGTCGTCATTTTGATAGAATACTGATGGAATATTTTTCTGCCAGATTTTCACATTTTATCATCCATCTTGATAATTTCAGTTGCAAAACGTAGGTATGCAGATATCAAGTGAAGGATTGGTTTTGAGGTCACTATAAAATCAGGGCTCATGCTCATTATTCACTATCCAAGGGCACTTGAGCTAAAAACCATTGATGTTTGAAGTGCCAATCTAATGACGTAGCCTGGAGAATCATCCCTCCCACGCAGGGTTTTCTAACGTTTTTCATGTGAAGCATCACTGAGGGTTTTAAATGCTTTCTGGTGTCAGCAGCTATAGAATGTGCTCATCCAACCTTTATCGACTATTCAGAGGAACGAGTTCAGGCAAAACGATTAGCAATAAATGTTCTTTTTTTTTTTTACACAGCAGAAAAATGCCTTATAAAAATAACTTAATCAGGCGACAAAGCAGTTTTATAGCCCATTTTACTATGGGGACCACAATTAAAGGCCAACAGACCTTATCTCTCTGGGCCAGGTTTTCTTATGGTCATTAAATTCCGATCGTTTTCCCCAAACCACTCTAACATGACCAGAGGGAAGCTCTGTTTAGACCAGCCGTGCAGCTTTGGTCATGTCAACCAATCATCCTTTCAGCTTTTCAATTATCTATTTCAATTATCTTTAAAGACAAGCGCTGGAAAAAACAGTTCCCAGTTCGCAGGAGACGCAGAGCACACGAAATTAAATGATTTACCCATCTTGAGGCATAGCAGCTATATTTTGTGGTTTTAAGCCGCAGTGCATTCTGGGAGGAGAAAAACCACAGAACAATGTGCGATCGGTTCATTTTACGTCTTAATTATTTGTTTTTATTCCGTCTGTCTTGATGCCTGTAATTATCTCCTTAACATGCATTTCTTTCTGCAAATCACTGACACTGCACTCCATTTGCAGGGAAGGCACTTGGCTTCCACCACTTTGTGGGTCTGCGGTGATGTTGTTGTGCATATTTTTCCGTGGAATCTGTCAATATTTCATAGGAGTCTGGTATATTATGTACAAGGCAGCACGACACAGGCTTGGACCTCTGGCGCCACATTCGACCGTTTAAAGTGGGTTCCCTGTGTCGAGAAGCGGCCGCCTCTGATCTGCCCCTTTGGTGGAGCTGGGGGGCCCCCAATTCCGATTAAGACTGTCACAAATAAGCACGGCGGCCATCAAAATAAACATCAGGTAGCAGGAAGTCTCTGGGCTGAACCCCCCTCCTCTCCGGCCACCATCAAAGCATGCCACAAAACGCTTGTTGAAGTTAGAAGATTACATCTCGGGAGGGAAGAGGTGCCTAATTACCCTACCCAACACAAACCATTATACACACTTAGCATGGCCCATGTGAAACCAGTCAGGCATGGTCCAAGCTGCACTCTATATGGAGGGAAATACACCAGCTGCCCGGCCAAGGTGCTGCGGGGCAGCTGAGATGGTTGTAGATGATCTCCTCTGGCTGCCGGAGCGTTCGGGGCATTCAGGGAACCTCGGTGACCCGTGCTTTGGTTCACGACCCAAAACTCATTACCTGCATCAGAAACAGGGGTCGAAAACAAAACGAAAAACATTCTGTTATGTAAGTAGAAAAAATGCCACGCTTGAATTAGGCCCATACACACCAGTTGAACTCTGAAGCGAAGGCCAGTATTTCGTTTTAAAAGGGGGCATATCCCCTGTCTGCAGGGCAGTGAGAAAGAAGAAACACTATCTCTTAGGGCCAGTGGGAGGGAGAACCTTCTCGATCGTGGGACTGCACACCGTACAAGATTATTTTGAATAAACCTAAGGGTGGATTAAAAGCGACACCAGGGACGCATGACTGGCCAAACAAAGGCTTGACAGCGGAGATCAGGCCTGATAAGAAGGACATTCTGGTGAAGGTGAAATTACTACTGCAGCATGCTTCTGGAAATGTGCTCTGAGCATCCCACCTTCATTTCCGTGGAAACACCAAAATGCAATGGCTCACCCCCCACCACCCCACATGTTGTTTTGGAACCAAATATGTTTCGCTTCCTCTGACCCACTTCACAGTGTTAAATGAAAAATTCAGTGCGAGTATCCCAGTGAAAGGAGTGCGCTATAATTAGCCATCTCGTTAAATGGGCAAACCGAGGATGGAAAACAAACTAAAGAGGAATGTCCAAGGCGGGTACGCAGTGCCCGGCCTGATTGTACCTTCAGGGTGAGCTCCATCAGTTTAATAACCTATGCATCTTTGCACAGTTTAGAGGATTAATGCATCTGACAGTGTCAGTTAGGGTAAAACATGAAACCTTCAAAAATCCGCCGCTCCACAAGAAGTAAACAGCCAGCCCAATGCCGTCCTGCTCTCTTGGCAGGGTTTGATATTTTTACATTGCGGTCTTTTTATATCATAACATTTTCCTCGCCGAACGAGTGCGTATGAATAATGGTACCCCTCTGGTCTGCATTCCACCCCTGGAGTGCCTCTCTGAATTTTATTATTATTATTCTTTTTTTTTTTTTCCAGAGAGGGGCTGTGGGAATGACAAAGGGTGGATGACGCGGAATGTTTTAGTGAATTCACAGGTCGCTGGGAGATGCTCTGCCGCGGCTGTGAGCGCGAGAGCGCCCCACCCCGCACGACAGGCTTCGGTCCGACATGAACATGCAGCTGAAGAATGTAATATCCAATGAGAACCAACAGCAAACAGAGCTATCAGCTTTGATCTCATTCTATGATTTCTGTTGTCCATTTCACTCAGTTTGGCAGCGTCCTGATAATATATTTCGCTAGCAGTTTTATGGAAGCGATGAACTTTTCTGCAGTGCGCTTGTGTCGGCCGACATTATCTTTATGAGGAATATCATTTCCATAGATGAATAGCAGGCTGCCAGCCAAAAGAAACAACAGTATTGGAAGTTCGTGATAATAACCATGGCATCATCAGTTAACAAAAAACATCCTGTTTGTTTTTTTCCACCTTCTGATTCTGCCTATCTAAAACCAAACTTCTTATTTTTAAAATTATTTTTCTAGTCGAATAATGTTGTTGTGACAACCTACATTAAGAATTTCTCAGCAAGTACCTTCAATAGGGTGCTATATTAAAATACGTTGAATGGAATTAAATTTCCAAGCTGCAAAGTAAACTGCAGTCACTCCGTGGTCACACAGTGCTGCCCAATTCGGGCAGCCTGCTCTGCAAACCGCGCTGCCAAATGGGCCCTGAAACTCTTCAAGCCCTTTGCTGCCCACATTCCACCCCAACCACTGGAGACGTCTCTGGGTTAACGCACTGAAGACGGGTCAAGGCTAAACTGCTGAAATGGCAATGAAAATGCTTGTGTCGGTTGCTTAATTTGTGCTATTCTGAAAATCAAGACGTCATGGGTAGCTGCAGGACGTGCAGTACTCTAGTGACCATTTCTGTGAGACCATCTATGCCTCCGGGGGAACCACCTCAACCCACGTGGATGCAAAGAAGGTGCAAAGTGGTGCGGGGGGGGGGGATAATGGCAAACTAGTTGCCCGCATGAAACGTCTTTCTGGGTTGTTGGCCCAAGCAAGCTTTGATTGTATTTTAAGCATGCAGCGTGGTAGCTGCTTTGGAGCATGTCCCAGTAGGAGATGTGTAGTAGCTGCTTTGGAGAATGTCCCAGTGGGAGATGTGTAGTAGCTGCTTTGGAGCATGCCCCAGTAGTAGATGTGTAGTAGCTGCTTTGGAGCATGCCCCAGTAGAAGATGTGTATTAGCTGCTTTGGAGCATGTCCCAGCAGGAGATGTGTAGTAGCTGCTTTGGAGCATGTCCCAGCAGGAGATGTGTAGTAGCCGCTTTGGAGCATGTCCCAGCAGGAGATGTGTAGTAGCCGCTTTGGAGCATGTCCTAGCAGGAGATGTGTAGTAGCCGCTTTGGAGCATGTCCCAGCAGGAGATGTAGTGGTTGCAGTGGCTGGAAGAACATTTTCCTCAGATACTGTAATGGAAGTTTTGCCTTGTTTATTGCAGAAATACATGCGCTAGCAAAAATTGTTTTTTCAAGTCCCTAGGTATGGGTCCATCGTAACTGTGCCCAGACCCCGAAGGCAGACTCTGCGTTAGTCTTTTTGCTTGCGCGGTGATCGCAGAAAGGTTTCTGTGGCTTATGGCGAATTCAGAACCTGAGAAATGACCAGCTGAAACCAGGGGTAACATGGAGTTCACCGTTTTACTGCCGCCCTGCACTAGGGGTTGGCAGTGTCTGTCCCGAGCCCTTCCAGCTTGGCTCCCCCTTTGTAGACGTGGCTGGTGTGAAACATGATACAGTCACATTCAAAAGATTGCGCCTTAAATGCCCCGCTGGTGGCTCCGTCACGCGCACGGCCTGTAGCGAACATCAACCACCCAAGTGGAATCCTGACTGACGGATCCGACTCTTGAAACATTTCTGTCTCCTGCCATCGAAAAGGATTTTTTATGCATGACAGTCAAATTGATAATCTGCGACAGGCCTGTCGTTGTTGTACACGGGGAAAAACTAGCGTGTTAAAAGTGAAATGAGTCTTAAAGGGAAGACTCAGATCAATATGGTGATTAAAGTAGACAGTTCACCACAGGGAACGCTGATTGGGCTCATAGCCAGAAGTGGTGTTAGTGTAGAGGTGGTCGTGGGTTCGAGCAGAATGCACCGCCGCTGAAGTTACAGAGAACAAACAGCAGTGCATGTCGACATTGAACCGGGAGTCAGACCCTGCTGTCCAATCACAGACGTGCGGCCGTGTCATCACGCTCCCTCCTGTGTGTGGGGGGCTTCCGGACAGTCTGTCACAATGAAGGTCTTTGTGATGGGGGGGGCAGGGGGGACGGCAGCCTGCTGTCTATGGTAGGCTGTTATCTCGACGGTGCACGCTCACAAGTGACCGAGGAGGAGGTGCCTGGGCTCCTACGCCCCACGTTTGCCTGCTCCAGGCTGCAGCATCAAGGGTATTTAGCTCTTCACGTGGGTGGTTATTATCTATAATAAAATATTAATACACTTATGGAGGTCTACACTGTGATGCACAGACCGCCATGCTGCACAAAAGATTAATAGTAAACGTTATAAGCGAGCGTGAATTGGCCGTCGATCTTGCCCCTTAATCTGTCAGCCGCAGCTCTCCCGCCCATCCACTGAGGAACACCTGTTTCTGCGGCAGGAAGTGCCTGGAGATGGAAGCAGCAGAGCTACTTCCTGTGACCCACCCTTTGTCCGCTGACTCCGCGCGCAGAGGGCCTGACAAAGGGGTCCCTCCTGTTCTGGTCGCCTTATAAGGAAATGAATGCGTGACGAGTTGAAAAACAAAAATAAATTACACAAACAAATCCGTCTCTACTGCACTGTCTTTCACCCCATGGGGAGTCGCGCTCGCTGGGTGACTGACTGTTAAAACAAATCTATTTTTTGGCTCTGCATTTCTGGGGGGGGGGGGTTTCCCCAGTTTTTCCCATGCTATTTCACACAGGTGATCGGTTAATATGAACCATTAGAACAATTTTGGTTTAAAGGTACGATATTTCCTGGTTCAGTTTCCTAAAAAAAAATGTTTGACTAGACTTGTCGAAGTGAATGCATAGGAATGAATTAGGAAAACAGTCACTCCATAAATAAGGCGATCGAACCGTTGCGAAATTTTCTTTGGAATCTCCGAGGAAGATATCCAAAACAGATATGCATCTGGAATGAAAAGGATTAAGGTTAAGCAATGGAGGCTCGATCGTATAGTCCTGCATGTGTTTTCCAAATACTCTTCCACAAATCCATCAGACATATGGCAATGCGGATCACCACCTATGTTCTTTCCTCTAGATTGACTTTGAGAGCTTTGATAACCAGTGACATAGAAACAAAGAGGGTTCTTCAGTTCCAGAAAGTGTCATATTTCTCAGGGGGCAACACTGGACATGAGTCATTGGAGATTGTTCGCCACGCGCCCATTGCAAGGACCACACCAGGAATTCTTGTGTTGTTCTGGGGCGGTTCTAGGATTTTTCTAGGCTTAAGAGGGCCCACGATTCATACAGAGTTGCTGACCTTATCATTAGTCAGTCGTGTTTTTTTCTTCTATCTGTGAGAGAGGGCAATGGAGTGGCCAATCAGCTTGCGCCTGGGGCCAGTGGCCCTGTGGCCCCGCCCCTGTATTGGCCCCTAGTGTTCATACTTCTCCCTGCACTTAACTTTAGAGATCTGCTTTGCTTGATTAATGCTGAAAACTTGATCTCAGGAGGTCCCAGGGCCTTGGCCTAAACAGCCCCGGAATAGACACGTTTTTCTTCTGCACTTTTAAAAATGAATTCAAAGGAGTTTGGAAAGGCACTGGGAAAATATCCCACTCTACACTATCACGATCCCTGTGATTTCATTTTTAAGATGCAAAAGCACTTTTTGAAACACTAGCAGGTTCAATTAAGCAGCTCTCCTTCTGGCACATTAACGTCATTGTCTAGTGCGTGGATAAGATGCTACAAACGGTGACTTGATTTGGTTACAAATGGGACTGTGAAAGTAAAGAGTGAGCTCAAAATGTTGTTGTATTCCTGGCAGTGAGTAAAAGAGGTCGTCGGCCAATTTGGGAAATTGTTATGCATTGTTATTATTGTATGGAAACACAAAGGAGTATTTGAGGATCAGATAGCATTTTGCAACGCTGCTTAGCATGACATGAAGGTGTGATGTACTTGCAGTATTCAGTAGCGCTGCCATCAGTATCATCATCTGCATGTAACGGGCGTAATGTTAAAAACAGTTATGTTTCTTACACTGGATATTTTTTTTGCCCCCTTCCATTTTGGGGCAGCATGATGCAACCCAAACCCTCCCCCCGAACATATTTCTGTTAGCTAGTGGCTATTTCATCAGTGCCTGGGTCAGCCTGGGCCATGCTGGAGAGGCATAGTGCAGCCTCTGGAGGAGAGTGCCTCAGCGGAGGCAGTGTGGCGGGATGGCTGGAAGAGATTGCCTCAGCAGAGGCAGCATGGCGGGATGGGGTGGCGGGCAGCTAATAGGGTGGATGGAAGAGAGTGCCTCAGCAGAGGCAGCATGGGGTGGCAGGGCAGCTGGAAGAGAGTGCCTCAGCAGAGGCAGCATGGCAGGATGGGGTGGCAGGGCGGCTGGAAGAGAGTGCCTCAGCAGAGGTAGCGTGGTGGGGTGGCGGGCAGCTAATAAGGTGGCTGGAAGAGCCCCCCTCAGCAGAGTCAGCATGGTGGGGTGGGGTGGCAATCTTCAGTTCATACTTCCAGTAATTGTCAAACCCTAATTCACACCATGGCACACCGAGAAATTAACACTGTCTGCATGAGAGACGCCTCTCACTTTGCGCGCAAAAGCGAGCACTACGGATGCTCCCAGGGCAACCTGTGGGAGGCACTGCTCTGACTCACATGCCCTGGACACAGTGTGACTGATAGTGGCTGGTGGGGTGGCGAAGCAGCCCAGTGGGCCGGTTTCGCGGACTGACTGGGGGCGTGGTGTGGCAGAGCAGCCGGTGGGACAGAATGGTGGAGGGGCTGGGGGTGTGGAGGAGTGGCTGGCTAAGGGGGAGGAGTGGCGAAATAGCTCAAAGCATGGCATGGGGGGGTGGCCAGTCAAGGTGGGGCAGCTAGTCAGCGCAGCTAGTGAGGCGGTGTGGCAGGGTGGCTGGCAGGGCAGCATGGTGGAGTAGCCATAGGCGTGGCGAGGCGACTGGTGGGGCGGAGTGGTGGAGTAACTGGGTAACTGGAGGCGTGGCGAGGCGACTGGCGGAGAGGAGTGGTGAAGTGGCTGGAAGCGTGGCAGGCCGGCTGGCTGGGTAGCTAGCAGGGCAGCTGGCTGGGTGGCTGGGGGCGTGGCATGCTGAGCCGGGTGGCTAGTAGGGTGGCATGGTGGAGTGGGCGGGGGCGTGGCGTATCAGGGAGGCTAGTTAGGCGGTGTGGCAGGGCGGCGGGGAGGAGTGGCAAAGTAGCACAAAGCGTGGCATGGGAAGGCAGCTGGTCTAGGCGGGGTAGAGTGGTGGAGTAGGCGTGGCTGGGCAGCTGGTCATGGCAGCTAGTGAGCCGGTGTGATGGGCTGGCTGGCTGGGTAGCTAGCGGCATGACGGAGAGGCTGGGGGCGTGGCGGAGAGGCTGGGGGCGTGGCTGGCCGGCTGGCTGGGGGCGTGGCAGAGAGGCTGGGAGCGTGGTGGAGAGGCTGGGGGCGTGGCTGGCTGGCTGGCTGGGG
>JABFDZ020000043.1:3427546-3445763 GCA_019775955.2 Pollimyrus isidori
CCTCGCCGCCCGAGCCTTCATTCGCTTCCATTGAGACTTTTTTGATGAAAGGAAGTCGGGCTTTGCTGAGGTGTCAGCCTCCGTCTGGTTGTCTCCCTATCGCCTCCCTCTGGCGGAAGCTCCATAATGCACCATGATTGCCATCATCCCCGGTATGCGGCCATTTGGCCCCTAAGGGAGGTAAGAGATCACTTCATCACCAGCTCTGACAGTCAAACAGAAATGGCTTGGAATCACCTTCTGTGCCTTCGCTGGGTCTGTTTTGCTGGGAGATAATTACCAAATTACAGATTCAGGTTACGGCTATTGGTGAGTCAGTGGGCTCAGGTCTGTCGGCGGCTGCGGCTGCGTCATTGGAAACGGTGGGAGTCGCGGAGCTCTTGACAAGTTAATCAGGCAGATAAACGGCGGCGTCGACGCACCGCGGAGATCAAGTTGACTGTCGTTAGTCGAAAAGGAGTGTAAGTGACAGCCCGCGTGAGCCAAAGAGTAAGATTTAACAGGGGTAGATCTTCCCATGACCTCCAGCCAAAGATTTTTTTTCCATAGTTCGTCTAGTGAAGGAGATGGGGGGGTTGGGAGAGGGGGTGGGGGGGCACAAGCCAGTTGTTCCTGAGGTTATCCAGGGTCACGACAGCATGTGCAAGCGTGAGAAATCGGCAATGTGGTGTCCTGTAATGGCCGGGACGCACACGGGAAGCGAACGATCGGGTTTCCTTCCTGCCGTAGGATCCCCGAGCCCCCGGAGGAATGGCGATCTTCTCACGGGCGTTAGAAACGTTCGGGGGACGTCGGCGGAGTCCACCACTATGCTGGGGGCGCGAGGTCCACAGCGGCGTCCCGATTGAGAGGAGGCCAGCCAGGAAACATACCACCTCGCAGCGGACGGGGGAACGTAACAGGGCCTTAGGCCACAAGCAGTCGTGTGACTGGGCTTTTTAATTAAGCCAATAATTTATAGGCAGCGCAAAAAATCAATTCCGGGGTAGGCGGTAAACCATGGAAGGGGGCGCAGGTGTTTGGGGGAAAGAGCAGGGGTGGGGGTAGGTTCCTCTACTCATGGGTGATTATTGGTGTGTAGTATTAAGTAAGATCATACTAATGCTAATAAATTTCCCTTATCCCATTCTCCAGGGTCCCTGTGCCCCACGGATCAGTTCGGCGTCGCAGAGACAGCAAGTTCTCCTCTGAGAAGTATGGATGCGCGACGTTCAATTCACAATTTACCACCACAGGGTAGATGTGCAATGATCAACATTTCAGGGTAAAAATGTTGTCTGAGGTGACGAAGATGATATATATCCATGTAATGGATGGAGCACACATTTCATTTTGGGGCGGACTGTTTATCCAAAAAACACATTTATCCAAAAAAGACAACAGATCTATAATTTTCAATCCGTTGTCTTGGGAAAGTGCAGCTGTGCTCACACAACTGCTCTGTGGAAGGTGTGATCGATCTCGTCAGTGACGGCTTCCTCTGGCTTTCACCATCTGTGATCACACGCGTGCGAAGGGGAGTCGTGTTTGCTCACCACTTCTCCGACTTGGACACCCGAGTCTCTGCAGAGTAATCACCGGTCGACCTACAGAAGTCATTCCTCAAGTCTTTAATGTCAATTCCTTCATTATTGAGCCCTAGCTTTTAATTCCTTTAGAGACACGGAATAATGTAAAATTTAGTATAAACCAGCCTCTTTTTTGTACTTTATAGCCATGATCCCTTTATTATGATTTTTGCACACTTTCGTGTCACTTTTTGGCCAGGCCGGTGTTTTTTTTCATGCCATTTGTTGCCTGAACAGCATATCCATTACAACAGGTATTGGAACAGGTATCCAACGGGTATCCTGAAGGTATGTTTTTTGCGTGTGCTTGTCTGTGTGTAGATTTGCACAGCATGTAGTATGGGAAATATGACTGTTGGCAGCCAGGCAATACCTCTATCATCTCCTACCAAGGATGGGAACAGCCTTAAGCAGGACCGCCGACTATGTAGAACAGAGTTCTTCAAATCTGGACCTCAATTCCAAATCCAGGCCGTGTTTTCAGTTCTCCCAGGTAGTTAGTTTAATAATTGCTGATTCTGATTGGTCAGAAGCTTCTCACCTGACTGACTGGTAAAGGAAGGCTGGAAAACCAGTAGGGCTCAGACCTCGAGGACCGTGATTTGAATAACCCTGATGTAGAAGGAATGCTGTCTTAATGGTTGCTATAGTTGTGGAAATTCACTAAATATGTCACCTCTCCTTCCATCAGTCCAACCATTATAAGCACTGGTCCAGTACAGGCAGGCAGAGAGCTCGGAGCCCAATCCAGGAAATACAGGATAGGTTGCCAGTCCATCTGTTAATTAATAATAATTGAATTCTCATCATTTCACCCATAGCTTTTTCTAAGACGAGGATACATTCACTTGAAATGTCTAAAGCCACATTTCTAAGCAATGTGCTTAAGATACTAACCTCCGTTGATTTGATGTGACTATGATTTACATCATAACGTTCATCTGCATCATTATCCTCCCTTTCGTTAACATATCAAACTACCCTGTTATCCGATTTCACAATCGTACATTAGTGCTTACGCCATAAGTTCATATCGGTGATTTATAATCTCAATATGTAGCCTCTCCAAACTGTGCGGCTCATATACAGCTTGGGGACTGTGGATAGATAAAGTCGGTCTGGATGGTTGGCGCAGGCTGTTGGGTAAGATGGGCATCATGATGAGGCCTTCACCAACGATGGACAGCTTCCCACCGGATCGCCCTCGTGACCCAACGGTGGGCGGCAAGCGTAATGATGGAAAGAAGGACGATCTCCACTCCTCTTCATATTCCTACTCGCATCGTGAACCTTGGGACTCGCAAACGCACCTGTGATCAAACACGCTGAAGACTCTAAGGCGGGCGGTCAGCACTGGACCGCCATGTGGATTGTAGTCCGGAGACTTCTGAGCGAGGAATCCTAAATTTCCTCGACAGCCGTTCCCACAATTGACGGAACAATCCCAGGCAGGAGTGAGATTAGGATTATGCTGAATGTGACAAGCAAGATCCCATGACAGTTCCAAATGAACGGAATATTTACAGAAGGCCGCAGTTTGTTTTGTAATCTGTTAGCGGCTCAGGGGGTGAGGTTAGGTGGATGACATTGCAGAAAAACTAATCTTTGACCTCAGGAGGCACAGATATTCCACTTAGACCCCCCTTGGCATCCTACAAACCCTTCGCTCTTCGTCATTAGTTTGGCCAAGATACAGTTCAGGCCTCCAGCCAACCGACGAAAAGAAATTAAAAGAAAATCACCCCATTAAGTACCGGGAACCAATGTGTGGCGAGTGGAAATACGATAACTACCTCGGATTTGCGTCGCTGAAGGTTCACGTGGGAGACAGGAGAGCTGCCAACTGGGTGCCAACTGGGTGCCACGTGGTCGGCTGTTTTCTTCTCCCCCGCCACCTTTTGTGCGATATATTGTAAGATGTGTCTCCCTCCCTTCCCTCTCAGCTGCAAAAATATTTTCTCTGTCAAACATCTGCGGCAGGAATGTGGGGACAGGGGGCGCAGACTTCCTGAGAAGAGAGGCAGCGCGCGGGACGGCTGCCGTCAGGCATCTGCCCCCCACTCCCCACGCCACACACGAGAGCCATTAGGGTGGCAGCAGGCTGTCAGCCAGTTACGCGACTCACCCTTCTGCCCCGTCGCAGCCTACTCCAACACTCTCTCTCCCTCTAGCCATTCTCACCCGACCCCCCCCCGACCCCTCCCCCGTGTCAAAGTAGAAGGTGCCCATATCACCACGTGCTGCCCTCTCGTGCCCCACCGTTCTGTCTCCGCCCTCCTGGTCTTGACGTGTCCCGAGTGCCAGTGTTGGGCATTTCAGGTCCAGAAGCTACAAATCCAGACCATGATTTTGTTTCTGCCCAGCAGCTGAATACTCTGTGACCATGACTCCTTATGCTGAACTGGTTGGTAAAAACAAAATCCTGGTGTGGATTTGTAGCTTGTGAACCTGGAATGCCCAACGCTGCCGAGTGCCCACTGCCCTCGCCGGGTGGACGGAGCCATGCAAATATTTTTCTGTCGGTGGTGGTTCGAAGGCTGGCGACGGGGAGGGGGCTGACCGGTGTCTGTTTTTGCCGGATGGTCAGTTTTCCTCGATGAGGCGGCGTGCAGCTCAGGCCTGGTCATGCCGCACATTACAGGCAGCAGTGTAAATTAACTCTGCTGCGTCGTGTGGATGCGTGTGCCCCGGGCGCTCGCCTGGCATCCGCCTGTCAGTGGTCCAGCTGCCCCACCTGAATTGGCTTGCGGGGGTTCCGGAGAGCCCCCGCATGCACGCAGGTGCTGCCGTTCTGATTCCTGCCCCTTTGTGGGGCCCCTGGACTGCAGGAAGGGCAACCCCGAGGTCATCTGGTGGCAGATGGGTAGGGCTTCGGAGAATCCCCCTTGGTCGGTCCTCCCTGGCGGGTGCTCTGGCCACCTTCCCGATAGCTGGGTGTGCTACTGTTGGCTCCCGCGTAGTAGCGCCCCCCACTGTTTGGGTTGGGGGGGGGGGGGCTACAGCCTCAAGAGCTAGAGGGGCTGCTTTACAGAACAGGCTCTGACACATGGGGCTGTCAGTGGCTCCACCGGTCGGCCATTCTACAGCGAAAGCAACAGAAGGTATATCTTCCATCCTCAGCACGTTAATAATGCCGGCAAGGAAGCTGAACACGGTTCCAGTTCTGGAATTTTGCCGCTCGTTCCCATGTTCAGCTGGGCTTCCTTCAGGTACTCTGGGGCTTTGGTGTATGTGGGAGTCCCCTGATTTGGCCCCTCAGAGTGCACTCAGCCTCACACTAGTGCCTGACCTTACACCTGCTCACCTTCTCCGGGTTCCCACACGCGCAGGAAAACTCGCTCGTCTGTCACACCAGCAAAGCCCGATTTAATTACGGAGCGCGTCCTTAAAATGTCAAGGAACACGCTCTATAAATTATACAAACATTCCCAATATTTACTTTGCAATTTTGTCGTAGCTCAGAGTTGATTTAGAAAATACATTCGCTTCATTTGGCTCAGTGAGTGTTTGGCGTTTCAAATGAGTTAAAGTGGGTAATGTCTTCACTTTGTAACTTGGCCCTTAAATGCATGTTTCTACCATTGTATTAAATATGTATATGATTATGACTTAAATCATGAAAAATAAAGAAAATAATTAAAACAGGGCTTGTTTGATGTCATTGTACATCCAATGGTGAGTAAATATCTTTAAAAGCAAAATCAAATAATTTTTATCAAATTTTGCAGTACAATGCTTACGGACTTTCAAATTATTGTGAATAATTACATCTTGGAAAACATCTATAACCCCGATTGTTTTCTTTCTTATTTTGCTCTGTTTTTTCTCTGTTGATTTGTTTACTCCTTTCTCTTTTTCTTCAAATCCTGCACAATCAGGCACCCTCCCCCCCCCCTCCCCACCCCCCATCGCTGAAAAGTTGTAGATTAGTACTCATAGTATGTTTATGGGATATGCTTCCCCTGTTTGATGATGTTTTTCCAGTGACGGTAAGCGATCCAGGATGGCTGAACGAGATCATGAGCAACGGGGCTCTTGCAGCCGAGGGTGGAGAACAGACGGACGTCCACAGGGACCTGGTGTCCAGGAGGACAAGCAGGAGCCATGATGGTGCATGTTAAGGTTCTCACTTTGTTTGGAAGATGTTGTGTAGCTCCTGCTCAGTATTACTTACACTGGTGTCCGAGCATTCATCGCAAGCCGAGCCACACACAACGCGCGTTTGTAATGTGCTGCGGTCACTAGCCTCAGGGTAGGCTGACCAGATAACCCATGTCAGGGAGACACTTTGAGCTACTTCGGGTTTTACAAACCACTTTCAGACTGAAATGCTCCTGCACTCGGCTAAATAGTTCAGCTCTTCTTGTGTTTGACTGGTTTGTTTCCTCGACTGAAAGACTCATCCAGCTGTTTCACATCAACATTAGTGACACATGCATGATTATAGGAGACCGACCAATCAGCACACAGCAAGAAGTCAGTGCTCAAGTTAAATCCAGGTCCTTTTAATTGTCACGGCAATTTACTGTTCCTGTCCTGGCTCAGAGTGCCCTCCCTGACGTGGATTATCTGGTCACCCTACCTCAGGGTAACCATGGACAATCACATGTCCTCTTCCCCTCACATTGATAATCTTTCCCGCTCATGTTGATTCCTCCTCTTCGACATCAGAAGGGTTCGTCCATTCCTTTCCATACAGGCCACTCGGGTGCTCCTTCAGTCCCTTGTCATCTCAAAACTAGGGTGGTATAACTCACCCCTAGCAGATCTGTCTCTGAGCACCATTTGTCCTCTGCTGCTGATCCAGAATGCAGCTGCCCAGCTTGTTTCCAGTTTCCCCAGTTCTCCCACACGGTATCATTGCTACGCTCCTCCGCTGGCTCCCTGTAGCTCCCTGCTTGCCTGCAAAGCCAAAAATGCTGATCTGAGATATACCAGAAACACTGTGCAGCTGCAAAAAGGCGAGCTGCTGAGGATTTCAGGAGCAGAAGGAGGACATGCTCCTAGCCACAGTCCTGGGAGAGGAAGGATACAGCAGGAAACAGGAGGCCTGCCGAGAAGTCACCAGGAAGGCCTGCCTTCACGGCTCCATGTGTGGGCCACTTCAGCAAGCTCCGCTCATGCTGACACCTCCTGCTGCACCTTCAGAGGGGCGGAGGTCATCATTCACACCAAGATAATGGTGGAGAAGAAAACTGACGTCAGGCGACAGTATGAATAAAGGACAAGGAATTTTTATTGGAGAGACATTATGCCGCTTCATGAAAAACGTGGCCACTTTGGCCCTCGCATTTCTGAGGAAACTGTGAGGGTTAGTCGTTTCCTACCCTTCAGTGCAAATCAGCGTTGTTTTACTCATTTCGATCATCGTGTTCCTCTCAGGAAGCACCAACCTAGGACTCTGCCCACTTCCTCTGGGTGAGCAGATTTCAAACCACCTAGGTGCTAAATCAAGTGCACATCTTCAAACCCAACAGGAAAACAAAGCCATTTCCTGCCTTTTAAACTTTAAAGGTCCGTGACTTCCATGCAACGCCAAACTTCTGGGGTGTTGTTGTTTGTTCTTGCCATTTCCGACACTCTTTCTTGGCAGAGGAACGTCACTGGCTCTGTTTACACTTGCTGTAAAATGCGTCTTCAGCGATGGCATCGCACCTACAGCACCACCGTATCTGATATTCTGTGTGGCTACTCCCAGCTCCCCCGTCTGTCTACGTAAATTCTCTATTTTGATTTACTAGCCATTATTCTCCTTTCCTACCCTCCCTAATGCATTGCACTTGATCACAGTCTCCTCGCTTTATCTGTACATACAGTACTGCACCGCAGTCCTGAGGAACATTATTGGGTGCCACTGGATGCTGCAGATTGCATTTAGATGATATCAAAATAGAGACCCACTTGACTTGACTTGACTTGAAGTAGAAATGCATTAAGTACAAGCGAGAGCAGCCACCGATGCGTATCGTGATCCGATCATTCACTCCTCTGAGACCCTGAGAAGGACATCAGAATAACCGTGTGCAGGGCAGCAGCACAATCCAAACACGAGTGGTCAGCTGGACCCCATGGAGATGCGTGACAGACACAGGTGCTCATTAGCAATGTGCCTCAGCTGTGCCTCACATATAATCCGATTGTCCAAGACGCATTTTGAAACCAGCTGTGAACAGGCATATTAAATGTACAAGTACTGCCAGATTCATGAGAGGAGACTTAGGGACACGTTAAAGACTCACTCGACTCTTGCACTGTAATGGAAATTATCCAAGGCAAGCCTTCGCGAAGATTGACACTAGACGGAAAAAATGCTAACGCCTGCGGAGAGACGTTTTTTGGTAACACAGATCGGTTTACGTAATAACACCTCATAATGCTGACCACTCCAGTGGCGGCTGATCGGTTTCGGCATCAAGTCTGACATTACAATACGGGTAAAAGCAAAAGTGAAACACGCGAAAACAGCTTTGCCAGCCGTCTGATGGTATTTTGCTGTGGGGTTCTGGGCAAATTCCGAGCATAATGACTCTTTAATCAGATGTTTTGATGGGTTTACATAAGGATGTGAACAACAGCTACAAGGGAGCAGTGGGTTTAAGTCCCCACAGTGTCCATTTATCACTGGCATGTGAATTGTTACGTGTGGAGAGACTTTAATACCCAGCAGCCCCGAAGGCGCTAATTGTGTCCATGTGTCAGTGGCCAGTGGACCCTCCATTTGCACCCCCCCCCACTCCCCAGAACCATGGTACGCTCGGCACAGGCCCTGTCCATGATGGAAGGTCACTGGAGACAGACCAAGTACATTTTTCAGGGGGGGGGGGACTGCTTCATTCAAGCACCCTCTTAATTATACAATATTAAATCAATTTAAATAGCCAGTTTAAAGTGTTCTTACGACATGCATATGACCATAACATTTTTGATTCAGATTCAACACTCGTACATAATACTTATGTTTAAGAAACAGCAGTTTCTAGGAATTTGCCATATGGGTGTAACAGACTGGGAAGAAAAACATTCACAGTCTAAGCGAAATTTGAATACTTAATTTATCTCGTGTCTGGTTTCCATTTGCGAAGCAAATGCTATTATTTCACTAATAAAAATTAAAGGCACAATCAAAGAATAAGAAGTAGCCCCCACCCTGCCACAATCTCGGAAATGATTTGCAGATCTGCCGCCGTAATTACTTCCCACATAACAAAACCATGTTTTTAGCGAGGATTTGTTTTGCTGTGCACACTGAGCCTAAGCCATGCTTCAACAAATCGGTGCTTAACATCAAACAGAAGACTGAGAATTGACCGAGGACGGCATATTGCAGGGACGAATATGAAATCAATCTTTGAGGCTTACCGCAATTCTCCTTAATCCTAAGGAGGCATTTACAATTCTTTAACCATTATACTCCACAAGATTCGGAAAGGGGGAAAAAAATGAAAACCTACCTCTGCAAAGAAAACCATTTATTTGAGAAAAAGAGTCAATGTTTGGTGGTTTGATTAATTAATGTTTGGGATACAGCAACCCAGTGTCTTTGGAATATGCATGACTGATTATCCTAGCAGCCACGCCTCGGTTTATTGAGATGTAAGAAGGATGATGTATTCATAGGTGTACATGAAATTATCCAGAACACTGGGGTGGGTACCTGTGGGACCAGACATGAGGGCGGGGGGCCGGTGGAGTGTGGTGTGGCTTGCAAGAAAGATCACATTGCAGGAAATATGAAGAAGGTTTAACATTCATTCACCCTTCTGTGAAGGGCGGCCTATGACAGCGCCTGAGTTCTGTGCTTCGCAGAATTGCATTATGGGAAGTGCGGCGTGTGGCTAGGCAGTCCAGCTATATTAACTGTGGCAAGCCATTGTGCCCTAAAGCTGCATTATAAGTCAGACTGAGACCAGTCTCAAACTATGTATGAAAGTTGAATTTTTCCTCACAACGAAAAATAAACACAGTGGATAATACATTCTACTGATCGTCATGTTGGGTTTTCAGTGTGTGCGTGTGTGTGTGTGTGTGTATTATGTTTATATTACATTGTGTGTGTGTGTGTTATGTTTATATTACATTGTGGACAAAATAGTACTGTATTTTATTTGGTTACTTATGGTTAAGCATAGGGCTGGGTGGGGGTTAAGGTCATCATGATGGGATTCCAGTTTTCCCCATACAAATGAATGTAGAGTCCCCACAAAGATATATTGTATCTGTTTGCGTGTGTGTGTGTTTTTGTCTTTGTGTGTGTGTGTGCGTGTGTGTGTGCGTGTGTGTGTGTGCGCGTGCGTGTGTGTGCGCGCGCGCGTGTGTGTGTGTGTGCGTGTGCGCGTGCGTGTGTGTGTGCGCGTGCATGTGTGTGTGTGTGTGTGTGCGCGTGCATGTGTGTGTGTGTGTGTGTGTGTGTGCATGCAGGCACACGTACAAGTGAGCGCTAAATGACATCCTTTCTCTATAATCAGGAAGTTTGATGTGCACCCTAAGACAGGGATCATATTTAACAGGGTGACATTGCAGAGGGGCGTCCAGGGTTGTGCAGGCAATTCATGTAAGACGGGGTATGAAGGGGCATGAAGGGGTATGAAGGGATGCACACTCACTTCCAGACATATTAGCACGCCGCTGTTTGTGCTGTTGGGAGCGTGGGGCCGTCTGGGTGCCCGATCAGTGCGCCCCCCCCACCCCCTCTGTGCAGATGTGAAAGACGAAGCGCGTCCCGCACAGCCGTCCCGCACAGGCGTCTCGCACAGGCGTCCCGCACAGCCGTCCCGCACAGGCGTCCCGCACAGCCGTCCCGCACAGCCGTCCCGCACAGGCGTCCCGCACAGGTGTCCCGCACAGCCGTCCCGCACAGGTGTCCCGCACAGGTGTCCCGCACAGCCGTCCCACACAGGTGTCCCACACAGGCGTCACTTTTGAAAAAGAAAAAAAAAAAGAAGCAGCTTTGGTTGCTCTGCTCTTGACCTCTCTTGGCACATCTGTCGCACCCCAGGGATTAATCCGACGCTGAAGTATGTATCTGCCATTCAGCGTCCGGAGTGGTGCGACGCTGCTATTCCCAGGACGCACATGTCTGAGGGGGGAGAGGCCGCCGTGCGGCAGAAGGACGGTGAAAGGCATCATGTCAGCTTTGAGCGTCTGTAGAATGAGCATAAATCTCACCCAGATCGCACGGGGAGACGTGACAGTGATTTGACATTGACAGCACTGCCACAAGCCTTGAAAGACAATAACAGATTAATCAATATTTACATTTTTTTTTAGCTGTACAGTGCATTGCTGCGTGTGATTAAGTGGGTGTGTTACTTTGAGCTTCACGCCAAAAGGCCTGTGGCGAAATAATTTCCTATTTAACACTGACTACCACAGCGTGTTAAATCAACCTCCAGCAAAATCTCTAATCATTTTAGTATATTATATATACATTAATGTGTAACTGGGGTTGCATGTATCCATAAGACCCTAAAATTATTATTTCGCATAACCAAAGCCTTAGATACTGTAAATTCGGACCGATTTCGCTGCAAATAAAAAACAATGGTGGGCATCGTGTCTTTTTATCTCCTATTACAACGAAAGCCCTTTGGGGGATGACTGAGACCCAACCCTGGGAAAAATATGAGCGGCACTGCCACCTAGGGTGTCTAGCCGGAAATGCATGTCGGGGGAAATGTGGGGCAGACATCGCCACTGGTATCGGACACGATGGTCGGCTGGAAATAACGCAGCGGACAGAAAAAGGACCCGACTGAAATTCAGATCTCAGTCCCACACGGGAAGGCTCCTGTGGTAGTGAGCAAAATGCACCATCGACGTGCGCTGATGGAAGGAGTGAATTTCAGGTGTTTATTTTGTAAGACGTGAGACAGGAGTTCAATGCCCTGGAAAAGCAAATGATGCAGAGCTTATGATTCGATAAATATTAATGATTTGTGTAGTTATGTCATTTAAAGTACAATATGTGCGCATCTAGCACGATAATTATCTAAACCAATGTGGCAACAAAGTAGCGTTCAGTGTCAGGGCAGGTAAACGCGGGAACGACCTCTGCACAAGTTCTTTTTAAAAATGCACAGCAGCAAGCAGCTCATGTAGTATTTATACTATAATAAGTATTTTAACCCACTTCGGATGGACTGCAACACACACGTTACGTTTCATATGAGTTAGTATCCTCGGTGACGACACTGATTTTGGAATACGCCGCATCAGAGGCCCTGTTCCGTGACCTACGACAAAGTGCGTTTTGATACAGAGGCAGGCTGGTTACTGAAGACAAGGGCTTTTCTGTCACAGCGAGCCGATTCTGAAACGGTGGAACCTGTAAAATCAACTGTGAACATTCACACGTACGTAGTGGTTCGGGAATTAAACCTTGATCACCTACGAAATAGATTTACTTTCTGGCCAAATGTGAGTGAGACACTTGGGCCTGTCGTGGCTGCCTGCTCCACAGGGAGCTGTACTGCGATGGGCTGGGTCTCCATCCTGGGTTGTTTCCTGCGTTGTGTTCATTGTTTCCGGGACAGACTCCCCACCCCCGTGACCCTGCAAAAGACAAGCAGGGATGGATGAGTGGATGGATGGATGGATGGGCTTGAGCTGTATGAAAGAATGACTTCACCAATCAACACCATTCAGAAGCACATTCATAATCCCTCAAAGCACCAAGAAAATGCCAACCGAGAGAAACCATGAAAGATGCTTTATGTTAAATGCTATATGCTACAGCTAATACACGGCTCATAAAGGAAATTGACCATTACAGCCATAACACGCGGGTCTAATGGCCCGCTGATACATCACAGATTTCGTATTCCTCTCGCTAAAGACGAAATGATGCAAACGATTTTAATATTATTTATTCAGTTAGTAGTGTACTATTGACCTTGATTAACTCCACCCGCCATTTTCTTTTTACTGGTGGTTCAAAATCTACCCTTCAGAACACTGGGCAGGGCAGACCATGACTGGCAGGCCAATTACAGCACAGTCATTCATGCACAAACTAGAAGTAATTTTACCGCCATGAACATGGCGTTATTTTACCGTAACTCGAGGAGAATGTGCACTTCTCAATTACAAAGGCAGGGCGGCACGTCTACAAAATAAGCCGTCATTCATTTTTATGTCATTCACCTTAATTCACCCAAGCTTCTAATATTTCTGTGCTATGTCATCAGATAATAACACTTAAAAGAAAACGAGCACTTGACGTCCAATCAATTAAATTTGACCGTTTATAGCAAATCAGACATTGAAGAGAATTAAATCTGTTTCTTTTCACTTTCATGAAAATGGTTTTAATTTGCAAAAAAAATTAGGAAAACTACAAACATTTTCACGCATTTTATTTCAAGAAGCAAACGTGTGGGTGAGAAAACAGCATAGTATCGAATGGTTCCGTGCGTTGTTTTGTGTCGGCGACAGCAGATGGCGCTATTGCAGTACTAGTGCGTCCATATGTCGCCTCGTCAAATTCAGGTTCACATTTTTTTAATCCGTATCCATTTCCCCGTCACTTCTCTCCTTACGATACCTTTCACGTTACGCCCGTAAATAATTTATTTTTGTCGTTAATATTGCCATAATTTATTAATGAATAAGGTACGTGATATATTTTGTAACCATCCATATCACTGCTTATAAATAAAATTTCCTAATTGGATTGAAGTACTTTGCTTGGGGGTAAGCAGCTGTGACATGAATATTAAATTTTACTCATCTGACAGGGAAATGAACAGCATGACAGGGCAAACAGATAGGCAGCCATCGGTGACACGTCTCCTGAGGGTCTCTGATAAAGGGTCCTTGTTATGCAGCCAGATGGTGGACGGACAGCCGTGCTGAGTGTCGCCCTTATTGCACATCCAGAACTTAAAACCGGTACTGGTCAGGCAGGCATTTGCGGAGGGCAACTTTTTCTGGCACACAACTGTCAACGGTCACCAGACCCTGCCTAGGATTCAAAGTCGAAGTTACTAAATAACTAGTAAGTACAATCCTAAACATTGTAGTTTCCATTTCTACAATGCGGATAAATGTGTCCGATTGTTTTGTCGGTTTTCAAGTATTTTCTCTCATCTGTTATTTTTATAATAAAAGGCGTGATAAAAACATGAAAGAATAGGCGATAGCTGCTGAAAAAATAGGGCGAATATGGAAGCGCGGGGCCTTTTCTGTGAGCTGGTCGGGGCGCCTCTCTGGCGACAGAGCTATCCAAAGGCGCAGGGCAGGCGTGGGGCGACTGAACGGCCCCAGAGACACACACACAGAGCACAGCTATGTCCCTCTGCGTCCCCGCATGCCAGCGCTCTTCCCCAGCTCTGTCCGTAGGGAAGGAAAACACATAAATCACAGGGGGCTGAATGGACAGATTCTTCATCTACTCCTTTATTTCTCCCGCCCCCACGTGAGACCTCTGCTTGGGCATAATCACGGTGTGGTCTAGCGATGATGTCCCTGCGTGTGTTTAGAGGAGCGACACGGAGAAGCCGAGTTAGGGTCAGCTCGACGGGGTGGTCGGTTCTCCTGTCCTGCCCCCCCCCACCAGCCGGGCCCCCTCGCTCCTCCAGCGCCGTCTCCGTGACGAAGGCCGGTTCTCATCGGCAGGACTTGGAATGATTCATCCTCCCACGAAAGTGGACCCCCTCCTTCTCAGGGTTAAACGGCTGTTCTCAGGCCCACCCCGGCCCCCCCTCCCCACTTCCCTTAACTACTTCGCATCTGGTTTTAATCAGAGTCACCAGCTGCTCCAGAGCCCCCTGACCTCGGCCTATTCCCTCAGGGGGGGGGAGCAGGCATTAACTTCAAGGGGTGGGATGCCAAGCGGACGCTCATATGAATCCTCTCCCAGCTTCATGAGCGCCCCCATGTGGTTGGAATTCCGCAACCTAAGATGGCATTATCATATTTAAAAGACAGTCGCCGTAGAAACATTTTTACGAGCATTTTTATATTTCTAAGCCGCTTTATGTGTTTCTAAAATACATTTTTAAGTGGGACCAAGCAGGCGAGTAAAACCTTGCAGAGGAGGGTGTGTGTACCCCTAATATTTAATTTGACTTCATTCATCCCCCTAACAAACATATCTTTGCATTTAAAGTATTAAGTTGTGTCTGCTCCAATGTCGGACTCTTTCCGGTACCCCTGCTGTCATGATTTACTATTAGTGGCAGTAAAGTTAGAGGCTGAACGGAAGTCTGGCTGCATCTGTGCTCTATGTCCCATATTGATTCCATTAGTTCTCACGGGTTCTCCGTAGCTGGTTGGTATGTGAGGAGACACTGGCTAGTTAGGCATGACAGGCCGATCCCCGAGGAGAAGACTGGAGGACCCCCTGCTCGGAACAATCCCACCCTTGGATCATTCTATTGGGTTCCTTTTCCCGGGGGGGATTTTTCAGCTGCGGTTAGGCGCCCTGTGTCTGTCAGAGCCACAAGCCCTTTGGCTTGTAATCCAGGTCCCTTCCCTGCTGTCCTGCCTGTGATTCTCACTGTGAATCAGCTGGTACCATGCAGGAGTGATGTTTGCCAGGACTGGCAGGCCCCAGGCAGCCGGGCTTTAACCCCTGTTTCCCCCCCACACCCCCACCCCCACTGCAAAACAAAGGCAGTTTACTAAGCAGCCTAGAGCCCCCAGTTACATTCCATTCCCAGGACACTGAAATGAACCAGGCCGTCTTTTGGAAAACATGTTCCTCAGAAATCCGTGCTGCATAATAACAGGAAGATGGGAGGTGAGAAGGTTTGCTATGCTTGCGTGACTTTGTATCAGTTGCTACAGCAGCCCTGTGCATCTGGGTAGAGCTTCAACTTGCATGGGGAGCAACTGATGTAGCCTTTATGAGTTAAAGGTCCCTACGGTCAGTGCTTGAAGTGGGAAAAAATAAGCGCAGGAACTCTAATTTTCCGACATTTGACATTTGTGCAGTGAAAAAAACAAATCAAATCTTTAGGATACAGAAGTTCCGGAACTGCGTTCCGCTGCGTTCCGGCCCGCTTCAAGCACTGCCTACGGTGGTACCTTTAAGCACGGTGCTTAGCCGGAATCGTGGCTGTTAAATCCAGCTGTATAAAAAGGGCAAAACTATGTTGCTTTTGATAAAAGAATCACCCAAGACAAGATGTGGAAAAATAGCCATGTCACTGTGACGGAATTTCGGTGTGTATTTCATCAGCTCTCCATCCCCTCCATATCCCCCTCAGTCTTTAGCATTTCAGTGGAATAATGTCCAGATAGAATGAGTCATTTCCATTCTGGGGCACCTCTCCGATATCAGCAGATGGCGGACCCATTTATTTGTCTGGTGTAACAGAATCCTGGCTCCAGGGACTCAGCTGGATTGAGTCTCCATCAGGCTGAAAGCTGGACAGGAGCTGCTGGTAAAGCACCCAACCTCTCCAGAAAGGGGTCTGAGACTCTACCGAGGCCTGCAGGAACCGCAGGCAGCTGTGTCCGCTGTCCCCTCAAAAAAAAACCTGTCAAAACAATTGGCTCTTGCTTTGAATAACACCTTTTCCCAGTTGTCATGGAAGAATCCTGTTTTTTCAGATTGATGCCACCTTTAGCCTTTGCTATGGGTTACGTAAATGAGAGGTTGATACTACTGTGGGGTCACGGCATCTGTGCCCGGCGGGACAGGGGAGTGACTGATCAACGTCAGAGTTAGTGCTAAAGTCTCGCTTTATTACACGTTTACAATGACATTTTAAATTGTGTGAACCGTTCAAGAGTAAAATATGTTATTGTCTTGATACGAGGGGCTGCCGATGTCACCCAAAAGGTCTAACATCTAAATGAGGCTATAAAAAAACACCAGAAGATGATCAGTCTGTTGCGTGGCGAGGGAATGATACCGTATTCCATTTGAACTGGGAAGTCGGAATTTCCAACTAACTGAAATGCTCCTTAAGTTGGAATTCTGACTTGATAAATCTGAGGAACCTCTGTAACCCTGAGCTCAGAATTCAAGATGGCGGCACCCTTCATCAACCGATGTGAAAGCTATAGTTATGTATTGTGTATTAGTACTTATTTGTGCTTATTTAAATCATACACACACTACTGTCCAACCACTATCTGTGACTAACAATGAACCTGGCTCATACCGGGGTTCATGGTTTCACTTCGACCCCTGAGGGGACGAAGCCGAAAGTGGAAGAAGAAGAAATAAAGTCTCTCTCTCTCTCTCTCTCTCTCTCTCTCTGTCTCTCTATCTATCTATCTATCTATCTAACTATCTATCTATTTATTTAACGACAATAGAGTGGGTAAACTGGGGCACCTTAAATCCAACCAGTTATCTGGCTAAGCAAGAAATCACAGTTTTTGAAACCCATTCCCAGCCCCCACTTCCAGCCTCCGAGGTAAACAGAACGCGGCATTAGCTGTTAGCGCAGTAGGCTAGCTGCCATCACAGCGGCTGAAGTCCAGCAGACGATGCTGAGGTGGCTGAGCACGCTGACAGTGACAGCCTGCTCATATCTCACAGTGCTGAGGTGTCCAGTCGATTTTCACAACAGAGATTCAACCGCAGACACCATGAATAAACTGCACAGAGCCCTACGTTATCAACTGGTGTTTGGGCACCTGTGTTTGATCAAGTCCTGACAGCGTTTTGATGAAGTGAGCAGATAATAAAATGTCTTCTTTGGCAGATACAAGGTATATGGGGGTGGGATTGGCAGAAATACAGGATAATACAGACAGAGGCACATGGTCCAAGGCCCCAAGGTTATTTTAATTGCTAGAGCCCCTGCCTCCCCCCCCCCCCACTGTTTTCTAGAACGGTGTAGTTGTTCTCCGAGGGGGGACAACTGTTGCCAGTGTGGGGGGAGAAGGGGTGCAATAAAGGTCCCTGGGCTGCTGGGATTTACCCTGGCAGGCTGTTACGGTGTTTTATCACAGGAAACAATAACAGTGATAAAATAGATCAAATATCCTTTCAAAATATGTAATATATTTTCTCCCAAATTTTCAAGAGGCATTTATATTTGGCAATAATTTCATAACTTTTTATATAAACTCTCAAACATGACACTCAAAGAGGTGGAATTACTTTACCCTGTAAACCCATGTGCCCCCTCTGGTGATTAAAAGCATTTATTTTGCTGTTCCTGGTGGTCATTGATATCTGTCCATCTTGCATAAGTGCCCTGTAGCCAATCCCAGGCAGCCGTTTATGTCTTTGGGCATCGTCATAAGGGCTGACCTTCGGCAGACGGATCCACGCGCCGAAAGGGGCCTTCAGCCGCTACTATTGTTCCCCGCATCCACGTCTCCCACTCTTCCTTGTCTTGTTATTCCAGCTGTCGCAGAGACACTGTGGCCAAAAGTAGGCCAATGGGGGGAAAAAAATGCAGATATACTGTACTGCTCAAACCACGGTCATCCATGCAGTTGGATAGAGTTAAAAAGAAATTCACTTATCTGATTAGTGCACACTTTGAACCAAAGTGATGTGCGGTTGGGAGAGGCAGGGTCAGCTGGTCCCTGGAGTGACCGGACTGCGGGGCGCACTGATGACATCACTTTGTCAGCCAAGGGATCTGAAACAGTGACCTTTTGACAGTGTTGGGTATTTCAGGTTCACAAGCTACAAATCCAGACCAGGATTTTGTTTTTACCAACCAGTTCAGCATAAG
>JABFDZ020000043.1:3484515-3495021 GCA_019775955.2 Pollimyrus isidori
ACCCCACACTGCATTTCGAATTTCAGCTGGGGACCATTTCTCCAAAACTGCCCAAAGTTCCCCGTCCAAAGACACCACAATGTTTCACCTGTTGACCGCCCCCCCCCCCCCCCGCAGGTTAAAGCCCTCCCTGCCCTTCGTGTCCTGGAACCAGGAAGGTTGGAAAACCAGCCTGTGCTCCGTCCCCCCCGTGGGCCACACCCACTCCCTGCTCTCTCTGGCCAACAACACCTGCGTGAAGCCCACCTTCTTGGACCTCAGGGACAGGTTCATGAAGCTCTACAGGAAGAAGGTAAGAGCACCGGGGCGCTGTAAGCCTCCGCCCTGAAGCTCTCGGTGAGCATGCTTACACCTCTCCAGACTCTGGGCCAAAGGGTTTCTCCAGGGATCGAACCAGTGGTCTGAGTTTACGTGGCTTCTGGGTTCTGTTCCCCGACATACCTCACCGCTCTAGTTTTACTCGTGTCATGTGCTCCATGTTTATCTCCGATGTTTTGTTTTGTATTTCTGGAGTTCGTACCGTTAACAAAACTAAAACTATGAGAGAACACTTTTGCATACAAAATAAATGTAAATATTGTTTTTGAAACTAGCCAAAATTAAATAAAAACGTACATGGAATACGGTCCGGCACCATATTTTAACACTTTTTAGCTAAAGTAGTAAGTAACAATTAAAACTGTAATAACTCTGGTGCACACCGGAATTGTTGAATTGGGTCTGCAGGGCAAAGAGCAGAGCGTACTTGGTTTGAGAAACTCCTGTCTGCCCCTCTTTTACCTCCAGGCCCACCTGCATCACTACCTACATGTTGAGGGTATGGAACAGGGCTGTTTCACACAGGCCATTTCCTCTCTATCTTCACTGATAGAGGAATACAGTCAGCTGGACGCCACCAAGCGTATGCTGACCCCAGACGCACCCAGGCTCACTATCGCCACCTAAAGGCCTGTCTCACTCCAACGGTCAGCTGAAAGATATTTACCATCTGTACTTGGTAAACGCAAATTAGCGGTTGGAGAATTAATGGACCTGCTATAAGCAATTTAAACGTGTGTTTGTATGTTTTTGTGTGCGGCTACTTTGGTTTGACCTCACAGTAGCAAAATGCACCTTACTGGTGCAAACTTGTGATTGGATATCTGTGCTTAACTTGGTCACTGTGAATAGATTTATACTGTAATGTTATTTTGCTTGTTCCTAAACACATGTCTTTATGCCCAGGAAAATCATTTATAATAAATAATCAATTAAAATCACTGCGGTGAAATTATTTACTCGAAAAACACAACACCTGAAGGATTAGTGTGTAATGTGGTTTTGTGTGCAGAGTGTATGATGTAATTTTACCCTTAATTGTAATTTACCCGTAAGCAAACATCCGGAAAGCAATCGTTGGTAACATGAGAATTATCAATACACATATGTTCACTTGAGAATGATTTTAATTAAGACAGTGCATGATAATATGTCTAATACTAATTGAGGGTGTCTTTCACGCTGATTAATGTCTTTACTTGTTTTCCCGTTTATTACAGAAGGAACATCACACAGGTAGTAATTGTAAATGACCTGAGTCATTTCTAGTTACCTGGGGGAACAATGGACGGGGGCTTGTTTTGCTTTCCTTTCCCGTGAGCTGGCTGAGTCGAGTTCAGCCCGGGAGCTGGAATGTCGGCTTGCTTCGTGCCAGTGTGCAGTGGAAGCCTGGTGTGATGCAACCGCGGAGTAATCACTGCGCGCCTCTGTAAGTTCACGGTGACTTTCAACTAGGAATAAGTTCGCGGTGACTGTCGATTGGGTTGAGTGAGTCAAAGGCCCGTGTAGGAGGTGTCGTTTATACCGGCTTAAGCTTGCTTTGCAGGCGTCTGACACATTTAATAATCTTATGCGTCATATAATATTATTCAGACATGTCTTCATGTCTCCTCGACGAGACTGATGATACTCGAAATGTAGTATATGTCCTGATTACTCAGGTAGAAATTACTTGTTTTGTTTATTCACTGGGTATTTAAATTAAATGGAAATGCAACCCTTTTAAGAAATTTCTGGATACCCCTGACAGGGGATTCTGCTGTAGCTAGTCTCCATGTAAGCAACTATTTTTGTTGGCAAATGCCCAGCGGAGGCATATGGTAATTAACGTCTTTTGATTTCAATTTAGGTGAAGTTATATGAAGCTGATCAAAAAATGTATGAAACAGTCAAATCTTTGTTGTCCTGGAACACTAGGACGGCTCATGAAAATGTGCCATTATAGAGCAAGATCTTTTGTGCATCTACACGAATGTGTTAGTTGTTTCAGTGCTGCCTAGTGCCATGAGATAAGTAAGGCAAAACGAAAGCAGTGTAAATAAAGTGGACATGTGACCATCAGAATAGGGAGCGAGGCTATGAGATACAGCCACGGAAAGATCCGGCAAAACATGGATTCTGGCACCTTAGGGGTAAAACTTACGTTTCAAAAGTACTTCTGTCCTCAGTTTGCTGGATGACTTTTTTCCTCTGCTTTATTATGAAAATGTATAAACGATTTATGAGGAAAAACTGGCCCTTATACCTTAAATCATAATTTATACTTCTAGCCGCTTATACTTGTCAGAGGTGTGATGGCCTCCAGGATGGAGTATATGCCTCGAGTGGGATGGAGTGTCTGCCCCGAGTGGGTTGGAGTGTCTGCCCCGAGTGGGTTGGGGTGTCTGCCCCGAGTGGGTTGGGGTGTCTGCCCCGAGTGTCTGCCCCGAGTGGGTTGGGGTGTCTGCCCCGAGTGGGTTGGAGTGTCTGCCTCGAGTGGGTTGGAGTGTCTGCCTCGAGTGGGTTGGAGTGTCTGCCCCGAGTGGGTTGGAGTGTCTGCCCCGAGTGGGTTGGAGTGTCTGCCCCGAGTGGGTTGGAGTGTCTGCCCCGAGTGGGTTGGAGTGTCTACCCTTGCTGATAAATTGAAATATAAAGTCTCTCATTCAGTGTTATAAAGATATGGATGTTTTTATTCATTTTAGTTTACCATGAGCTCAACTGGAGGGTAATTTCTCTGTTTTTCCCCCTTTTGAAGTCCTTGTAATTCACAGTGGGGGAGTGTTTCCCAGTCTGTGCTCAAAAAAAACACACACATCTCCTTATTTTGTAACCAAGAGTTCCTTTTATATTCTAAACAATGCTTTCACTCTTTAGCACACTATCAGTCAATGAGTGCGGCCAGCAGTCGACGCAGCACCCCACGGGAGTGGGTTGGGGGTGGGGGGAGCGTGCTGCCTCCGTGTGAGTGAGTTCTAGAGCAGACGGAGGTCTGTGAACATGTCCCCAGGTGGGCTGCACGCCTTCTGGCATACGCACGACGTGATCCACTGCATCTTCCAGCGGACGCTGGTGGGGGCGCCGCCCCCTGCAGGCGCGCAGCTGAAGCGCAGGGACACGGTGCGCGAGCCGTTGGGGACGCAGCAGCGGCGGTCGCTGCAGACGCCGCAGTAGGTGGGCCGCAGGCTCTGGACGCTGGAGCAGCCCGAGAGCCGGAGCCGCTCCGCCTTCTTTGCCTGGAACTTGGGCTGGCAGGTCTTTCCTTTGGCGATCTGTGGGTCAGACGACATAGTGAGTGACCTTCAGCTGCACTTCGTGCCGCTGCTATTCCAGCTTTATGTGGCCTGGCGTGGTTTTTAAAACGGGCACCTGGACAGGATCTTAAATCCTATTTGTGCTCCTGGTTCCACCAGAGACGCAGCGATTTTTTGACGGTAACTTTAGGGTTTGAGGCGTGTGGACGTTGAGTAGCCACCTTGACGTTCCTCAGCGCGGCCCTGTCGCACGGCCTGAGGAGGCAGAGGCGCCGCTCCTTCCGCAGCTCGCACTTGCCGTTGTCGTTGTCCACCCGGACGGAGATGCCGATTCCGCAGGTCCGAGAGCACGGGCTCCAGGGGGTGGTCTGCACCAGGCAGTTCTTCTTCCAGGCTAAAGGACGATGCCTGTAAGCTTTCATTATTACTATTAGAGGCATCGTGGGTATCAGCGCACGCCTCCTCTATCCCACCGAACGCGCTGTGTTCGTCCCAAATTCATTTAGGGACGTTAATTTGTGCCGCTGAAATCCCACACTGACTAACCGACGCCTGAACTAGAGAATCACTTTAAGCCAAACTAGCGGCGTAAATGCGTAGTAGTAACGTGCAAACACACACCTGGCCTGGTCCCGTAATGCGTGTCCTGTTGGCGCCTGGCGGCGTTGGTGCCGTGGCGGAGGGGGGCGGGGCCGAGCAGGCCCGCGGGCTTCTGGGTAAAGGCCGGCGTGCAGCCGATGGCGCCCGCGATGCACATGCACTTGTAGAGCGGGTTGGGCTGGAAGGCCTGACCATTGTCGTAGAGAATCCCATTCAGGTCGCAGCCCACCGCCATCATGTCTAGGATACAGGTGTGGTGCGTATGACTGCGGCATAGCGGTGAAACCCAGGGCTGCATCTCGCAGCGCGCAGTCCGATATCAGTGGGCTTGTTAAGAATTAAGACCCCGTCGGATGGCACTGAGGCAAAGAGGGGCTGCAGTGATTGGTCGACGTAGGCGATGACTCTGATGCTGAAAATGCATCGACGTCGATAACTAACTTGAATGAAAGTTAAATTTGGTTTTCTGGAGGAAAATTCGTGTTTCGCATTAATCGAACCATGTGCAAAGTAGTCGATAGATTAATTGATAAATCAATTGCCCTAAAGCAAAGTTGAATCACTAATAAAATTGGGTTTAGGTGACCCATTCCTGAAATCATTAAATGACGATCTGGGACACATTACAGAATCAGTGCTGAACATGGCGGACCCATGGGGAAGATGGTGGTGCAGAGGGCAGTGCTGTCGTTCAGCAACCAGAGGGTTGCCGGTTCGAGCCCCGCCTTCTCCTGACCCCATCAAAGTGTCCTTGAGCAAGACGCTGAACCCCGAATTGCTCCTGGTGTGCAGGTTGGCACCTTGCATGGCAGCCGTCGCCACCGGCGTGTGAATGTGTGTATGGATGGGTGAATGTGAGCCAAAAATTGTAAAGCGCTTTGAGTACTCGGAAGAGTAGAAAAGCGCTATATAAATGCAGTCCGTTTACCATTTATCAAAATCTACAACGTCAGGATTTGCCGCTTAAAAGCTCGCAGGCAGCTTCCGCGATGTTTAACGGGGTTTGGAGTGACGTGGGCGGTACTCACAAGCGCACACGCCGGTCTGGAAGCGCGGCCGGTCCGCGGAGAAGTCGCAGTACATGCCTTTGTGTGGGTCGCAGACATGTCGCTCGTCGCAGGCCTCGCCCGCCTGCCGCGCGCAGGCCTTGCAGCACCCGCAGCCGTCCAGCACCGTGCTGACCCCTGGGGGGCACCGGGGCCCAGGGCCACATTTGCACGGCCACTGGCACAGCGGCTGGCGATCGCTCGGGGCCGGAACCAGCGCCTGGCTCCACGCCCTGCAGAACATCTGGACACAGTGGGATCAGGCTGGCGTCTGCAAGCCCCCCAAAACCAGGAACTCACCTCCCAGATGCAGGAGGAGTCGGAACGTAAAAACGTAAAACCTGTTTTACCGTTGTAAAATTTACACTTACGGTACGTTATAGTGTATTTAGGATGATACCCAGTGTACCCCTTATTCGTTAGCTTAATTTAAAGTTGTTTAGCCCAAGGCCTAGTTGTACTAACTGCTACGCAGAATCTAAGGGAAAAACAGAAAATTGATCGTGTACGATTTATTTTTCTTATAACGATAAAAAATGGATCATTGTATGTGTTCCGTTCAGCCATTAATAGAGCAATTTATTTAGAAGGAAGCAGGTTAAGGGTGGCCTGTGAGTACAGAAAGCGGATTCAGACCCGCCCTCCGCCCCCCCCGATGTAAACAACTGGCTTCTTTGTACCGTAATGCTCAGTGGTATTTCCCTGAAATTCAACATGCGGTGGAGTAATCATCTCCGCTTAACGGTCTCGGCGTTCGTGCTGCAGATGCCCCTGGTTTCGCTCCCGAAAAAGTGCCCGTTTTCAGGCAAGGAACCGAACGAAAAACATTTGAAAAGGTTTGTTAGCTCCCGTTCAGATCTCTGCACTGTTACTGCTGCTGTGGCCTGTGCCACTGTATCGACACCCTGGTGCCCCTTGGGGCCGCTGAAGGTCGCAGCCTGAGGCCTCTCTGTCTGGTTTACAGACGGAGGTCCCCTCAGAGCATGGGAACACTGGTTTGAGTGGAACCCCAGCATCCCAAACCTGACCCCCACCCCCAAATCGCAGCCTGTTTTAATCACCAGTCCCACCATACACGCAACTTTCAATCCATCTCTACTGGAGAAGAAAAAAAAAAAACATCTCATAGCCTTTAAATAATATTTTTGTTTCCAGTCCACTGAAGTATCCTAGAAAATGTAACATTCTGTCATTCTAGAGTGACACCGTTTGTTTACGCTCCTCTGGACTGTTTGCTTCTACGTGCCATTCTGCATGTCTGTTTCTGCCAAATTCTTCATCGTCAGTTTCCGTCGTGCCCAGTATGTTTGGCGTAAGCGTGTCGACACCTCCCCTGATCCCACCGTTGAAAGACAAGGGTGTTGTGAAAGTGGAACCCCCCACCCACCACCGCATCGGGAGGAGCATCCCACTCAGGTGTCATGTGCCAGAGGACATGCCAGAGAAGATATATCTGCCGTTTCCTACCTGTTGCGCCAGCATGAAGAGGAGGGCGTTCGGCAGAAGCGGGGACATCTTATTAGCGCTGGCGTCGGACAGCGTTTGGGCGAGCGGAGGGAGCGAGGCGTGGGGGGGCGTGCGGTGTGTGTTCGAGAGAGAGGGAGTGGGAGAGAGAGGGCTGACCTAGTGGGGGGCACAAAGCCCCCTCTGTCTCCCGAGCAGAGACACCTTTGCCTGCTGCACAGGTCCAAGCGTGAAATATTTCCCCCCTCCCTGGAAGAGCCACAGCTGTGCTCTGTATGCTGCTACACTGCAGCCTTATCCTTTAAACGCCGGGTCACGTGGGCCAAGCTGGCAAACCGTTACATTCTCCGTGAAATATCGTTTCAGGCTTTGAGGCTGTGCTGTTTACTGTGGCTAAGATTTGAATTTGATGTCTCTCTCTGAAAACTTCATCTTTATTATGACATTCTTTTTTTGAAAATCTTTTCCGCACATCTTTGTCTCCCGGTCACAGTTTTCGAGGTCACAAAAGGGGGAGGGTGTCCGAATAATTCATTAATTTCCCATCAGTGCTCTTCAGATCCAGACTCCCCAGGTCTCTGAATCGGTTCGCAGGCCCGGGACACCCTGGGTGGCACCCCATCTCATTCCAGGGCCCTCACACTCAATTAGGATCCTTTCAGGGACACCAGCCCCACTTTGGGCTGTTGGAGGAAGCTAAGCTACCTGGAGGATAGAGGAACAGTAGAGTCATTTTCATTCTAAAAGTTTTGCTCCGGAGAAGCACAATCTTCAGCTGTATGTATCTTATGGCTCGTCATATTGGAAGGAACCATGGTGCTTCAGTGAATCGTGTTGACATCTACAGGCCTGAAGGTTCGACTCGCACGTTACTGCTGTGTGTGCAGCTTGCCATGTTCTCCTGGTGCTCCTGTTGATAGATTCTCTCTATGAAGGCCCCCCCCGATCCTCTGGTTTCCTGCCAAAGACGTCCGCGTCCGGTGGACCGAGTTTCCGTAGTGTGTGACTGAGCGCTCATAGACGTAGCGCCCCCTTCAGGATGTTTTGGGCCGTGCGACAGGAATATCTCACACATTTTCATGCTATTGTGGGATGTTGAGGTGGGGGGGTTAACTGGAACGATGACCAAGAGCCTATGTGCGGCCAATCAGCTGGTCGCTACGGCCACATCAGTCGGCAAGAGAATGTTTTTGTTCGGACGTCACTGGCTATATTTAATTAAAACTATTTATTTCTCAGTACATGCGCTGCAGTTGTAACTTAAAGCACGGACATGATCAGAATGATTTACTCAAAGCACTGCAGAGCTTCACATAACAGAACTATGCCAATGGTCCTCTGCCACATGCGGAGTGCAGGCCGCAGCAAGACCAAAACAAAGCGAAGGAGTGAGCAAACTATCTGAATTTGAGCCGATTGCTAAAATGTGAAAAGTGAGATTTGAATTAATTTCACGGTGAAGACCGGCAGTAGTTGGAGCCCCCTAAGCTCGCGGTTGGTGACGCCCCTTGGGACGCAAAAGGACATTTAAGGTCCTGTCAAAATGAAATGGAGAATCATGTTATACAAAGCAGGCAACAAAGTACAACAGAATCCTACATGGAACCGGGGGAGACCCTGCTTATGGACATGTTTAGGTTAAGAGCACCTACAATTAGCAAGTATGTCAGATGAGGTGGTCATGAATGACGAGAAACTAGTGTAAAAATGGAGCGACGTCTTACTTTTTGCAATGGTAGTAAAAGGTGTAAAATCCATCTTCTGCTTCGTCATAGGCACCTGAAACTGACAGTGCCAATGTCACGGTTTTTGTTTTTTGGCCAGATGACATGGCCGCGCTTAGAAGTCACTGTTTGTTTGTTTAAGGAACCGTGCCGACTGCGAGTTATGTGGTTGAGGGCCCCTGGGGTCCTATTGGAAAACCTTCATGGACACTCCTGTGCTCCCCAGTGCGTCTCACACAGTACCACACCTACCAAAGTGTGCATGAACTACAGCTGTGCTTCTGTGCAGAACTTAGGAAGCAGCACTGCCTCTCTAAAAGGAGCCCGATTCAGTGTTTGCTGAAATTGAGGGAGCGTGATTATTGAGTGAATTTTCGTGAAGTATTTTAGTCTCCTGTAGGGTTGTGGGCTCGAATCTCATTACTGTGTGTGGTGAGGCTTTTTTTCAGCCATCCAAAAAACATGCAGGGTTGTCCAGTGGGTACACCTTCTCTGTGTCCTGTGCTGCCTGGATGGGCCTTGCCAGGAGAAGCAGATGGAGTAAGGATGGATGGATTGTATAAATTTGCTTCTCTGAGTTCCTCCGTCCCTCAAACAGTCTGAAATAAGCTCTCCTGGAACGTGTTCAATAACTTGTGTTGGATGTGCAATACACTGCTGTCTATTAAATTATCCCCATATTGCACATATTATGTTGCTGGGCAGTAGTCATCTGTTCTGGGTAGTGATAATCTGTTCAAAGATTCAACAATGTGTCTGGCATCTTTGCAGACTCTGACATAATTGTATAAAATATCTTATTTTTATTTATTTTTTATTTAGATTGATTTTGTATTTATTAATGCACCTTGTCATAATAGTAATTTCACTGTGTTGCACAATGACAATAAAGTGCGTGAATTAAACCAACTTTCTAATACCCATGGAAGAAAACCAGAATTGCTTTCTTTGTTCCATATACATATTTAATGGTGTTCCGCTCATTCTGTTGTACCAGTGGACCTCTAGAATTAGGGCTGAAGCTCACAGGTAGATGTGTGGAGGAGCCTCTGCCAGTTTGTCTTGCTCTGTAGCAGAGAGCAGCTCCCTCTATTGCATGCCGCTTCCCGCCATCGCCTCACCCATCGCTCTCGGCTTCGTCTCCATGGTTACTGCCGTCTGTCATTTTGGGTCTCCTGTCCGCTTCGCTGTGCAGACCCAGCAAGCCTGGCCTCTCCGCGGACCCCCCCCATGTCGGGGTCCACACATTTACACCTTCGTCCTCGGCTCTCCGGGGGCCGGTGTCCCTGGGGCCAGGCAGGCTGGGGGTGTGGCCTGATCTTCTGGAAGAAGTTGGACTGCGACCCATTTGGGGAACTCCTTACCAATCGTTTGCCCTGCCCTTTCGCCGGTACTGGGGTTGTACCCAGAAATGTATGCGCCTGTTCGGAATAACACACTCCTTTGTGGGAAGCTGGAGACCGTTTCCAGACCTTGAGCGGAGGCACTGCTGAGATTAAGGGACACAGCTCTGCTTTAGCAAGATGTATGATATGCGCTAAAAGCTGTTATTGATAGGATGTAATGCACTATTTATTTATCTTACCTGTGCCTCCACAGTTTCTACTGTTTATCTGTTGGTGACCACACAGTCGTATTAACACTTGTGTATAAAAATATATCAGTCCATCTTCCAACCACTTGTCCTGGACAGGGTCGTGGGTAGGTGTGGAATATTCCTGCTGTATAGTAATTCATTATCGACGTAGAAATTGTGCTTTATTTGCATTTATGCATTACGCAATATCACATTAAAGTGAGCACACGTTGGATTGCGTCAAGTTTGCCAGCTAAGCAAAAGCAGACAAAGGGGTTGAACATCCTTGTCCCAGTGAAGCAGGAGTCATCGGTCCTGGCACCCAGAAAAGGCTCGAAAGTCCGGAAAAACCGGGTCGGGAAATGAATGGCTGCCTTAACAAATATAGCGCGTGACATAGTGGCTGGGGTGCATGCCATCCATTTATGCAGCCTACCATCGGCTGCAGAGTGAATGCAGGGGTGCATGGCATCCATTTACGCTGCCTACCATCGGCTGCAGAGTGAATGCAGGGGTGCATGGCATCCATTTACGCTGCCTACCATCGG
>JABFDZ020000043.1:3504177-3522079 GCA_019775955.2 Pollimyrus isidori
GGGTCTCTCAGGGGCTGGGTGTGAGGGTCCTGGCAGGGGCTGGGTGTGAGGGTCCGGCAGGGTCTCCCAGGGGCCGGGTGTGTGGGTCCGGCAGGGTCTCCCAGGGGCTGGGTGTGAGGGTCCCGGCAGGGGCTGGGTGTGAGGGTCCGGCAGGGTCTCCCAGGGGCTGGGTGTGAGGGTCCTGGCAGGGGCTGGGTGTGAGGGTCCGGCAGGGTCTCTCAGGGGCTGGGTGTGAGGGTCCTGGCAGGGGCTGGGTGTGAGGGTCCGGCAGGGTCTCCCAGGGGCCAGGTGTGAGGGTCCGGCAGGGTCTCCCAGGGGCTGGGTGTGGAGGAGACGCTTGCCTTTCCACGCACCGTCTGCGCCAGGGAACGCGCACCGCTTGTGGTCGGGGACACTAAGCACTCAGCAGTGGTTTAAGACATTGTGTCTGTGGTCAGAAGGTTGCCGGTACAAATCCCTTGCCTGGCAGAGTGATTTCGCTCTTAGGCCCTTGAGACAAATGCCGTCTGATCCAGTTTTCTCCAAAAAAAATTCACATCGTTGTATGAAAACACCTGCTAAAAGAGTAGAATGTAAACTTTTATTGGTCCTTGTTATTTTACTTTCTATTTCGTTGTTTATGTTTTATCCTCTTCCATTTATATACTGCAAGCCACACATGAGTGATATTTCTCTTGGCCCTTAATCTCAGAAAATCTGGTAATTTTCAGGCACTGATTTTAATTAGTTGAATACCTGAATTCAGCTACTGTATATTAGTTCTGCTTTAGTTTCTCCTAGATTAAAATGTGTGCGTGTGTGTATATATATATACTGTATATTTCATGGATATTTACTGTGGATATTTTAGGTGAGGAGTTCCCCTGGCATGTAGTAGGTGCCGCTGAATCCTCCGTTTCTGCCGCAGGCAAAACGGAATGGGCATGTCGTCCATGTGCGCCCGCACCGGGGGCATCATCTCCCCCATCATGCACCTGCTGGCGAGCCACCGGAAGGAGGCGCCCATGGCTGTGTTCGGCGTCTGCCCGCTGCTGGGCGCCGCCCTCGCCCTGATGCTGCCCGAAACAGCTGGCATACCCCTGCCGGACACCATCAAGGACGTGGAGCAGACACAGTGCAGGTGGTCTTTGCGGGGGGCGCCGTCGGACAAACAGATGAAGGATGCTGCTGGAAAGGGTTACTAATAAATAAGAGTAATAAAGAATTAATTAGTGTAAATACTGGCATGGCACAGACCGCCATACTTTATCTTCATGCTGATAATTCAGAATAGATTTGGTTATTTGCTGTCTTGGGTGTTTTTTACTGTAGTCTGCACTAGAAAACATCTTTTGCTCATTGTCCCCCAAGAAGCTAGTGGCCTGTGTGACAGTTATCATGTTAGCATGGCTTTGGGGACAACTAGCCAGCCAGACATATGCGGCGTCATTGTCACTACCCTCAGTGGATGTGCCACATGGCACAGAGCTGTACACGATGGACCAATGGATGGATGATGAATAATAGATAGATAGACAGACAGAAAAATATTTTATTAATCCCCACAGGGAAATCAAGGTACAACATTAGTCAAATAGCGCTGGGAATGTAAATATCCTGTCTCCATGGAAACACTGTAACGCAGAACGTCTACCTCCTGACAGAGAGGATGCGGCAGAGCAGACCCTCTACAAGCAAGCCGAGGGGTCCGTGTAGGTCATGATCTGAGACCCCCCCATGGTCAGGACCACACAAGCACAAAGATAATTCCACTGAACGGGACCCCCATTTTTTTTTATGATAAAATTCACCGAGCAGGTTCCACCAGAGCAGTAGTTCCGTTTTTCCGAAGCACCGAGCCCCCCCTACCCCACCCCCGCCAGGATTTTGGACCCCTGAAGGTCTTTCCCTTTCTATGTACAGTGAACCATGAATCGCGAAGCGGTAATTAAAGGACCAAAGGGAACATGTGTGTGACTGTCCCTTGGAAGGTCATTACAGAATTTACACTTACAATGATGTTACAGTATAGACACAGATCAGCTGATGTGCCGGGCGCTGTGCGGACAGTCGGGATCACAGGCCATGTCTATAATGTCTTTGTCGTGATCAGAATGAAACACTGTTTCTCAGTAGTCCATACATGTAAAAAAACAGTATCATACAGGAGGAATCAACCTCATGATATTTCATTGAAGTAAAGCGCCTCAGCCTAGCCATTAACATAATGATATGGTCACTTTTAGTACATTGTAACATTAGCAAAGTGCAGAATCCACGTGTCTGTTTCACCGGTATCAAAGTAACAGTGCTGTGTGCCAGCAAATTACTCAGAATACTCCTGTATCTCATAAGATGCACGACTCCTGTTCTCACGGGCCACAGTCTTGATGATTAAATAATGAGTGTAAACATAAACGCAGAGGCTGCATCTTCAAACCACCACTTAAAAATGTGAGAGTTGCGAAATTAGCATCGGCTCTGCCCGAAGAGCAGAGTGACACCGTCTCCTCCCGAGTCCGCCGACGGCCTGCTCCGCATTCAGCTGTCTTTGTAAAACCGCTTAGCTTCCGTCACAGGCTTTCAAAATATATTGTATTCTACAAAGCCCTGGAAAAAAACTGAAATTAAATAAACCCAGAACAGCTACAGTCAAACACAAAACTATATAAACATCCAGAATGTTGTATTTGACATATTAGTGTTTTTTTGGACTTCTGAAAGATCATATTTATTATTGAGGGTTTTTTTGTGCATTTCGAATACTGTAATAAAAGTACAGAATATATTTCAGTTTTCGTGTTTTTAACCTTCTTGATGACTTCGATGTGCCCTTTTGATCTTGAATGAAAGCGAGTGAATTGGTGAACTGGGCGCCTGCGGACGTGTCCGTGTTGCATCAGCTCAGCCGGAGGGATCCTGGACATTAAATATAGGAAAGCGTATGTGGAGACATTGTCTCATAGACGAGTGGAACACAGCAAGAAGGTGCATGCAATGAGGAGGAAATATTAATACGCACTAGAGTGTGAGAGCCGGACTTTATCACGTTTACAAACATCTATCGTTCAAAGAGCCTTTCGGCACTGAGGAAGAAGTAAGTCATGCAGGAGGGGGGAGGTACTGAGGTACACTCTGAACAGGGCAATGCTGCCATCTTTTTATTTTGCTATTGGATAAATTGATTATTTCTAATATATATAAATATTCATAAAACATGTATATATAACAATACTTCATTACATATGATTATATTATATCTAAAACCATTGATATGGAGTACATTTAAATAACCCAAATTAGTTTATGGTTAGTTTTCAGTTGAGTTGTTTAACAAAGTATTGTTTCACCTACTACCACGACCCTCCACTGGACAAGAGGTCATGGAGGATGGACGTCTTCCCTTCCTGGTGGTTTAGTGCACTGCAGAAGCAATCCGGGGTGCGCGCTGCATTTCGCCCTTTTCATTTCATCATAAACTCTTTAGTCTGGATACGTGGCTGTTGCTGAAAAAAAGACGAGCGCTTTGCTTACTTTATAACTTACCATTGCCACCCTATGGACAAAAATGCTATTTTCATTTTTCCTTTTTTGATATATGAACGTGACATAGCCTACATTCTTTATTTTTACGGTCTGAATTTTTCCCCTGTGTTATAATATTGAGCGCAGGTCATTGTTTTTATTGTAAAAAGTTGTAGCATGAATCACACATCAAAATTAAATACTGTTTTATCATATGGGTAGCTGGACATAAATGTGTTGGGTTTTTTAAACGACACAATTACAGTAGGTTGCCGTCCTTTGTTCGTGCCTCTTTACACTCTTAAGTGATCGTCGATTCAAGGTTATCCAGCCGAAACGGGTTTCAGGTTGCCAGCGGGCGCCAGGACCCATGGAGCTACTGACAGGAGCTGGCGAGGGAACGCGCTGCTGTAAAGACATTAGACAACTGGGATTTCAATTAGACTGCAGCAGAAAGTCCTCAAAAGCAACAGCTGCAGTCTCCCTCAGACTAATGATTCCTACCCCGGTCTCCTATTCGGCTGCTGAGCGACTGAGCTGAAGACTAAGTACATTGCCCCCCTAAAAGCTTGTGTTAGTGTCCGCATTGGGAAAAATGACAGTTTCAGCAATTAAGCTGTATTTCGTTATACAACGAGATAAGAAAGGTGTAAGCCAATGGTAGTATTGTCGTTTATCCTAAAAAATTGTTATGACCGTAATTACAGAATCGGTAGACACAAAGTGCTGGGACAGTTTTAACAGTGCTAAACTATTTCAAGATTGAAAGTGATAAACGTAGCTGACAAGACACGGCAGCTCAGCACTTTAAAAAACGCTCACGTCACTAGTTTTTGACATTTAAAGCATTTAAATAAAAATCCGAAAATAATTCCATTTATTGAGTCTGACCAGCAGAGGGCACTCAAAGTTAGTATTTCATTTTTCCAAAGATAAACGTTTAGTTTTGGTTTTTATCTAACCTTTATTGTCATGTGTTTATGTACAGATTTTGTAGTGATGATTTAAGTGAGATGGAACTCTAACAATGCATTGGTTTGAATGAGAAAATTGTCCACTTTAGTTCTTAAACTATACTGAAACAGCCGATTAGGGAAAACTGGGAAAATCAAAAGGAGATTGATGATATATTGGTCTATAACTGTTCTTAGGACAATATGTGGTTTGGGTACTGGGTAAACATGGTTAAACCACTACACAAATGGAAAGAAAAATGAACTACATCAATACGACTCTGATGTGTCAGATTTTTCCTCCACACTGTACTGCACTTTTTAAAATAATAATAATCAGATACAGTATACATGAGTAAGTACTTTAAAAATAGTGGTCAATGACGACGTTTTTCCTCAAAATAAACGCCAACTGCAAATAACGCAACTTCAGCAGGGCTCCCAGCCGACATGGCCAACACTATCCGAACAAAAAGGTAAAAACTCCCACGTGCGCTCGGAAACGGGTCCAACCTGCCTCCCGATTTTAAGCAACCAGAGCAGGACAACGGGGGCCATGATTTGCACTCTCTGGTCGTCCGACGGTCCAGCAGCAAAATAAACATAACGGAGAGCTCGGCAGCCGGTAACGGGCCACGCACCGGCGGGCCAGTCAAGAGCTGCCAGAGCAGCCACCGCCTCCGGCCGGAGAGGAAGCGGCGCATCCGATTGGCTGCGAGCTGTTGTCAATTACAGCGCTGCTCCCGTTAGCCTCATCGCCGACGCGCTGCAGCGCCGCCATCCTCTCTTACGCTCAGCCAGCGGTGCGGAGGGAGCTGTCTGTGCTCCTACCTCAGAAATAGCACCGAAAATAGAAACAGTCCCCCCTAGCGCGGTCTTTATGATGGGATACGTAATTCCAGCGCTGTAGACGCCTTTGATCCAGGTAAGGGGTCATTTTACCCCCCTTCTTCGTGTTTACTTCGCTTTATGAGGCGGCGGGCGCCGTTTTAATTGATAGCAGGCTAGGCGGCTAATGGGCGCATGAGATTAATGTGTATCGACAGAGGGAAGCGTCGCGTCTCGCGTTGTGGCTTGTGGGTGACGGACAGCCGGCGGGGTTTGTGTGAAAAGAGCTTAACGGGAGTTTTATCAGGGCGGCTCTCCGGTGTCCGGCGTCCGCAGTGATTTAAAACGGCAGCCGGAGACGGTGCGGTTCGGATGCGGTGGACGGGGAGGTGGGACCGCCACGCCGAGCCGGTCGGCACCGTCCGCTCGGGTGAGGGAGTTTAAAAAGGGGCAATACTGCGCAAATGCGGCCAGCAGCAACTTTAAGGCGAGCAAACTTCTCGCCATTGGCGGGTCGGGAAGCACGGCAGTGTCTGCCCCTTTGTGGGTTACCGTTGTCTGGGCTTTGAAGGGTTACCATTGTTTGGGGGGATAATTTCTAGGATACGGATGCGTGGATCCCGACATGACATTCCTGGGCCCACCCTGGTGCCACAAGTCCCCATTGTTGATCCCTGTGTGCTTCACAACAGCATCTTTATTGTGCGGCTCAGACTGCTAGCGACGTGCGCTTATTTACTCTCACCTCCCGGCAATCATTTAAATATCCAAGATAATACCGGTGCCTTATATGCAGCTTGCATGTACAAATGTTCCATTTACAACGTCGTCTTTGCACTTTTTTATTTCTCATTATTCCCGTGGGCTAACATGAATTAATAATTTTAAAACAAGTCTATAACTCGATAACCGTTATAGTATTTTCTGTCTGCTCAGTAAAATCCGGCGTAATGCATAACTAGGGCATGTTCAAGTGGAAAATTTGTCCGTCGTTTTATGCTGTATTTACAGTTTATTCGGACATAATTTGCGGTTTTATTTGATGTAAGTCGCGCTGTTACGTTCGGGTATCTGAACCTTTTCACTCTTGCTTAGATCTGTGTCAATGTTGTATCAATTAAGATTGCAGACTCTTGCTTTTTGCAATGAGCACATTCTTTGCTCCGTTCAGGTATGATGAAATGCGTGCAGATGTACGCCTTCCTCCGTTGCCTCGGTTGTCAGATGTCTTGCACTAGGTTCCTATGTGCTTCATTTGCAACATTGATGTGAAGTCAAACGTTATTCTGGAAGACGATCAACAGTGGATGTGCCAGTCTGGAGATGTGTAACATACTGTTCGATTATAAATCTGGTATTAACGTTGAACCAGTAATTCTGTTGCATGTTTAATCCTTTATGAAACCTGTTTCTCAATCACGTCACTTTCTGAATGTGGTAGTAATGGGGTGGTCATTTTCTGCTAGTGTCTTTGAGCGATTGAGATGCTAAGAAGTGTTTTTGTTGGTGTTTTTGGCAAGTTCGGCAAACTGTTTCATAACTGAGCCGCACATGTGAAAATGGATGCTGAATTTTGGAAGGAGCCAGTCATCAGCTTTATCACCGAATGCACCACGCTGTCTTCTGGGGCTGTTTTCTGCACTAAGATGTGTGTAATTTTCCATCCCCCCCGGCAATTAGAGCAGCTTCTGTCCTAATATAGCACTAAAGCTTCGAGTGCCGGCACTGCGTTATCAGAATAGTTGACTTTTTGGTATGTTCATGGTTAAGTGAATGTGTGCCGCGATGCTCATTCGCGTACCGCTTTTGCGTAGTGTGCGTTCTTGTCGAGGAAGCTGATGTCAGAAATAGCATGCAGTTCCTGGCTTGTGGGTTTCCTTAAAAAAAAAAAAAGCCAATTTCTTATTTCTGTTGTGTTTCCTGTAAAATGCCCCTTTTAATTCAGGTAACAGCAGGCCATAATGAGCCATCATTCATAAGTAAGTAAGTAATATTTATTTATATAGCGCCTTTCACAGACAAAAAGTCACAAAGTTCTTCACAAAAATAAAATATAATATAAAATATAAATCATCACATCTTAAATAGAAATCTACCAACCAGAGAACAAGACTAGCCTTTTGGAGACCACCTTTCCCTTGCCTTTGGTCAGTGTTAGATTTGTGCCGTCGGTACACGTCTGCCCAACTTTATTTTCCCTGACAGTGGTAAGCGTTGGTGTATGCTGTTCTGTCACCATGGGGTTAAATGTAAGGTACAATTTCTCAGGTAGCTCATTGGACTAATTGACTTTTCCCTGTTGACCCTACCTGCCACCCAAATACGTGGTCGGATTATTTAAAATGCCTGTGAATGTGGTGACATGGCTTTATTCCTGTTTAATTAGGATGTGCTCCGTCATGCTCTGGATTTTATTTGAGGAGTGTCTGTCGTTGCGGGAGACGGCTCTGTGTGGCGGCGGTGCAGTGGTCCAGGGCTGCATCGAGCCCACGCAGTGCGACGGGGGCTTTCTGCAGTCTGGTGGCGAGCCGCTGGCTTTTCCGTGCCCCCCCCCCGGCACTGTCGCACAGCGCCGCCCACACACCTGTGCAATTCCTGCTTCTGAGCGGAGCGGATGCATAAGTCACTGGCGCGCCCCACACCCCGATACGACCGGCGCTGTTTCATCACGTCGCCTGGTGTGTGACGCAACGACTGTTGGTATCTCTCAGCTGGCCTGTTGGCGTCCTTCAGCCCTTCTGTTCCGTTCGATTTATACATTGTTAGGCGCATAATAAGAAATTAAGAGACCTTGCAGATTTCCTGTCTGCAGTTTTGTGTGGGGCAGCGACGAGTGAGAGTGTTAATGGTTTACAAGATGCACCGCAATCTCGCGTCTGAAGAAATGAATAGCTTTCAGAATCGTGTGAACTCGGTAAATGCATCATGTTGACAAGTTTGTCGTTGTGTGGAACTCGCCAAATGTGAATGATTTTTTTTTTTTCAATTTTTGGATTTTTTTTCCCATGTTTTTTTGTTTACTAATTAATATTTGCGGCTTTTCATTCTTGTTTGAGGGTCAGGTTACTTCCAGTAACAGCAGCCAGACTCGTCCCCTGGCTCCGTTATTCAGTGGCTGGCACCCTGATCGCCCCAGATCCCAACCCGCCTCGGCGTCCTTAGCATTGGGCCCATCTGCCTCATGGTGCCAGACGCTGTTTGCTTATTGTCCAGGCACTCTGTGCTGTGGCTCGCTTTCATGCATTCTGTTTGGGGGGGGCGGCACGGACCCTGACAGACACGGTCAGATGGGGTCTCGCTATGTAGGCCATCCCATCACGTAGCCCTGCCAGCCCTTGACAGCAGCAAGCGGCTAAAGCCCCCCCACCTCGGAGCCTCACAGTCTGCCTCCAGTAGTGGCAGTCTGTCTCTTCTCATGACCCCCTTTGGTGGGGCAGTTTCAAGGGTTCCCGGAGGACCTGGTGGAGATGCACTGGATATGGGGGGGGGGGGTCTTGGCGGTGATGTTATCTTATGGTCAACCTTTGTGATTTGCATCAGCTGGCCCACCTGCTTCAGTCCAGGTTGGACTTGCTGGTCGCCTGCTCCCCCGGAGCTGCTCTCACCTTAAAGCTGGTCTTATTTCAACCTGCTGAACCGCCAGCTCCGCTGATTCATACTCTCATTACTGTAGCCGGTTAAATGAAGGCTGATGCGCTGTGTTTGTGCAGCCAGGGAAAGACAAAACGCCCGGTCTGCCTTGCCACCCCTGCGCCCAGCACTGGTGACAACCGGAATCGCCAGCATTCCTGTGACTGGTCCGTTTGCCCGCCCGTGCCATTTAATGCAAACTGTCAGCAGCTGGCAAATAACCTGGAGGGCATGACGCAGTCGGATGGAGCGGATGACCGGCATACAGGCTGGAGATGCTAAAAATATATGCGGCTTGACAACACTGCTTTGAATATTCAGCCGGGTCCTCTCCGTGCCACGGGGTGCGAGATGGGCGTTGCTGGCCCACTACCCCGTGATGAGGCAGTTAGCTGGTGGCCCTTCTTGTTATATCACATTCACCTTTTCGTGTTATACACCGTAACGGACGCCGTTGCCCTTTGGAACGACAGTGTCGGGGACGGTCGGACGCAGGTGATGTTTTCTAAAGGATTTCCTCCAAACGCAAACGGCTGTACTGGGTCCGCCGGGCCGCTGTACGGATGGCAGTCATTACATGGGCCAGGTAACATTAGAATTCAAGGCCTGAGCCTCTTTGCATCCGTGGGATTTATATTTATTTATTTATTTCCTTAAAGCGAAAGGTTTCCACATTTAGAGCTGTCCTGGTTTGATTGGGTGGGGCCAGAGCTGCCTTCCGGTACCGGCTCGTGTTTTCGGGAGCGCCTTAGACTGTCGCAGAGGTCACTTTAAAAACTATGTCAGCCGCCACCCCAGTAATTGTGTTACAGTCTGGCTGTAAGTACAAGGGCATGGGCTTCATAGCAGCTCCCTCCGCCCCTCCCTCCCTCTCTCCCTCCGTCTCTCTCTCTCTCTCCCTCCATCCCTCTCTCTCTCTCTCTCTCTCTCTCTCTCTCTCTCTCCACCTCTCCATCTTTTGTGTTGAAATTGCACATTGGACTTTATGAGCTCTGACAAAATGTAGTGTTTGTTGAAGCAGTCTGATGGGACCTTTGTGTCACTGGTGACTTACCGACCGGGCCACAGACCTGACTATTGCTTTCAAGCCCGGAGAGTGTTCAGCAGTGAAGTACGAAAATGAGCTGTGGTTCCCCCGGAACACGGTCCTTTGGCCCGATCTGCTTTACACTCTATTAGAATCGATAGGTTTTTCGGACGCAATGTGGAGACCAGTGACTATGCATGTGTTTAAGTCAGCAATTCGCCGTCAGATGAGGGTAGGCTGCTGGGCGTACCATGGGTCGCTTTTGATACGTGATGAAACCACGAAACGGACCCGGGTGTCGGGGAACACCGGTGAGGTCTGCTGGGGTGGGTCTATGGCGGATGCATGCACCAAGGAGTCTTAGTCAGAAGCGTTCCCCGGGTCGGGGGTCCCATTCTCAAACCGCCGCTCTCGTCTGTCTCCCGAGGCCGGAAATGCATAGGGCTGGTAGAGAAGTAGCAGGTGTTAGTTCAGTAAAAAATGCTAATGAATTTCTCTAGGTATGTTTGAAGTATCAGAATCATAAAAATAGAAGAAAAATATATTTCCAATCTTCAAAAATGTTTTAAACTTTGGTTTCCTGCCTTTTGTTGCTTAGCTGTAATGATAAAAAAAAAACGACAGTGTCAGTGTAGTGGTTTAGGAGTGAATGACACAGTTAATTTAATGTGTGGGGGGTTTTTTGTATTTCAGATGTGAGGGCAGAGTCTGTGGTCCCTTTTGGGAGCGTTATGTAGGCTGCTCCCCTCCAGTGATGCACGCGTTATTGTCGCTGTGGAATATGCCGCCGGAGCTGCCAGCTCTATATTTAAGATCATATAAATACCGCTGTCCTTACCACTTTTAAACTGCAGTGGTGGTAATTGGCGGTTCCTATAGCAGATTTATCCCTTATGCCTCTGACATAGAAGTCGCCCAGATTGCTGCCAGATTGCCTGGCCTCCGGAACAGCTGCGTCGCTGTTTTATTTTCTAAAAAAAAAACACAATCTTACAAAAGTCTTAATCTATCTCATATTTTAAATTAGTATGTCAAGCAAAGGTGCTTGTCGTCTCCTTTTTGTTATGTGGATGTAACACATGATGGAGTCTGTGTATTAAACTTATAACCATTATATGAATAGTTAAAACAAAACAAGCTTTTTAAATTACCGATAAGTGTATTTGTATAACCAGGAGTAAAATGAAGGAAATCATTTTTTATTATATCTAAAGAAATAAAGCTGAATTGAGAATTTGTTGAGACTGCCCATCCGTCTGTGTGGGTGAGGCAGGGTTTTCCTGTTGGGGGTGGGGGGCTTCTGATCCCCTCTCTCTTTGCTATTCGAACCCCCTGCACGTCTCAGATTGTGAGGACTTCTCCTGTCCTCACAGTAATCAGCATGAGCACTGTAACCCGGTGCTGTCCTCCTCTCGGGCCGGTGTGATCCATTGCCGCTCTCGGCGAAACCTGTTCCCTCGTGAATTATCTAACGGTGAACCTTGACCGTGAAGGAAACATCAAAGCAAAGCCCTGAACAGCAAGGCTTCTTTGTGAAAGCTTTAAAGAAGCTTGATGTCACAGTGCTTTGGGGAAAGGCGTTGTACCGGCCTAATCCTTTCCCATGATGCCGCAGTCAGCAGTGCATTGTGGGCAGTGCGATGCTGTAGTTGTCGCTGGGTTGAAGTGGTGGTGGTGTTGGACAGATTTTGTACCTTAAAGCTGAAGTTTTTTTTTAGCGCTTATGGGCGCTTGACATTGCTCGCGTCTGACTCTGTCTGTCCCAGTTCAGTGATGCCGAGGCCAGGTAGAGACCGTCTCCTACACCCCCCCCCCCCACCCCAGTCACCATCAGGCTATAGCTTAGGCTGATGCGGCTGTCAGGGTCTGGCAGAGGACACCACCACACTCCTTGTTATCTAACCCCAGATGGGACCAAGCAGTTTAGCCTCTCCCCTGTTAAAATTCTCTGGTGTTATGACAGGTTGGAGGGATATTCATGGCCCAGAAGGGCTTTGCCTCTTGGAACTTGAGTCTGTGACGAGTCGAGCTAATTCATTAATTACAGCAGGGCCCACTGCATCTGGGCTAACCTTTTTTTTTAATATATAAAATACAGCTTTTGGAACCCCTCATTTTCCTTTTTGTAATCACTGTGAGGTTTATCTGCATTATTTATTGAGGAATGTGAATTGCGATCATCTCAAGCACCTAAATGCTGGACCCAGTATGAGCACAGGAGGGCTTAACCAGATCCACCCACCCTGAGAATCTGTCTTCTGTGGCAGATGGATACAATTCCTGAGGTGTGATTTGCTCCCGAGCCCAGAAGATGGTCGTCTGGCAGGTTACTTCCATGCATGACTTTTCCCTGGCAAGTCATCTGATGCTGTTTTCCAGGAATGAATCTCTGGCCGCAGATAGCTGCCGTCTGAAAGAAAACCACATGATCATTTAAGTCGCATGATCATTTAAAGTATGTCAGAAAGCCTGTAGGTCATAAAGAGGACACTTATGGACTAGTACGTAGTGCTTATCCAGACTGATGAAATCCAACCGCGGTCACTTCGGCTCATTGGCCGCTGGGGGTCCAACCTGACCCCCAGCCATTCTCCTGGGCCCCTATTTAACCCCCTCTAGGCTGCCCTAATGGAGGGGCTCAGGCATCCTCTGCCTAATCCTGGTTCTCGTCAGGTTACATTGCATGCTGAGGCTGCTTATGGTGATGGCAGTAGCTACTAGCTTGGATACAGGAGCCCCTCTTTCTTCAGAAGTAGACGACCAGTGCATAAACTGATGGTGTCTGTACCTGTCCCAGAGCTCATGCTTTCTGGGTGGGATGAGCAGTAGGCCAGGGGTGGGCATCTTTATCCACAAAGAGCCACAGTGTATGCAGGTTTTTGGGGTAACCTTTAGGTCAGCTGTTCAAACCCAGGTGTGAGGACTCTTCAGCCAATCAGTCCTATAATTAGTAATCTAATTAGGGAGTTGCAGCGAAAACCCGCATACACAGCGGCCCTTTGCAGGTAAGGTTGGCCACCCCTGCAGTAGGCTTGTGCAATTTGACAATATGATCAACACTCACCAGTAACAGAAATGGCATCGGTGTGGCCTTTGTCTGGGAACCAGGCTTAAGATTGATTTATACTGGACTCTATGTATGACTCTAGTATGGTAGCCACATACCTGCATAGTCCATATTGGTATCTTGACCCCTGTAGTTCCGTTTCAGGGGTGGGTGCACGGCCACCGACCACGTAGATTCACAGAAGTATAAATCAGCCTTTAGGCTACACACACTGTAATATAAAAGTAAGATTTGTGATGTGGCTGTCCGTTCAGCCAATACAGTATATTATATTTTTTTAAATGAACGTGTCTTTTTTTTTTTAGTCTCACTAAACAGAATCTTTAACGTTTCTGTTTGCTTATTTATTAGATTGACTGTTTGTTTGAGGAAAAACGAATGTCAATGTCGGTCATAACTGCGGTATGTGGCTGGGGCTTACCATTGCCGCCGGTACTCAAACGGCATACTATTGGTGGTACACCAGTTTGAGAATTATTGCGTTAGACAGGTTTTGATGACCACAACATATTTTTAAATTACAATGAAATCTGGCCTGCCGATCAATCATTTTCCACAGAGACTAAAAAAGCGATGATTGATTCTTTGTCTGTCTGTGTGGGTGGGTGTGATGTTGTTGGATGACTTGACATCATTTATCATGATATATATATTTTTTTTTGACCTTGCACAGCATTAGCAGGCAGCCAAACATCCTTCCCTTCGCAAATGGTGTCATACCATATTAACGATTGTCATTGTATTGCAGAGCTGCGAAGGCAGTGATGTGGGTGGGGTTAGGGTGGGGCTTTGACTGCCCTTGCACTGCCTTCAGTGGTAGATTACGCCGAGCTGGCAGGGATGGTGGGTCCTTGGAGGCAGAATCCTGTCTCCCTGCTGGGTGTCAGGCCGCCTTTGTGTGGGGGGAGCCGCCCTTAGTGGGGCCTCTATCGCACCGGCTTTGTTCTGGGAGCAGCTTCCAGGCGTCGGGGACTGCCGGGATGACGCAGTAAATAGCCGGGGAATGACTGTGTCTGTTGTGCCCCAGCCGGTCACATGACTGCCCATGCCAGCGAGCTACACCCCCGTGGCTATTCTCCTCCTACCCCGGTGGAAGAGGCCCCACATGAAAGGGGGATCAGGCAGTGCCCTGGAGTGGCTTTCTGAGTGCGAGTCCCTGCTGGGGGTTTGTTTTAGCTGCCGTGAAGGGGGCAAGGCCTCAGAAAAGCTGGTGACGTGTGGGATAAAGGCTGACTGGCAGTTTAATGCGGCCGGGGGGTAAGAAAATCACATGTTTCCCTCCCTTACCGGGGAGGGCCGGTGCATTTCCATCCAGAAATAAAGTTTGTCGGCCGCCCTCCTCTGCTTTAAATTCATCTGGGCCGCAGCGCCGAAGTTGCGCCCTGCAGAATGGCTGCCGCGCGGCTGTGGGTGTTCTCGCAGGTTTTGGTCTCGGGCTGACTCTTCGGAAACGGCCCATCTAGATTTACGTTTTTACTTGTGCCTTAGGATGCTTTTCCACTGCACTGGGCACTTCACTCTTTGGACTAAGAATTCCACTGATATTTATTTTTTTTTCTTGTTGGGTACGAGACCAGCTGAGGTTCTTTTTCGGCACTTTGGGGCGGGGCTAGCAGGCATGTTTATTGTCCATCTCTGGTTATGCAAATAGCCGGCCTTGCAAACAAAATACATCTGCCATCTTGAAAAATCATAGCCACTCACTCCAGGAAACGATAAATGATGGGGGGGGGAGTAATAATAATGTAAACATGGGGAAAATGAAGAGACCTGAGCTTAAATTGCGGTCTGGTCAGAATAACTGAGGCAACAAGACGTGGATAGCATGACCCAAAATGAAAAAGAATTTGCTGTAATATAGCAGTTTTCAAATATCACTCTGTAATTTTGTTTCAATAAGTATTCAAAATGGGAAATTTATGAAGTAAAAATAGAAATAAGTCAATTTTGCTAATACCGAACGATTGAACAATATGAACGATTTCAACAAGATGGATGGGAATGATTGATATTTTTGGTGAGCACATGCAGAGCTCTTACAGGAGCAGTAGGTTAAAACTTTAAACTGATTTATGTACATATATTAGAAAATCTTAATATGGGATGTCTTGTTAAAATCGCAAAGCTTTCCAAGTTTTGTCTCCTTAAACTTAAACTTAAAGCCCCTGCACTATAATGTTCAGACTGTATGAATAAGTCTGATCTCGGCCCAGCCGACTATATCGGTCCTTGCAATATGAAAGCTGAGGTTTTGATTTTGTCATTCGGCACCAATACCAGATTTACACCAGTGGAAAACCAACACGGGAAGTGCTGTTGTTTTTTGAAGAACCAAAAGAATAGTTCCTGGTGCAGTGGAAAAGCAGCCTTGCAGATGAATCTGTGCAATTAAATGTCAAAGCCTCCCTCCTTTTCTGCACCATCTGTTCCCCCATAACAACTCGGCGGGTTTCTGTAGTGAGACAGCATGTCTGACTACTCGACTGCCTGCCTGCCTGCCTGTCTTTATCTCTCTCTCTCTCTCTCTCTCTCTCTCTCTCTCTCTCTCCCTCTTTGTATCCTCATCACTTTTGCACATTTTTCCTGTTCTGTGTGTATCTGATAATTACCAAAGTAGGTCCCAGCGTAATTAAGCCAGGATTCCTCCTTGCAGCTGACAGTCATCACTCCAGTCTTTACTGCATTAAGCTATTTTTCCCTAGGTGGGGGTTGTAAGCCTACTACCCGTGCTTGACGTTTAATAGTCTGTTAACCTGCACACACGTGTGGGTTATCCCTGATGGCACTGTCTGGTCTTTTGCTGGCTCTGTGCTGCCTTGATTGGTGTTTAGGCTAGCATAAAGAGCTTGTAGGTGTCACGTAAAGGCTGACATTCCCCAGATTAACGGGCCCCTACTGACCCAATGACCTTTAAAAGAAGAGAGCACCCTGCCTGTTTAGAAGGGAGCGTTTAGCTCTGTCTCTGCCCACCTAAGTATCTGTCTGCTTCTCACCTCTATCTGGGGCTGTTGCCCAATACCCCAAGCCTACGTGATGATATCAGCCGGGTAATTTTCTCCTGCCTAAGCACCTCTGTCATCCCTGGTCATCCTTATTAGGGCATCGGCTTCAGTGCCTTTAAGCAGAGCACGTCGTATTGCAGCCGTCCTTTCCACAGAAATGCTTGATCATGCACTGAGCCCAGTGTGCAGCCTCTATAGCTATTAAAATTTAGGATGTTCCAAGGAGGGAGCGCACCCCAACTCTCTAGAAGCCTCTGAGCCGTGTACGGCACCTGCGACCTGTTTCACTTCTCCATGAACCCTCCCCCCCGACTGAGGAAGTCAGTCGGCTCGGAAAAAGCTGCATTTTTAGGCCGGTGGAGTTTCCTTCCTTGGCTTTCTCCCTGGGCGTGTCTATTGCTGGTCCACTATTTATCACAGGGTTATTCAACTCACGGTCCTCGAGGTCCGAGCCCTGCTGGTTTTCCAGCCTTCCTTTACCTGTCAGTCATGTGTGAAGCCCCTGACCAATCATAATCAGTAATTATTAAACAACTACCTGGGAGAACCGAAAACACGGCCTGGATTTGGAATCGAGGTCCAGAGTTGAAGAACCCTGATTGATTAGGACGATCGTGATTTGATAGGGCTGTTGACAAGACCCAAAGTGGCACGATTCAGTGTTCTTCCACCCCCACCCCGATCCAGTGCATGGTCCCTATCCCTCGCAGTAGGTTTCATTAAAAGCACAAATAGTTTAGCTCCTCTTTTTCCTCTCCATGTAGGGCCACCGTTTCAGCCAGACGCCAGGCAATGTGGAGCGAGTGAAGAGGCCGGACACAGGGAACGCAGAGGTGAGGCTCCTGGTGTCTCTGTGTCCGCTCCCCGGACGGCGGTGTGGCGCTCCTGCTGTGTTGCGTGTTTGCGCCGGTGGCACAGGCAGGGGTCCCGCTTGGCTTTCAAGGTCGCCCAACGAGCCGAGTGTCAGACGCGTCTGCCCACGCTCAGACGAGCTGAACTGCGGCATCGTGGGAGGCCTGTCAGTGGATGAACTTTATCTTTCATTTTCCTCACCGCTGGTATGACTTGAGAGTAAAGTTCCACGTCAGGTTCTCGGAACCCCCCCCCCCACGCCCACCCCCTTTACCAGAAGGAGCACTATCAGCAGGCGTGCTCTTACCAAATGGCTGTCGGCACACGGGTGAAATCACATTCGCAACAGTAGCGCAGCAAAGCATGCGGATGTGTTTGCGTTTTGGGTTATATCGCGTCTAACCGTCGCGGCGTTTGTTGACGCACTTGTTCCGAACGCCGGCGAGAGCGCGAGTGGGGCTGGAGGAAATGTCGGCTCGGTGGCTGATGCTAAGCCGAGGTGGCAACACCCGTAGGCGCAGTGAGCGCCACACTTTCACGTCCGCCAGCAGCCGGCTGCATGGTGGGCACCCTACAAGTACGTCGTAAGAGAGTGCACAGAGTGGCCATTTTCATTTCATTTTTTATATTGCCTGTGTGCGAACAGATTCCAGTGTCTTGTAACTTGTCAGTTGTCCTGATTTAGCTTCAGCCGCTGAAGTTCTCTCCCGTTTCTTCTGAACGCCTTTGACTTCCTTCTTTCTTTCTCCTCTTCTTTCTGAGATGTCCATGCAAAGCCTGTCAAAGGCTGTAAGGTCCCCCCCCCCTTTTCCTGTTTGGGGTTCATCTCGCCGGCTTCTTCCCCAGCCAAAAGGGATGCATTGTGGGAAAACACACTGCACTAGTGTACAGCGCGCTATAAATGGATTATTTATTTTTTTGTTTTTGTTCTTTTGCGCATTCCTTCGGGGCGGCGAAATGGAAAGCCCGCACCGCGCAGGGGGGGGGGGGGGGGGGGGGGGGGGGGGGGGGGGGGGCGGGGGGGGGGGGGGGGGGGGGG
>JABFDZ020000043.1:3550306-3563508 GCA_019775955.2 Pollimyrus isidori
CCCCCCCCCCCCCCCCCCCCCCCCCCCCCCCCCCCCCCCCCCCCCCCCCCCCCCCCCCCCCCCCCCCCGCCCCGGCATGTGATTTGATGAGCAATCGCCAGTGCGCAGTGTAAATACAATGCTACTTGACCACTTATACTTCTGTTTTTCTGTTTTTCTTAATTTTTTTTTTATATACGTGTATATATATTGCTACAGGCTTTATTTTCATCTGGGACAATAAATAACAAGAATAATGAAGGTAGCGACTCTTTTTAAAGCCGATTAACCTGCTGAGGTTTTCTGACCTGGTCATAACTCCAACCCACTATCTCCTCCACAGGAAAGGCTTGTTTTTCAGTTTCGCTTTTTCTTGGGTGCCGTAATGCCCACAATATGTGAAGAGGCAGAAATCACCCTTCTCTCCAAGGGAAGAAGGAAAAAAAGACGTTCCCACATTACCTGCTTATTCGCCACACCCTCCGATTCAGCCAAGTACGGCAGACTTCTCCCTCATTTCCCAGCTTTTCTTAGAAGTAGTTTTTCTTGTTGATCATTATATCTTCCAAGGAGATGGACGTTAGGCTGGTGAGAGTGTGTGGGGGGATATTTGTAATCACGGCTCGAAGTGCGAGAAGGGCTGCGTGTGGACGGCCCCCTGTCACTCAGAAGGGCTCCGTGTGAACGGCCCCCTGTCACTCAAAAGGGCCCCCTGTCACTCAGAAGGGCTCCGTGTGAATGGCCCCCTGTCACTCAGAAGGGCCCCCGTCACTCAGAAGGGCCCCCTGTAAATGGCCCCCTGTCACTCAGAAGGGCCCCTGTCACTCAGAAGGGCTGCATGTGAACGGCCCCCATCACTCAGAAGGGCCCCCTGTCACTCAGGAGGGCCCCCGTCACTCAGAAGGGCCCCCTGTAAATGGCCCCCCGTCACTCAGAAGGGCCCCCGTCACTCAGAAGGGCCCCCTGTCACTCAGAAGGGCTGCATGTGAACGGCCCCCATCACTCAGAAGGGCCCCCTGTCACTCAGAAGGGCCCCTGTCACTCAGAAGGGCTGCATGTGAACGGCCCCCGTCACTCAGAAGGGCCCCCTGTCACTCAGAAGGGCCCCGTGTGCGTCCTGACGTCAGCTCTGGGTGCCTTTGAGGCTGGAACAGCAGAAGAGGTGTGTGACTCGCAGTTTATTTAAGCAGGAAAAAATATTTTTTTAACTTGTGTACAGTGTCGGATTCACGGCCATTGCAGTGGACCCTATGTCTTCATGTACGTTACGCGAAGAGTGTCTCTAACTGCGTGCACAGCTCCGAAAGCCCCACTCATTCCAGTCCCACAGCACCCCGCCCGTCTGTGCTGACCCCTTTGTCAGGCCTCCTCTTTAATTGCTTTATAAATCAATAATGCATTATTAGAGTGTGTAATCACAGGTGTATGTGCAAACTGTCCTGGGTCGACTGATCAATGAGCATATGGTTGGCTCCAAAGGTTAGAGTTTAGACTTGAGTTGTTAAGTTGGACGCAGTACAAGATCAGGGAAAATTTCAGCCTGTCAAACAGCTTCATCGTTTTTTTATTTTTATTTTATTTTAATTTCACGTTTTGTTTTTAATATAACTGTCCAAGGCTTTTATTTCTCATTCCTCCATGTTCCATTTTTAACATCATTTTTGTGAAATAAGTAATTTGCCATTTAAAAATAAGGACAATAAACATTTTACACTCTTTTCAATTTACTGGTCTATTTTTGGAATATGGCCTGCTTTGTTGGCGCGGGTGGTTGCCATGGACACCGTGTGTAGATTGCATCATGTCTGATATTGATCTCCATGTGTCCTATTTGCGGGGCGATGGTAGTTGCTGCTCCAGAAGGCAGCTCTTACTCAGCTGTATAAAGGCATAAGGAAGTTGACCAGAAGTTCCCTTTAATTCTCGGACACTAGGTTCCCCTTGACCTTGAACCTGGTCTTCACATGCAACTCCCTGACCAGTCTGGCTGGGTGACAGGTGACCCCCCCCCCAGTTTAATTAACATTTATGAGCAACTTCACAATGTTTGTGACACAGTGCGGTCAGGGTTAAGTGGGTCATTACCCCCTTTATATACCAAATGACCCTCCCCTACAAGGTTGCATGTAGAGATGATGTGGGTGAATTTGCATATATAGTGTGACCTCCTGGAGTCGGAGGAGCCAGAGGCGGGGAACCAGCATGACGGCTAATAATTCAGTTACTTCCCAACCGCCCTAGTGGTGCCAAATGGAACTGCCGTTTTTTTCCTTGACTTCCCCCATGATCCCAAATTTCTGACACTATTCAAATGACCAACCAAGGACTCTGGGGCATCTTTACTGCTCTTCCTTAGAGCAGGTATGATTGTCAGCAGTATTGGAGCAGGAGCTACACAAAGACGACAAGGAACGAACTGAATAAGTGTATGGAAAGGCCAGAAATGCAACATTAAGGAATTGTAAAGAGGAATCGGGCTGTAAGTGGAATTAATAGAACAGACGGGTCTTGAGGTGTTTCTTGAAGTTGGAGAGAATCTGCTGTATGTGACGAGGACAGCAACTCTCGGACAAGAGCTGTGTATTCACGAACTAGAGCACGAATCGGTCAATGTGACCTTTTTTTTTCCTCATTCAGTACTTATCTCGTTTTCGATAGAGTCCAACGTTGACATACTGTACAACTAACTTTCAGACGGGCTGCAGCAACCATGTATGCCCAGTAGAGGGAGTTGGATTCGCGGCGTGGCTCTTTTCCCGTCTATTTTAATAATCATGTTTTCGTGAAAGCTGTTCCATAAACACTGCTAAGGGTTTGCTGTAACATCCGAGCCTAGTCTACTAGTATAATGCACTTAAGTGTAAGTACGTTTTTTTTTCGCACAGGCGAATAATTGCGTGGCATCTGGTCGCCGATAAATACGCCATCACGCGTAAAACTCATCGCATTACACGCATCAATTCCTGGCCGTAGAACGGAGACTGCGAGGTGCCGCTTTTCCTGTGATTCCGCCGACTCCGTCTGGCGCCGTATTGATTGGAACCCGGTCTTGTTTTAAATGATCCTCCCTCATCCCACCTCTGTTTCTCGTCACCTTCGGCGCCAACGGATGCTCTTCACGTCTATCAGAGTGGCGTAAGTTTTCCCAATTCATTACAACTCACTAAATAAATTAAAGTTTAAAGGTCAGTTTATTTTACCTTAATAATTGTAGTCATGGGTCAAGGAAAATACTTTGGTATAAACGGTATAAAGTCGATTTTATAAACTGGCTGCCTTGAAATCTCTGCTAGCAGATTAGGGACCGCATTGATGTCATCATCACTGACAAGATACTCATGATCATCCTGTTAAATTAATGCGGATGGCGGAGTGAATGCTGACCCACTATTCCTATTATACTTTGCTTAATCTGTCCTGTAAATAAGAGCATTGTCTCGTTTTCTTTTACTCTTCCCCAAAGACGCGCGTGCAAAGCTGCGTCCGAACCTGCATCCACCGTCGGCTCCGTAAACTCTGATCCGTATGAAATGTTCCCCAGACTATCAGCGAGGAACCTATCCAAAGGCATACAGTTTCTTTACATATCTGTAGTGTGGATTTAAAGTGATTGTGTTCATCTTGTTGCTTATGGTCCCCATGACCGTACCAGTATAAGCTCTGGATTCGTTATTCTTTATGCAAATTTTTTACAAAAAGCACAATAAGATTAATTTCCAGTGCATCAATGACGTGTTTACATTAAAATGTGCTCTGCGTTGAGTAAGACTAACACAATGAAGGATTTTGACAATTAACTTTTAAATGCCATCAGTTGTGCTTGTTTCATAGTTTAATTTTCATGAAGATATAGTTCTTAGTCGCCCTAATTGAAAAATGTAAAATATTTATATAATAAGTGATTATGAGTGATTGAGTCTTTGTATCTAAAGTAATTCAAAGGTCCGAATATTGTTTCTGAATTGAGAACATTTATTCTGGAAAAGTGGTCCCCAAAATAGTCTAGATTTGACTAGATTTTAACTTTCATGTTGTCCATGTAAACAAGACACAAGCCACGGAAACACAACGAAAACCGTGTGTATAATCCTGATAGTGTTGTGTAGGCGATGCAGACAAAAAAGGAAAAAAAGACATTTCCTGCATTAGTTCAAGGAAAATGCCACGTAAGCTATATGATATAATAACAGACGTTCACCTTTTATTGTAGTGACTGTTTGCTGGTACCTCTTATCTTAAACTTATACCGATATTATATCTCAGACAGTAATGGTTTCATTGTAAACATCAGCATGTGAGCTGCCATTGGTGTGGAGCCCCGAGGGATGGATATCTTCATCGCCGTTCAGAAAGCCTACTACCCCCTCCTTTGTGCTTTGGGAATTCCAGGTTTGAACCTGTTTCCCCCCCCCCCCCCCCCATAAAGTCCTCATATAAAAAATAGCATAAATAATGACGGTACTTTTTTCAACTGCTATGCATATGCTACATTCACCTTCCACACCTCTGAAGTTCAGTAATAAATGGCATGTATATGAATATGGCCACAGGCTTAAAGGTAAACGCGAGGGTGGCTATGATTTCGGGTCAGTATAGCGCCGTACGAAAGACCTTTTTGCCATTAGAACTGTGTTTGTCTTCAACAGCCAACCTCTTCACTTTCTACATGGTCTGCTTCCGTAAATGTGGGATGTCAATGACCGCCATTGTTTACTTGGGCTACCTCGCCATCGTCGACACCTTTTACGTCATCTGGGTGACCCTGTTGGACCTCACACTCACGTTCCTACAGCAGACGCCTTTTTGGCACTCGCACCCTTGGTGCAGCATCCTGACCTTCCTGCAGTTCAGCTCGCTCTACAGCTCCTCCTAGATCGTGGTGGCCTTCACCGTTGAGCGCTACTTGGTGCTGAGCTCCACCTTTGCCAGTAGGTGGCACCAGACTCGCACCACGGCTGTGCTCACCTGTGTAGCCATCGTCCTGCTTTCCCACCTGGCTTCCATCCCCATGTGCTGGATCAACGCTGTCGTGAGCGTCAACATCACTGTGCCAGAAGGGGTGAACATCTCCGGCCCAAGGTGCCTCTACATGGAGGGTCCCTGCTCCACGACAGTGGTGTGGGTCACTGCCTTGCTCACCAGTGGGCTGCCCATCTATCTCGTCATCCTCTTCAATTCGCTCATCATCAACCGCCTGGTACAAGCCCACCGCCTCTTCACGAAGGAGGGGCTTCAAGCCGTGAAGGTTTCTGGGAGAAGTTCTGCTGGTGGAGTTCAGAGAAGCGTCCTGCTCCTGGGAACGGTGTCCGCAGCTTTGGTGGCATTGAGCATGCCCCGACTGGTGACTGCGTCCTCCGCACGGTGTACAACCGGGTGTCCTTCAACCGCGATGACCACGGGCTGCCCAGCGACGCGCCCAGCGACCTGGCCAACATGCTGCAGAACCTCAGTTCCACCACCAACATCCTTCTCTACTGCGTGGTCAGCAGGCAGTTCCGCCATGAGATGGTGACACCTGCTCGGCTGCGGTTCCCGGATCCGGCAGGTGGGTTCTGCTTTCTCACCGGGCACCGTGAAGGTCTTCTCTGTGGCGGACCACAGGTCCACCACGGGCAGAGATCCCGTCCACATCACTCTCACTAAGCTCCCCAAGCAGACTGAGTTTGGCTGATGTTCTGCTGAAGGAAGAAGTTTCTCAAGCTCTTAGAAAAAGGAACTAATTTAGTTTCCTTCACGTACTGAAGATGAATAATAGATGTTTTTTCACTGTATGCGCCGGCCCATTCATACTTGTCGTTTGCGTCTTTAATAAAAAATACTCCTGGAAAGTTACTTCAATATCAGACACAAACTAAAATCTTCAGAACTGGGAGCTTTTGATTGACCACAAAATGACAGAATCCATTTCTTATGCCGCTAACGATCGGTGTTTTGAGCCACTCAAAATTTCAGTATAATGTCCGTCTCATTTTCCTGGTTCCCAGTAACTGTTTAGACTCCGTCTGTGAAGTAAATGCAGGAAGCCATTTCATTTCGACTCGAGTTACAATGCGTCAGTGTGAGGCTCGAGGTAGCTGTACCAATGGCAGTGAAAGCATCTTAATTAGGAACTAACATCTTTTGGTTGCCAATTTTTTTTTCTAAAGCTTAAAAGATTGATTTTAATAAATTTATAGAAATTTCTGGAACCTAGTCTGCTGTGCAATTATTCATGTCTGATTTGTTTTTTTTTTTTCTTTTCTTCTTCTTAACTTGGATCTTGGATCTCTTAGAACTCAGTATCCACAGCTCATGGAAATACTTGGAAGCTTTGCTGGGTTTATTTGCACATTTGATCTTGAGGCAGACATGTTCCATCTGGACACCTCAGGTCCGCTCTTTCCACTGTTACCATGACAGCAAACACTTGGAACACTTAGTGATGTAGTGGATCTGTGTAGGAGCAGCTCAATGATCATTATGGCGAAGCAGCATTTTGCTTTGATGATAACAGGCCCCTGCCTGCAGTCCCAGGCTGCACCTGGCCAATGCAGCCCTGGCATTTACACGCGTCTCAACCTCTCAACCGGCCATTTCTAATCAGATCTCTCCAGTCACCACAGAATGCTTTACAGAGATTTAACTTCATAGATCGCCATATGTAAACAGTTGCACACATTAAGGATGTATCCATGTGCACAGCAGCCTTAAGGCAAGCTATGCTAAGTCTGACCTGCGTTTTGATGCCTGTACAGTGACATTATTAGCTGTAATGTCATATTTTCTACTACTGATTACAATTCATGCTGCATTTGCATCATCACCATAATTTTGAATATGCGAGCCTGGGGGCTCTGATCCTGAAATAGAATTGAATTTCTATGTCAACATTACACTAACTGATTTGGGCTAACTGAAACCCAATTGTATGAATTTAAGAGCTGCATGGCTAGTTCAGATAATCACAGAGCGTAAGGGATGAAACTAACACGCAAGTGTCTCTGATCGAGGTCTTTTTAAGAGCTCGAGCTCTATCGTTTATATAAACATTTGGCCAGTAGATGGCGCAATTTCGTTGCTGGCACTCCACAGAATTCATGATCACGTTCGGTCCTTCGTGGCTGATTATCACTGCCTCCCGTTTGTATCATTGGCTAGTGTTTTTTATGCGTGTGACATTCTCCAGATCTCTTTAATGAGTCGTGATGATGGGTGGATGGCTGAAATAATAAGATTATATAACGAGCAAGTAGCCTGATCCGTAGCAGACAACAACCAGATATGTTTGAATGAGGCTTGTCTACAATGCGAAAAGGAAATCTCAAAAAAAAAAACGATAAAAAATCCCATTTCTTTATTTCTGTTAGCGCTTATAGTAGAAAAGCGTCACACTAGTCATAATGGCAAACAATTAATGAATGAAAGTGTAAAATGTTCTGCTTTTCACGTGATAGACAGGAAGACGTGTCGAAGAACTGTACACCACCACCACGCAACAAACCCGCTAAACCTCTAAACTCACTGTCACAAAGTTCGTTTAATCATACTGTCAAAAGCAATTATCAAAAATAAAGACTTCATTAACTTGCAAAACATCCACGATGAGAGAGATTTTGCGTATCACGTGATGGGCTTTGTAAACTGTCTTTGAATTTTAACGTTTTGCATGATAGCCGTATTCACTGTGCAAGTATGTGTGTGCTTATCACAACGGCCCATCTGGTAACTTGCAACGTCCAACCTCATTTCTGTGGTTTCCTACTCCCATGGTTTTGCCGCAGTGGTCCTACACGTACCTGCATACATCTCGACCTTATCATATGCAGCCAAAACCCGGGTTTGACAGACAAGGGGAAGGGAAGGCTTTCGGTTTTGTGCTTTTCTTTTCTACTGAAATGGAAGCTGTCACCTTACCAGAGCGACATGTAACTGATTATTGCCTACTGCTGTGTCACGTAAAGGTGAGAATTTCCTGCAATTTTTGGCAGGACAGGAGCATAGATTAATGCCAATGGTTCTGTATATCTATATGTAAAACATAGAAATCGATCAACATTTATGGACCATTTTGCACAGCAGAACAAAAGCCCACTGTAACCATGCGTAGTCCAGTCCTACCTGTGACTGATTAAACTTGCGGTATGTGTTTGCTTTCCCCAGGAGTACAGGCTGAGCCTACTGAAAACTGCATTCTGGTAGTAAACCCAGGCGTTGAACTTTGCCAGGAGAAAGCGGTCTCCTTATCTCCCACAGCTCCAAAGTGCAGCGGAGCCCTCCGGGGTGCCGCCCACCTGTTTGGCAGAGTACTAATCAGCTTGGCCTGCCTCTCGCTCCCTGTCTACCACAGGCTAGCCCCCTTCAAAGTCAGCTCACACTGTCGTCTGCCAGCCCCCCGCCCCCTTTGGCCCAGACCAAATCCAAATTAACCATTTTTCACCATCAGGAAGTCATTAGGTGAACCGTCCACGCAGCAGACCTGGTATCTTATGACGGTAAAGAGAAGCCGCTTGACCATGTGACCTGCGCCGCTGGAATGTTTCGCGTTAAATCTGTGATGTCGTTCCAGGGAAGTTTCCTTCCGATTCTTCCATAAACCTATTTTAGGCTCCTCCCCTTTGGAAGGATAATTGGGGGGCGAATGCCTTTGTTCTATAGTGAATCGCACATTGACATGAGAACACGCTTGAACATATGTTCGTAGCTGGAAGACGAACGCATGACGTGATGTTGATTCGGATGATGATACCGTTTCCCGAGGCAGCTGATGAAACCGATATGGACAGATATGCATAACCCAGATGAGCGGCTGCACGCCGGCGAGCTCTGCGAACTGCCCTCACGTGAACCGGGGCGCCTGGGAGCCTTGCCAGGGAAGTAAATGGCAAGCAGAGGGCTCACCTGCTCTGGATGAAATGAGGATACAGCTACCATCCCGCCTCCCAGGACTGAGCAGCTGGGGCTTCTGTGGTCTGGTGTGTGCGTGATCAGGTCTCCCTTCCACTCTCCCGGCTTTTGCTGAAAATCTGCGGTGGGAACCACACGGCTACATACTGGATGGGCAGCAGGTGGCGTAGCTGTTAAAGATGTGCAGCAGTGACAGGGAAATACCCGCATGCCACCAGAAAGACACTCAGATGTACAAACGGATACGTCTGCCTGTAATAGTGAAACAGCTACATGTACAGATTTCGGGTAACCTTTTCCGCAAAGGGCCAGTATGTGTGCAGGTATTTGGGGTTAACCTTTAGGTCACATGTTCAAACCCAGGCGTGAGGACTCTTCAGCCAGTCAGTCCTCTGATTAGTAATATAATTAGGGAGTTACAGCAAAACCTGCCCACATACACAGTGGCGCTTTTCTGTCCACCCCTGCTCTTGATCATTTCCGGTCTTAATCGTCTGATTAAGAACTAGAGATATAAAAGATACCACTGTTAAACGCTTGATGATACATTAAATGATAAAACAACACAGGTACTATTAAATATATACAGTTGCCACAGGGATACCACACGAAGTCTTTCATCTATTGCTTTCCCCAAAATCATTTCTCTCACGTTCTCATTTATGTGCTTTTATTTAATTGTAGGTCTACCATTTACTTTATGGGCCATGTTTATGCTAACTGGGACAATGAGTCTACAGTCTATCATCCAGACGCTTTAAAATTTTTGACAATTTCTCTAATAAAAGCTACCAAACTGCAGTGCCATTCCTGCAAACGTAAACGGCTTTAGTCCCTTACGTCCTTCATCAGAAGCAGGATGCAAATTACATTTTTCCTGATTTATCTGTCGAAATACATTTTTATTCTAACGTAGGAAAATTAATGTGATGAACTCAGTAGGGAACATTATTGCCCCCCAGACGTTCGTCTCGCACGAACAACCGGTTAGGCGGGTAAGTATTAAGTTTCTCTCCCTCTTTTATCCGGAAGCGTGTCGCCTTCGCACGGCGTTGTCTCACACCCAGTCAGCGCATAGGGCGAGAGCAACAATCCAATCAAGCATCAAGAGAGAAGGAGGAGCCATTGCGAAAAAGTAAATACTCTGTAGACCGACCCCATTTGTCGGCACAACAGTCGATCAAAATGCTGGCCATTAAGGAGAACCAATAGCTGAAGTATGGGCCAGCAGTGTGCCTTGCGTCTCCAATATTTGAGCTTGCTCCATAATGTTAGCAAGGAATCAACAACAGCCATCGTTTTTATTGGTTTCCTCGGAAGCTAATCCTGCGCTATTATTGGTTTGTACTGTGATGGGTGGAACGTTGACCTAATGGTTCACATCCGATTGGATCCGAACACGAAGCTATCGATCCGTATTTGGTATTTTGGCATTAATTGCCGTAGTTTTCGCAATATGGACAACATTCAATTTTCAAGACGTTAAATCAACGGACAAAGAAAGCTAATGATGTGCTATTTTGTTCAACGTTGTTTTAAACTGAAAAGAGAAATTAAACTAAAAGGTGAAACGTACGTGTGCGATGTGTAATTTATGTCTCTGGTTGGCAGAAATCCCGCCGCAGTACATCGGGCACCAATCAGAGACGCGCATGGCGACGCGGGGGGACCAATGAGAAAACCGGATGGCACACGGTTTCTGCGCCTCGCTCGCGTGTGTGGATTACGGCTACAGTGAGCTGCGTGTTGTGGAGAATACTGCAGTGTGTCAGTAGCTAAGCAGCGGAGGCGGACTTTAGGGGAGGGTCTGCCGAGGGGAATGGTGTTGATTAGGGGTACCGAGGAGTGCCGAGATCATATTTCAGAGACAGGGGGAAACAATGTCTGTAATGGCACATTGGAGCCGTACAGCCAGGGACGGGTGAACTGCCACATTGGATTTTCCCCACGAAGGACTGGCTGCCCAGCGCCGCGACAGATTAAGGGAGCGAGAGATTAATGCCTGCAGGAGAAGAAGGGAGAATAAAACGCGTGCATGGAGCTGGGCTAAAACTCGGGCACGGCGGGAGTGAAAGGAAAGTGCTTTCTCTGTAGGCGCGCACGTTATTGTTTTGTTTATGGACGCCAGCTTGTAGTTCGGTCCCCGGGAATCGGACGTTGCCGGTATAGAGAGCAACACGGCGGCTGCTGTCGGGGGTGGGGGGAGCACCACCATTACGGGATGATCTGAACAGCTGTAGAGCCGATCAGCCTTACTTAGGAATTGCGTTTTCGCCAGGGACATACCCCCGCAAGGCTCTTCCATGAGAGATTTTGTTTTTGCTTTTTGTACGTAAATAGGTCTTGGTATTTTTTCGTTACAGCCTATTCGCCGGCATTGTGAACGGGACAAAGAAATCTCCTCTCTTTTTCCCCCCTCCGTGTAATGCTGCCCCGTTTTGCCCGTCCTGTCTGCTCCTAGACCTCGGTCTCCACCGCGGCCATCATGTTTGCAGTCCGCATCGTCAGCGCTGATTACTACTTGGCCAGTCCCTTGCAGGGCTTGGACGTCTGCTACTCGGATTTCAGGGAGAGCGAGGTGAAGAAGGTGCCGGTGGTCCGGATCTTCGGCGCCACACCGGCAGGTAGGTGTGTGTGCGTGCGTGTGTGTGTGTCAGGATGACACCCCCGTCCCGGTGTTTAGCAAAGTGAATGAAAAGCATGTACATATTCCCTCATAGCTCTGTGCATGCACATCGTTATCAGGTTATTACACATCGAGCTATTGAAAGCTGCCTCTTTGTTGCCGGTTGCAAAATATTAAAATGCAGTCTGGGTCTCCGTGCAGCGGAAGACTCAGACGGAGCAGACTTGATGTTTTTATATGATGGTCATACATATGCTAGCCCCATTGATCTGAACCTGGTCCTGTCTCGGTCAGACTTGCACGGTGAGCACCTGACATACCCATGGCATTTTCTTGTAGGATCGCATTTGTTTTCAAGTTTATTTTTCTCCTCCTTATTTGGGGGACCGAAGCGCGTGTTTCTCTCCGTCGGAGGTGGTTTCCTTCACCCACGAAGCTCTTTGATTGCTTGCTGAAGACGGTCTTGTTGCCCAGCACCGCGCTTGAGACCGCGATACTGTTCCCGGCAGAAGCGTTACTGACAGTCCGATCTGATTCCTGCCCCTGGAATAGTGATCATCCTCCCCGCCTTTACTGATGCAGGGCATTGTCTTCTTTTCCGGCAGCGGATTCATCTTTAACTGACTTAATGCTTTTTATTGTACTCATTAATGCAACACGTTTTTCTCTTCATGCTCGAAAGTTTGTGTTCCCCTGTGTATAAAATGACCCGTATCAGGTACGGGTTTACTGTTGTCAGACTTCAATCGTCTTTATGTTTCTGGCACCCCCGAGGGAGCCGTATCCTGTTGTATAGGGACCCCTGGGTCGGGGAGCCCGCAGTGAGGTCCGCAGTGCCAGCAAGCCAGGGGGACGCGGGCAGCCTTTTAAAATCGCATTTATTACTCCTTGGCTGCATGTCTTGTGTAACGATATTTTCCATTCTTGTTAGGCTGGCGTGTCAAAATCTGTTCATGCATGCATGTCTGGTGTGCCTTGCCCACCTCGCATCGTGTCTGTCAAATGCAGCAAAATAGCATGTTTTTGGATGGCGATGTATTCAGTGTGCGACTGATTTTTTTTTTTTTTTTGACGGGTAAGGGAGGTTCTTGAAAATAATATGAATATATATATATATATATATATATATATATAACCGATTATGAACAGATTTTGACACGCCAGTCTTGTGTGTGTGTGTTTTCGTATCCTTTACCCACGTGCAATAACATAGCAGGTGACAGTCTGCTGTACTGCTAAGTATGACCTTTCTGTCTCTGGGTCAAGGCGTGCCAAGAGCTTGATTTCCTGCCACAAAGTGCGTCTGTCCTGTCCGTCTGTTTTCCTGCAGCTGGTTATTATGGTCTGTCTGCCGTTGCAGTAGACATGCTGGGCCCCCTGACAAAATGTCACCTTGTGCCCTCCCCCCCCCCCAATTTTACATACGGTTTTGTGTATTCAAGGACCCCTGTAAATTGCTGGGGCATCAAGCCCCTACGGCACCCCTGGTGGTAGAAGCAGTAATGTCCAGTAATGATGTGCAGTATGTATTGGTCGTCCGGAATCGCCTTATTTAATTGGCTGTTCAGATCGCTGTGTGTCATTGGTCAGTTCTTTCCCATAATCACTAATTTCTAACAAGTGATGCTGGTCTTTTTTACCGTCTCTTGTGTGCTTTCTGGTGGTCTGTACTGGCCCACATTTTGTGCACCACGCCCAACCTGTGGAAGCCACA
>JABFDZ020000043.1:3579006-3591006 GCA_019775955.2 Pollimyrus isidori
CCCCTCACGTGGATTACATCAACACCAGATGGTTTCTATTCATGTGGTCTGATGCTGCACATACAGGCGATCCTTTATGAGCGGCGGGGGGCCGGGGCTCGGATTTCACATCACCTTGCGTTAGCGGTGCTTGTAGGTCATGTCGTGGGGGGTGGGGGTGGGGCCTGAGTGTGGCCCCGCCCACGAGGGTGGAACCAGTGCCGCGGCTTGGGGGATCGCGCTCTCTAGCAACGTGGCTGATTAAGACGGACAGAGTTGCAGTCGCACACCCTTCCGTGGTGGGTCCCCACCGACAGAACATACGGGTCTGTGCAAAAGTCCAGCGCAGTGAAAGAAAATTGTTTATATGATCTTCACGTTGGTGTAAATATCCGTCAGAGCAGGTTTCTAAACCTCCCCCCCAGTATTTACAGTCACTCTGCGTTTTTGTTGACCACTACCATACTTTGTTTGGCTTATTAGTACTTATTAGTACTCCTTCAAATTATTCAACTAATTAAGTTAACAGAGCTGGTGGTGAAATTTAATGAATCCATGCAATGAGTGAGGAGAGGTTTGGGAACTGAAGCGGTGTTTGATCTAGCCAGGCCACCAAGATATCAGGAGAACGTAAGAAATACTTATTACTTTTTATTCTGTTGTGGTACATTTATACATATTTCAATGTTAATGTGCGTGTGTGTGTTTTTTTTCTCCTGAGAAAATATGCACTTACTACTCAGATTTAAACATTTTTTGATTATCTAAGACAGGGGTGGGCAATCATATCCGCAAAGGGCCGGTGTATATGTAGGTTTTCGCTGCAACTCCCTAATTATATTACTAATTAGAAGACTGATTGGCTGAAGAGTCCTCACACCTGGGTTTGAACAGCTGACCTACAGGTCATCCCAAAGACCTGCATACACACCGGCCCTTTGTGGATAAGATTGCCCACCTCTGCTCTAAGACATTTGCACAATACGGTATATATGAAGGTATTTCAGAGGAATGTTGTAAAGTCGAGGAATTTCTTAAGTGCATCTCTACGAATAGGTCAGACTTATGCTGAACGTTGTTATGGGTAACTGCTTTATTTTCTTAAGTGTACGGAGGCACTATGTCCATCTTAGGGGGGGGAAGGGCAGTGTGATTATGGGTGTTCTGTAGCTGAGAGGTTTTTGGACCCGGTCCACTGGCTGTCATCCACTGCCAGCCTACCATTAATTTCTGGGCACAGGCTGTAGCCATTTTCATGATTGAGATTGTGGTAGGCTAAAAATAAAATGTGCTTCCTTGTGACTGGAAAGGGCATCGAATTCAGGTGACAGTTGTGTAGTGACAGTGTTGTTGCCTAACAAAGACAAATGGACCGAATAAATTTTCCATTCCTCGCGCCCAGGACTCAGTCGCGGTCGGTGTGTGGCGACGGAGATGAGTCGCAGATGTTTGCCGTGGAGCTCTCCCTGCATCCTGATGTCCTGACCCCAGAGGCCCTGAGGTGCACCCCGGCCAATCTGGTAGAGGTCCACAAAGACACGCAGACGGGTGGGTCCACAAACCCCAGTCCCCGTTACAGAGAGACCCCCACCCTTCTCGTGGCACTTTCGTGATAAGAGAAGGTCTTGGTATTCCTTTCGCTCATCGTCTTCCTGGTGCTGATCTAGAGCGCGGTTTCCCAATCTGGTCCCCGGGGACCTGCAGACAGTCTACCTTTTGCTCCCTACTGGGGAGCAAAAATGTGATCCGTATGTGAGTCCCCAAGGACCAAGTTGGGAAACATTGCTCTAGATGAAGAATTGGGCTTGGAATGATTGCTTAAACCACTTTTGAGCAAATCACTTGTTTAAGTGCTACTGAGGTTAGTGCCAACTATTCTGTGTGTCCTTTCCTTTCTATATAGATGCTAAAAGGTTAAGTGGTAAAGACTCAGAAGAGGCAATTGTGGATGAGGGGGCAATCCTGAGTCTCTTGGAGAACAGTCAGACCTTCCTGCCACTTTCCCATGGAGTTGCCCAGTCACCCATTCTTGGTAGAGTACCCATTGATCATGTGGAATTATTTGGTCGTCACTCAGTGGAGCATGTAGTGTCCTATTTATTTTTCAGTCGCGGTCTATATGCATAGTGTACAAGCAAATAATGCTTAGGAACAGAGGATTCTGGGAGATCCGATAGTGTTTGACTTTTATCTCTCGCAGATAACAGTCAGGCTATGGTGGACCTTCTTGTAGGACTGGAGGATGATGGCTATCAAGCTGACGGGCCAAGGAAGAGCTCTCAACACAGCATGTCGATAAGTGCCGGCTGCCATTACAACAGCGACGAGGAGGAGGCAGCCCCTGAGCTGGAGAGGCAGGAGGCGGAGCTTAGTATGATGATGTCACAGAGATGGGATACTGACCTCCCGGAACATTCATCTAGGCGGAGGTATTCATGGTCGATGTTCTAGCAGCTAAGTCATGTGACAAAGGAAAACTTCTCAAGCACACCTTATTGCTTAGGGCAGGGTTCTTTAAACCTGGACCTCCATTCCAAATCCAGGCCTTGTTTTCAGTTCTCCCAGGTAGTTGTTTAATAATTACTGATTCTGATTGGTCAGAGGCTTCACACCTGACTGACAGGTAAAGGAAGGCCGGAAAACCAGCAGGGCTCGGACCTCGAGGACCGCGATTTGTATAACACTGGCTTAGGGTGCCTGTTGATGTTCACTTTGTCGTATACAGGAGCTGATGAAGGAATCCGTCAGTCGTTGTGTTCTTTATAAACTTGTAATCCCTTTTGAAATATGTCTGTCACTGTCCGTCACAGACTGTCAGTGAAAGACGTAAACGACAGTTCTGGAGAGGAGCAACGAGACTCGTCAGATGAAGACATGGACTGGAGTGGGAACACTCTGTTCGCTAATCTATCCATTCCACAGCTGGATGGCGCTGCAGATGAAAATAGCGGTATGTTCAATTTAACGGGGCAGAAGAAAACGATGCCAGCGTTGTAATGTTCACGCAAACCTCCTTCGTCTTTTACTCGAGTGATTTTTTTTTTTTTATTTCTCTCTCCCCAGATACATCATTAAATGACAACGGGCCTCGGACTCATTCATCTCTCACGGTCCCTGAGAAGATTTTAAGCAAACGCAACCTATTTCCTGCGGAAAGCGTCCAGTTGGAGCCTCCATCTTCAGCTAAGGTGCTACTGGAATGCAAGCACCCAGAGCACAGGCAAGCCCTCTCCTTGGACTCAGAGGAACCCACAGACAAGCACTTCATTTCCAAGACTTCCATCACCCAGGACGGCAAAAATGACTCCACTGGATTTAAGATGAACAATGACAGTCCCTACATACAGCCCGTGAAACACCCCATTACTTGCAACGTTGCGAGTAAACCTGAGATCTCTCAGATCGGCGCCGACAAGATGGACATAGTGCCTCTGTACACTTACGAAAATAAAGCAGTTACCCTAAACAAGTCTGACCCAGATGGCTTAACCTTTGGGAATGGAAAGATCACCCAGAGCAGAAAGAAATACAGCAGTATCAAAAATATGAAAAAGGACCGGGTTTCAGTCCTGCAGAACTGCAGGAGTTTCTCCCTGTGTTACTCCCAGGTGAGAAAAAACTGTTCCACCAAGGCCGAGGCAGAGCTTAGCCCCAAGGACGGGAAAAGTGCACCGCCAAGAGGCGTCAACTCCAGCCAGAGCCCAGCAGATGAGGAAGATGCCATCGCCCCAGGGGAGGACGAAATGGAAAAAAGCAGTGAGGCAGGAGATGTAGGGGAGCTTAAGATCAGGTACGAGGACTATCAGGAGAACAAGACAGAGAGAACAATAATGGGCCAACAGGAGGCGCACTACAAGTTCTTCCCCAGTGTGATACTTTCCAACTGCCTCAACCGGCCTGCCAAAAAGTGTCTGAGCAGCAAGCTGGCCGATAGTGGCGGTAAACTTCAGCAAGAGCATCGGAGGTCCAGGATGAAGCTGGGTAAGAGAAAGGCTGCAGCGACAAGCCAGAGGTTCAAGACGCCTGGTGCAGAAAATGTAAATTATGAGATTCAGGACAATCAAACAGCCAACCTGTCAGTAAACCCTCTTACCGAAAAGAGCGAAGAAGTCTTGGAAAACCTTCCAGTAGGACCTTCTGAATCACTGAGTGGCACACAGTCTACTGCTGAAGCTTCTGTTGAATATAGGCTTGCTTCACCAGCTAAATCCACTGCATTAGCACAGTGCTGTCAATCGAAACTCTCCGGTGCCCCTGGCAGTAAGTACACGTTAAGAGCGAAACGCAAGATGAGCTATGATAGTGAGGATGGCGAGTCATCTGCGAGTTTCCACCACATCAAATCGGGACTTGCCATGAGAGACGGTCTCAGAGATGCCTATCTGCTAGGGAACCACGAATACAAGTATCAAAAGCGCCGGAGAATCTCAAAAAAGGAGCCACCGATCATCATCAAATACATCATCATCAATAGGTTCAAAGGTCAGAAGAATATGCTCGTTAAATTAGCCAAAGTGAACGCGGAAGAGCAGAGGGTGGTTTTGACCCCAGAGAGGCTGGAGGAGTACAGAAGGTTAGCGCCACTCAAGCATTTCTGGCCCAAGGTTCCAGAGTCTACTGCGGTCAAATATCCTCTATGTGAGCCAAAGGCAAAGAAATACCCCAAACGCAAAACTAAGATTAACCCCACGCCAAAAAACCCCAGTACCCCACAAAAATTAAAAGGCAAGGGTTTTAGGGTAAAAAGAACTCGAGGCAGAAATAAGTCATTGACTCTACCTACCTTACCTCCTCCATCGCCATTTTACAACGAGTATGCTGATGATTGCTTCACTGAGTACACCGACGTCATGGTGGAATTAGGCTACCTCTCAGAAAGAGCCTCCAGCCCTATAGATTCTTCACCTCCTCGTTGTTGGTCACCTAGTGAGCCCCAGACAGACGCTTCTAATAGTCATCTGCTAAACCCTTTGAATGACCCCTGCCTCAACTTGTGTCAGGAGCCCGCCGCGGAGGTTCTCGGTAGAGGAGTCCGAAACAGAGCTCGAGCCAGGAAGGTGACCTCCAGCAGCCCAGGAAGGAGACGGGGCAAGGCCGCAAAAAAGCCTGCGGAGGAGGAGCCCGTTAAAAAGCAGAGCACGAGAAGCAGAAGAACCCCGAGAAGAAAAAAGAAAGAGGCGGAGAACGCGCAAGACACAAGCCACAGCCAGAGTACAGTAGTTCTAAAAAAGACCAGGAAGCCTCGGAAGAAGAAGCAAAAAGAGCAATCCAATGAGTCGCTACCGAGTGAGCAGTCCAGTGGCTCACAAGTGCTGTTCCAAGAGGAAGACTTGCCTCCTACAGGGGCATCATCTGGGGATCTTCCTTCTTTTCAGGTGCCTGTGTCCAAGAAAGAAAGCACAGATGATGTTTGTTCACAGTATGTTCCCAGTTCCTGTACTCAACCCTTGACATCCAACATTGAGTTGAAGTCTGAGACCTGTGAGACTTCAATCTCTGAAGCAACATCTTGTGAGCAACCAGGAGTCACTCCTCAGGGAATTGATGCAGGCACTGACAATGATCCCAATGTAGCATCTGTGAGTTCCCAGGAGATGTTGAATACATCAGAAGATGTGAAATTGCAAGATCGTTGCTCATCAGGTCCTAGCATTGGCCTTCCGTGTTCCGTCATCACGTATAATAGATCGAACTCAAATTCTAAAAGTTCAAAATGTGTGTCAGCAGAAGTGTGCAGTTCCACAAAACCCTCTGAAATCAAAACAGAGATTGAAAGTGATGTTTCTTTGAGCTTTGAAGAAACCCAAAAGTCCTTAAATTCAGAAGGGAAAATGCCAGGTAAGACTAAACGACGAGCATCGAAGAAGAAGGAAAAAGTAGATAATTCAGCTGTTGCACTAATGCCTCCTAAAACCAAGCTTGCGTCTAGATGCAAGTCAGGTGGCACTGAAAAAATTGCCAAAGAAGCAACTCCCAGGAATGGGGAAAGACATTCTATTCCAGAAATGCCCTCTGGTCTTGCTGTACTAAAAGAGCTCCTTCAGAAAAGGCAACAGAAAATGCTAGGGGAAGGGACGGAGTGTGAGGTCCGTCCCGCTACGAGTGACCCAGCGGACAAGGTTCCGAAAGCCAAAAAAGCCCCACGGAAGCCTAGAGTCCCCAAGACGCAAATTCCCAAGGAAAAGAAACCTAGGAGTCTGAAAGGTAAAAACGCCGTTCAGGAGGAGCCTGTAAAAACAGAGCCGCACTTATCAGACGACAGCCCGGCCTTCCTGTCAGACCCTGGCTTTGACAGCTGTTATTCTTTTGAAGATAGCTTGTCTCCTGAACTCCCACACAACTACAACTTCGACATCAACTCCATAGGCCAAACGGAGTTCTGCAGCCTCTACATGGGCAGCCAGTTTGTGTTGGCTGACAAGAACCTGCCCCAGAAGTTCCTTAGTGACGTGACCCAGGAGCCCATGCCTGCGATGGCCCTGGGCTTGGAGAAGATGCCCGAGAAGGGCTTGGGTTTTGCGGAGGAGCTGCAGTGTGGTTTGGAGTGGCACAAGATGGGGCCGCTCAGCCCTGACCTCTTTGACAAATCGGCGGAGGGCCTTTCGACTCACCTGTCGGCATCTTTGCTGGACTCCGATAGTGGCCAGGAGCTGCCGGCCGCCAGGCTTATGAAAAACCGGGATTGGGGACCCAATGGCAAAGCGCATGGCCTCAGCCACTTTCAGGGCTTCCACTGTGAGAGGCGAGACTTGCTACTTGCCTTTGACCCCTTATTGCCACTCTCATTAAGCTCTAAAACCTTTGCAGATATTCTTGGATCTCCAGTTGGGGATCTAATGGAAGGGAATGACGCCTTAACGACGACAACACCGAGCAGTTCCCCGAGGTCAGTCAGCTCGCTGTCACATGTTAAGATGGGCAGTCAGGCTTTGAGAGGGACCGGAGGCGCCCACATTCTGAAGCCCCTCATGTCTCCTCCGAGCCGGGATGAGATATTGACCACCCTGTTGGACCTGGATCTCTCAGAAGCGACATACCAGGAGCCTTACTGCAGTGATCCGTCCGACGCACCCGGAAAAGCCAGGTACTATCAGTGTCGACCGACATACACACTAAACATCATATAAAGATATAAAGTTAAGTGTCGGAGGAAAAAGTTGCATAGAATGAATCGAACTTTAGGTAAGTTAGTTCCACTGTAAAAGTTTATTTGCAAACTTTAGTCACTTTTACTCGCTGTCTTCACCTCATATTTTGTTAAATTTTTAGATTTTTAGAAAAATGTTTTTGTGCCTTCAGGGAAATTGGTGGGCGGAAGCTGACAGTCGAGACCAGACTAACAAGGGAGCTGTCAGAGTTCAATGGGGAGTTTTCCCAAGAGGGTCTTCAGTTCTGGAAGACTGCCTTCTTTGCCATGACGCATCCCGGATCGGCGTCGACGCATGGGGCCGACGCTGGGGAGGGCCCCCGGACCCGGGCCGACCTCAGCCCTGGCTCGGCCGGGGATCAGAAGGTGGTGCTGCTGCCCTGCAGGACTGCGCCCAGTCGGGACCAGGTGCAGCTCTGGCTGCAGGGCAGGAGGGAATTCCAGCACGTTCACAGGGAGAACAGAAAGGCGGCTCCAGAAGACCTGGCTGCGTCGCATCGAGATCAGAACGAGCGCGTGAGCAGGACCGCAGATTGCGTGGAAGAGTGTAAAGAGCAGTCAACGGTGAACCAGGAGGACACGTCGGGAAGGGCCACCAGCCCGCGGCCCCTGAAGAAAAGGGGGATGGACCTTTGCCTCAAAATTTCTCCTTTAGAAGTAAAATCTCACCACACTCCTAAGAAACACGGCATTGGTGCCACGCCAAGGGCGAGGGAAGGGACAGTGAAGGAGGAAGACGACGATCAGTACTCTGGTCAATCCAGTTCTCCAGACGGGCCAGACCTGCCGCCCTGGCAGAAATCAGCTTGGCCCTGCTCAGCTGGAGCAGAGCCCGTAGAGGAGTTGGAGAAGGAGTTCATGCCAGAGCTGTTGCTGCAGAGGCTCACTGGTTCTGGTGACCCACTGTACCCGTCACCTGAAAGTAGGCGGGACATATTGCCTTGCCCCTCCCACTTCACCCTCACTGCCCCGGGTGGGGAGACAGTCAGCCCCATCCTGCTCCACAGTACACCAGTTATTCAGAGGCGGAGGAGCAAAGGTGACTCAGAGCCCATCTGCAGCACTCCTGTGATCGAAGGTAATGGGTTTTTCCTGAAAGTAAGTTTTATCACATTTAAGGTATTTTTTTTTTCCCCCCGTTTGCCGCAAAGTGTAAATTTTTATGGCCATCATTAACGACTTCATAATTGACTGACGAACCTCTCTTTGAAATATTAATGTCATGGTAATTTATAAATAAAATTTCATTGTAAGAAATCCCCATGTAATAGTTTTTTCTCCTTGGAATGGTGTAGTGGTTCCACTTCCTTCAAACGCCCCTCCCCATTCTCTCTCCTCCCTTCTTTGCCCATTTTGACTTGTTGTTTTTTTTTTTTTTTTTGGTCTGACCTCAGACACAGAATCGAGATCTCAGAGGCTTCAGCAGCGGAGGGTGGGGGCAGCGAGCACGCTGAGGAGAGTGCTCCTCACCACTCACGTGAAGGTCAGGCCCATAGACGCTGCTCCTTCTCTTATATCCGTCAGATGTTTCCTCATAGTCGCCCCCAGCACTGCGACATTATAAGGTCATGTTTTCAGGCTCCCTAGGTTTCTTAACCACGTTGTTACATAACAGATTTATTTATCGATCTTCTGTTGTGTTGTCTGGAATGTTTTAAAGTGAAATGTCGGTCATTAACAGGTATTCCCTGAGGTACGGCTTAGGTCTTCTGCGTTCTTTTGTATAACCTAACAAGACCTCCATTTTTGTTTTGCCTCGTTTTCTCCTGCTTAATCAGAACCAGCTCACCGCTTTGAACATTCCAAAGGCAGACAGCTCGGAGATTGAAGGTCCATCCATCAGCAACTCCTATGGATTCCGAGTCAGCATGCAGAACCTGCAGGATGCCAAGGCGCTCCACGAGGTACCGCCCCGTGTCCTTAAGCTATGGGACATGTGATGGGAAGGCTTGTGACCACCTGTCCCACCCACCCTTAAAGGTGCAGTACCTGACCCTGATGTGCATGGAACTCCATGCTCGCACTCGCCGGGACCTGGAGCCTGACCCGGAGTTCGACCCGATATGTGCCTTATTCTACTGCCTGAACTGTGACGCACCCCTGCCCAGTTCCGACAGGACCCAGCTGGTTGGTGCTATAGTGGTGGACAAGGACAGTGGCAGGGATCAAGGTGACAAGAGAGTGCCAGAACTACTACACATAGTGACTACTAAATGATGTTGGGAAGGAGTGACAGGGCACACCCTTGGAAACGGAATTTTACCTGCTTTTGTGTATTATATTCCCTTGATGGGGAATACTCATTAGTGCCGTAACTCAAAAAGTATTTGATGGCTCGTCTTCAAACTACGCAGACACATTGTTTGACTGAATCTGGAAGTGATCAGACAAAATCGAAGTACGTCATAGGGGTAGCGAAGGGGAAAGTAACCCCAGACACTCATCACATTGGGATGATAACAGAAAACAGTACAAGGAATACGATGCTATTGCTCAAGCAGTATATTGGTTAGTTTGAGTTAACTCGGTAGGTACACAGAAGCTGACTAGGTCTGTGTTCCACCTCCAGGTACCAGAAGCACAGCACCTCTGCTGGTGAGATCAGGAGTTTCCAACCTGCAGGTCACTTACACCGTCGACGAGAAGGGGCTCTTCCAGGAAGTCGTTCACATCATGAGACGGTACATACTTTGTGTGAATCTTTTTTCTTTAATACAGAACAGAGCATAAAACCCCGAATTTTATTGGCTGTCGAGTTTTTGTGAAACTACGAATCTAGTGCCGGCATTGAGTGAATGTTTAGCTGCATATTTCAAAAGGATCTGAAGTGACTTTGGTAAGAGCTAAACAGAGCGACTCATAATAGCTTTGAAACAGTCAAGTACAACCCTGGAAGCAGCAGACAGTTTGCGCTGATATCTGAAACATGCTTCTAATAATGAAATTGTCATGTGAAATTGTGCAGCTTGCATTAACAGTGCCCACTTGTGGTAGGTTTGACCCAGACATCCTGCTGGGGTATGAGGTGCAGATGCGCTCTTGGGGCTACCTCTTGCAGCGGGCAGCGGCCATTGGGGTGGACCTGTGCCAGCAGCTGTCACGAGTGCCGGGTAAGATCAGTGGGAGTGGCATCAGATAGAGGGCATCACATGTCATCTGGAGTTTCTGTTTCATGATGGTGGTGATGTCCCAAAAACAGGAACACCGGTTAAGTGGAAGCTATGGGGCTGTGTGTGTCTGTGTGTGTGTGTGTGTGTCTGTCTGTGTCTGTCTGTGTGTGTGTGTGTGTGTCTGTCTGTGTGTGTGTGTGTGTGTGTATGTCTGTGTGTGTGTATGTCTGTGTGTGTGTGTGTGTGTGTGTGTCTGTCTGTCTGTCTGTCTGTCTGTCTGTCTGTCTGTCTGTCTGTCTGTCTGTGTGTGTGTGTGTCTGTGTGTCTGTCTGTGTGTGTGTGTCTGTCTGTGTGTGTGTGTTTCTGTGTGTCTGTCTGTGTGTGTGTGTGTCTGTCTGTGTGTCTGTGTGTGTCTGTCTGTGTGTGTGTGTGTCTGTGCGTTTGTGTGTCTGCATGTGTGTGTGCACATGAACCACGTTATGCTACATGCCAGCCACGATTCTCAGATATGTTTATGGGGGGGATAATCAGCACCTCAATTTAAGCAGAATTGCTAGCCGTATCAGTAGGCAATCACATGTGGCGAGACATGGGAGGGGGCGCCCTGGGGACCAGTCACTTTTCAACTGGGTCCCGCCCCTGTAAGTCCCAGTCCCAGGGCCTTCACGGCCCACATCGGCTCATTTTCTCTGCCCTATATATGTTGACATGATTGACATTTCAAAGAGCCGTGACCCTGTCCAGAATTATGGATGTGTCGAGTTCCGCAGCTCAAAGTCGGAGTGATGACATCACGTGAGCTGATTTCAGTTAGTCAGTATCAAAGGGACGGGTGGCAGCGCCAGACGGATGCCGTGACGATTCCTGGGCCGCGACCCACCGTGCTGCCGGCACTATGTGCCCCCCTGGTTCTGTCATGGGCGTCTGTCTGCTGACAGGTGACTCGAAGGAGAACCGCTTCTCCGCCGAGCGGGACGAGTACGGCTCCGACACCATGTCTGAGATCCACCTGGTCGGCCGCATCACCATCAACCTGTGGCGGGTGATGAGGACAGAGGTAGGCGCCTCTGCCCTCCCCGGCGTTCTGCCAAGCGCAGCTCCGGTCCTGCCGATCTTTCCGTGTCGGTGGTCTCCCCGAATCCGGTCCTCGGGGGAGGGGGGGAGGGGGCCTGCGGACGGCGCACATCTTCGCTCCCTTCCAGCTCCCCGGTAGGGGTGCAAATAAGTGGGGCTGCCTGGCGGGAAGCTGGGAGGGAGCAAAAACCGTGAGCAGCCGTCGGTCCCCCGAAGACCGGAAACGCCGTGAGCTGATGTGATCGCGTCTCGCCGGTGACCTTTCAGGTGACCTTGAACAGCTACGGGTTTGAGAGTGTGGCCTTCCATGTCCTCCACCAACGCTTCCCCCTCTTCAGCGCCCGCACGCTCTCCGACTGGTTCGACCACCACACTGACCTCTACAGGTCTGTCCTGGCCTCCTGGCCTTTTTCATTACTGGGTGGTTTACTAGGTGGGGGGGGGGGGTTCTAAAATTCAAAAGAAACGAATGACAGCACTATTTAGTGTGTGTTTATTTGGGTGGGGACTGTGGCCCCCTACAAAACAACCCTTGCGGTACAACCCATGCATGTGCTTTCCTCATGTAAGGTTGACGCACAAGTAAGTTTTGCTGTATTCTGTATATATATTTGGTAACACTTTAGTTGAGGGGGCACAAATATTGTGTAGTACACCCTTACTTAATGTATTAATTAATCAGAAATTAAG
>JABFDZ020000043.1:3598604-3608716 GCA_019775955.2 Pollimyrus isidori
CCCCCCGTCCCACACGACAGAGCTTGACGCCCCCCCCCCCCACACAGGTATGCCGGAACTGCAGCGGGGCCGCTGAGCGCCAGGTGCCCTGCGTCTCGCTGGACTGCCCGCTTCTCTACAAGCTGTCTCGGGTCACGCGGCAGCTGTCCAGGGGCCCCTACCTCCGGCAGCTCCTGGAGCAGTTCTGAGTCTCCGGTGGGACCCCCGTCCTTCACCCCTGGCGACGTAGTGGTGCTAGATCTAGATGCCCAGTCTCCGTTTTGGTTTTGAATGGTGCTCCGATCTAACGCGGTTAGGTTTTCGATTCTTGCCTAATTGCTATTTGTCATACAAGTATCTCTGCTAGCTTGCTGGCGCAGGTGGCGGCCGGCCAATCAGCTTGCGGCGTCCTCTGCGTTCCCAGCTGCTATTGGTTGTACATACAGCGGTGTTTTCCTTCGGCCGGCCAGTCAGCTCGCGGCGTCCTCTGCGTTCCCAGCTGCTATTGGTTGTACATACAGCGGTGTTTTCCTTCGGCCGGCCAGTCAGCTCGCGGCGTCCTCTGCGTTCCCAGCTGCTATTGGTTGCACATACAGCGGTGTTTTCCTTCGGCCGGCCAGTCAGCTCGCGGCGTCCTCTGCGTTCCCGGCTGCTATTGGTTGTACATACAGTGGTGTTTTTCTTCGGCTGGCCTATTTCAGAGAGCCGGCCAGAATCATGGGAAGTCGGACCTAAGAGGACCATTCCGCGTTATGGTTTTGTACGCGCTTTAACTCTTTGTAAAAACTTTGAAGTCTAAATGTTTTTTATGGGGCTCACTCTGACTGAAGAAAAAAAAAAACCACTGATTTAAAAGATTGTTTTTATATATGTATAAATATATAAAAACCTTTTTATGTAGAAATTCTCTCATTGTAAATCTAAAATCTGTGTGCACCTGCATTAAAAACACGAGGGGGTGGCAGTGCTGAATAATATAATATTTTCTCCTTGGGGGGGGCGGTACCACGTCATTCTCCCGTCTCACCACGTCTTTTGCTTTGAGAAAGACGGTTTTATTTATGTATGTTTTTCTGCACGGAATAGTCCTCAAAAATCTGAGCCTCTTTGGGTCGTCGTTGGCGGAGGGTGGAGCAGAGGAACGTTCACATTCGACTTTTCAACTCCTGGGACTTTGCTGCAATAGTGTATTTTGATAATTTATGGCAAAAGTATACATTATTTTCTTTGTGCATATTTATTTTGTACACATTTCTAATGCTTTCTTTATGCTATATGTATGTTCCCTACCTATGTAAAGACTGATTCTATATCTGAATTGTACACAAGATCTGTGTATTTGTATAATTGTAAAAAAAAAAAAAAAAAAAATGGACAGTGTTTTGTTTTTAATAGATATTTCTGTGGATGGAGGTTAACAGTTGATATAATAAAATTAAATGTACGGACATAAGCCTGTTAACTGTTGGCGTTAAAATGATGCCCCTGAGTATACTGTACTTTAAATTATGTTATGTTGAGGTGAAATGGTGACAGGTCGACGTTAAAATCTGTAATTCACTGGATGGGTCACCGACCTTCAGGCCTGCAGTGCGCAGGCAGATCTAACCAGCATTTAGGCCGGATATTTGCATCTTCCTATAATATAAGCTGAGCTTTTCCGATGACTGGGCTCGAGTCCATTAAAAAAACACTCTACACACATTCAGAATCATTATGCAAATTATCGTGAGCAGGAAAGTCTAGAAGAGGGACACTTTTCTGAGGATTCCCCCCCCATTCCAAACTGCACTATGAGTGAGTATGTCGCTTCTTGCCAGGGGAGGCGCGGCTCTCCTTTTTCCCTACAGCGTTCCAGATGGCGCACAAATGGAAGCCCGTTCTCGTAGTTACACTCCCCCCCCCGGGCTTTGCGTACAGACTGTGGAGTTTGGGCTTTTAAAAAAAGTTCCGCTTAATTCTGAAGAAGTCCGCAACGACACTGAATCGTGACAATCGTCCGCAATCGTCCTGCATAATTTATACTTTATTAAAGACGACACACATTGGAATACATTGTACACAAATATCACTCTATACAAAATAAAAGTGTACATTTATAAAAAATTTGCCAGTTGCGATGTCTTGCACGATTTGCTCACAGGTAACCCAGAATATTAAATGAAGACACCACATTTTCCCTCAAATTGGAGGAATCATACCTTTCCCTGACCATTTCAAAAAGGGACGGTTCTCTAACAGGAGTTGAAGGTGCCAGGGACCCCACCGACTGCAGGTCCAATTCCTTCGTGTTGTTCTTCACTTGAATGTCACTCATTTGAATTCTAAAGAGAGGATCGAAACCCGACGGGATGTGGTGGTGCAGTGGTTGGCACAGTCGCCTCGTTCGACTGGGACCCGGGTTTGAATCCCTGCCAGGGCTCCGTGTGCGCTGAACCCGTTCCTTCGGTGATGCCACACCCCCAACAATCCAACAACACCATGTGATGAACTGGCATTACCAAAGTATGTGTGTGTGCAGGTGTACAATCCAGTCCCCACCACCCTACATGTGCGAGTGCCCAATGCTTCTATAGGCTCCAGCCTCCCCTCCCCAAAGCCCGAATAGGACAAGCAGTGACAGAAAATGGATGGAACTCTGTGTGACGCTGTCGGCACACAGTCGATCGTTCTTAATCCAGCATATGACAGTCTGATTTTATAGCCCACTTCAGTGTTTCCCAACCTAGTCCAGTCCATGTTTTTTCTCCCTCCCAGGCTCCAGCCAATCAGGAACACCGAAAACCTGGTAGAGGCGGCGGGGGAGCTGGTAGGGAGCAAAAACATGGACTGGCCTACCTAGGTTCCCTGTGGACGGGGATTGGAAACACTGGTATACTTTTAAAAAACTATACCAAATTATTTATTAAAAGATTACACTTAGTATAATGGCTTCACCATTTAATTGCACTACTGCTATACCCTACATTTAAGTCCAAAATTCTTTTGCTATGAATGCTGGGTGTTTCTTTTTTTTTTGCTAATGTACAGCACTTTCCCTAAAACACAGACTGTACCTTAAATGCTATGTATCATACTTGCCCATTAAGTAGGGCCTAACCCCTGAAATATATATAATTTCATAACAATAACTCTATAAAAGTAAGAGTCACGAGACAAATTCAGGACAATGTAGGCATTCAGCCACTGGAGGGGGGGGGTATTTTGAGAATTGTGCATCTACATTCAATGACCTAGACTGCTGTGAGAGAACAAGCTGTAAAGCAACTGTAGTCTAAGCATAACCCAGACACATAACAGAACGTACTCAAGAAATACGGGCCGTATTCAACACAGCTTCCTCAAAGCTGCCATTGAGTTCTCCCCAAACTCAACAGCTATTGCTATCTGTGAGCTGGAGCTCATTTCCGGGGGCAGGAAAGGTGCCTGACATTTGGACGCTTGGAAAGCCTGGACATGCGGGATGGGAGGCGGGCAACGGAATATCTTACGATGATTTCTCATGCGCCTATCGACCTCCCTCCCTTCTTCAGTCTCTCTTTTCTCTGTCCAGGGTAATGAGTGGTTGCCCGCTGGGAGAGTCTCCGAGGAGCGTGACTGGGGAGTTGGTGAGTTCCGGGGGACCGGCTGCCTCAGCCGTGAGGTTGTGTGCCATCGGGGTCACCAGGGGACCCTCAGGGGCTTCTGCAGCATCCACAGCCGCCACCGGAGGCACCGTTTTGTCCGGCGAGCTGAGACTGGCGTCGTCCATCTCGATGACTTCAAAGTCGGCGTCGTTCCACTGGTCGGCCTCGTCTTCTTCCTCCTCCTCTTCCTCGTTGGCGCCGGTGTCCAGAAGGGCTTGGTAGTGCTCGCTGTCGTCGGCCCCGGGCTTGTCCCGTGGCCTCCAGGCCGTCCCACCAGGCGAGGTGGCCAGCTTGTACATGACAGGGAAGAGGATGGAGGTGATGGTGGCCGTGCCCAGGCACAGGTACATCAGCACTGGGAGCTCTCGCACCACCCCCAGGAGCAATCCCACCACAGCAGGTAGGACCATCTCTCCCAGTGCCGCGCCCACCACGAAGACTGCCGCCGAGCGGCCTGTCACCGTGGTGTACTGCTCCAACCAGGAGATACCGCTAGGGAAAGTGGTGGCCATGGAGGCCCCGTAGAGGGCGGAGCAGGACCAGAGTACCGTCCTGTTGTGGCTGAAGAGCACCATCAGCAGGGACGACAGCGTGCAGCCCACCAGACTCAGCAGGATCATGGTGCCCGGCTTCATGCAGGCTGCTCCGAAGATAGCCAGGCCCCGGGTGGCAGCAAAGGTTCCCCAGAAGAGGGAGTTAAGTCCAGCTGCCTGGGACTGGGCCATACGAGTCACGTCCTTGGCGTAGGTGAAGATGAAGGAGCCGTAGGCCACCTCTGCTCCCACGTACCAAAAGAAGAAGAAGAAGAGCAGAAGAACGAGGGCATTGTGGTACTTGGCCATCCGTGGTTTCGCCGGGGAGATCTTAGCCATTTCCTGAGCAGAGCTGCTCCGGGAATATAGGACCAAGAAGAGAACTGAGACCAGCAGCAAAAAGACCCCAATCACGATGTAGGCCCACATGGACTTGGAGATAGGTGCATGGGCAAGAAGGTCCATAGGGGCCACAGGTCCTTCCTTAGTGGCTGGGGAAGGTCCAGTAGTGTACGAGACAGTCGTCGAGTGGGTGCCCCTCGAGCCGAAGACCTTGCTGTCCTCCAGGTGATCGTCCCTCCCGAACAGCAGCTTGGCGATGATGGGCGAGATGAAGGCCCCAACGGCGAAGCTGAAGTGTAGGGCCTGCATGTGCGGTCCGGCGTGGTCCCCCCACATCTTCAGGATGAGGACGTTGCCGCCTAAGCATGGGGTGGGCAGCAGGGTCGGGAGTACAAGTATGACTCTGTGCTGGACGGAATTGTAAAACCGACAAAATGCCGTACAGCTCTGGAGAAGCAAGACTACTAACGGCCACAAAAGCGAAATCAGTCAGAGGGCAAGTCAGCATGCCGGCAGGTGGAAACACTGAACTACTACAGTAACATGCAAATTCTCTTAAATTGTGGCATACTGTTGAATGAGGATAGTAAAACCCAGAGGGAGCAGAAACATGGACCGTCCATGAGGACCAGATCGGGAAACACTGCTCCTGTTGACAAACATACTTACTGCTACTATACACCGTAGGTTCGTCACCTTCCTTCCTCTACAGATGTTCTTACCTGTGTCTAGAAACCCCATCGTAACTCCGACACAAGAAATGAGGAGGGTGAGCAGGATGGCGCTCTTACAGAAGGGGACTCCGATCATGCCGAAAGCTGTGAGCAGCATCGACAAGCCTGGCGAGGACAGCGAGGGGAGAAACATCAGACGAAATCGGGAATCGCGTGGTTCCCGTCTGTGCTACAGGCTTCCGACAAACATGGTGTCCGGTTCGTTTCCCAAGCCGCCCCATCTGTCAGCGCCTAGACCAGGCAGTTCTCACAAAAAGAGGAAAAATCAGCGCTGCGACTGCGCGTGAGGGGAGGGTGGGGGCCGAGCGGCTTGGGGCCATTGCCCGCAATCATTGGTTTATCTGAGGCCGCCCCGTTCAAAGCTCGAGGTCGGCGCAAATCATTGTTTTCTCAAAAAAATATCACTTTGGACATTTAAAAAAAAAAAAAAAGCAAAATAGATTAACAGTAGTACACCAAAAAAAACCTATGCACCCCATAGTACTGAGAAATATCCCGTCTAAAAGCTCATTTATGACTCATATTCAAACATCTAGACAGCTGGCATAGCACCCAGCAGCATTACATGCAGCTCTGCAAGGCAGGCCTCTGTGTCCATGATCAGAAGGTCATCAGTTCAAATCCACCGGCATGCTGAATGATGTCACCACAGGGTCCTTGGGCAAGACCCGTGATCTTTATCTACTTCAGGAACAGTCTGACCCTGCTGTCTGACTCTCACTTGTATCTCACTTTGGATTAAAGTGTCTCGTAAATAAGTAAAAGTAACAAGTTTTACTGTGGTGCAGCGGCTACCAAATCAACGCAGCACGACTGCACCTCCAGGGAGCTACAGCGGCTTTCGGAGAGAACAGGTGGCTAAATAAATGTGTCTGCGAGAACAAAGTGCTCAAATTGTCTTTGAAAGCGCCACAGGCAAAATGGCTGCCGGAAACCTACATTAGCCAACCGTGGATTCTATTACCGGCATCAACTTCCATTTCACAGACACCGGGGGCTTTCAGAACATCAACGCAGGGCAAGTAAATGCATCCCCGTGCGAGAAGAGCGGACCCACCAACGCAGCCGACACGGGAGGCTTACCCAGAAGCAGATGATGGTTCACGATGTCGAAGAGGAACCCTGCCACCACAGAGCCCCCCATGTAGCCGGCGGAGCGTCCCACAAAGATGTAGGAGATGTTGCTGATGCTCTGTCTGACGTTAGAGGCCAGGTCTCCGAACGTGGGCCCCAGCACGGAGATGCTCATTCCCTGAAAACACGACAGCGTCGACTCCACTCACAGGCCAGTGTGAATCCCGCAGTCGGCACAGTGATCCCACCCTCCCTGAGCAAGGCCCCGAACTCTACGTCACTTTGGATAAAAGTGGGTGCTAAATAAATAAAATGGAACTGAAACAGCCGCAGCCATAACGATTTATCTGCCACAGCTAATCCGCTTCAGGTCCATCAGCTGTATATGAAACTAAGAAAGTAACATCCAACGCCTATAAATAAAAAGCACTAAAATCAGTAATATAGATTCTTACTTTTTTAATTCAGGTTCAAGCTTTGCAAATCACAAACTGAAATCCAAAGTCCACCGTCATCGGAATTTCTCCGTACATTCTCTGTATTCTCAGTGCCATGTTACCGGCAGCTGAGAATGGCTGAGCCTGATCACAGACAAGGGATGGTGTAACAAGTGCGAGATCCAAGTATCTGCGCTCACTCAGGCAAATTCTGCAGTGCTCTGCAGGGGACGCTGTGGGATGTGTCACAGGTCCTTGTTTGGAGGCTTGCCGTTCGCCAACATGGCACGGAAAGACCACGCGGGGTGGTTTGCTGGCAGAATTGTAACTTAAATACTGAGCACAGGCATCTCACGTGAAAAACGCGTCACAAAAACATCTTCTGGAGACGGCGTGCTGCTTAAGGCTGACCAGATGGTCAATTTATAAAACCTTTGCATACAACTGCTTCTGTACAGCAATATGATCACCCATCCAACAACAGTGGCATGACATCATAATCACTTTAAGAGGTCTTGCTACTTGCCTTTGGGAGAACGGGGATATCAGGGTCTTTGGAGTGCATGATGGAACCAAAGAACCAGGACAATGGGCGGACATAAGTATTCCACACACAGACAAACACACACACACATACATACATACATACACACACACACACAGGCTGGAATCAAACACACATTCCTGAGGCGTGAAGCCACGATGTCACCCATTAATGCAGTTAATAACGACAGGACCAAACAAAAGTACGAAATCACACGTTATGCCAGCTAACCCTAATGTTTTTATTCATACTAGATCCCTTCTCAAGTAAGACAACGGACCATTCTTAGAATACTGGACTTCTGAAACTAACCAGTATTATTACTCTGAGTATCAAAATAATAGATTAAATTCAATGGGGCATTCCATTCAGTGATCAGGTTACATGATGCTTAACGTACTATAAGTGACTCCTTTTATTTGCCCGCCTAACTAAGAAGAGAAGTCTATATATTAATAATTACATTACCAGCCCAAGAAAGGAGGCGCAGAGAGCCACCGTGACCATCCACTGGCTGCAGGTCCCGTAGGCGGCGGCTCCACCGCCCGGCCCCAGCACGGCCACCCTGTCGGCTCCGGCTCCGTCCAGCCTGCGCACACGCTTCATCACGCTCTTCAGCCCGCCTCTGGCATCCTTCCTCTTATCGAAGAGGGTGTTCTCATCCTGGTCCTCATTGTCTTCGTCCTCCCCGACCCGGGCGAAGCGGACTTGTTTCTTTTTCGCCGCCGGCTCGCCGGTGGACGAGGCAGACATGGTGCTCCGTCCGCGGCCGCTTACCGACCAGCTCTGCTAAACGCGACCGCCGTAGTCGCTCCAGGGAAATGACAGGGGCCCCGCTTTCAGACCAGCCTCTTCTGCGACATTACATATATTTCATGTTCGCTCCGGCAGGCCTCTAACTGACAGGTAAGAGGCAAATCGGCTGCCCGCTACCGTGGAGCAGCCCGTCAGGTAAAACAGGGCAGTGATTAAATGATAGCCGAAAGAGGAAGCGAACATGACGCTGTCACACGCAGGGACGCACGGAGCCGGCACGCACCGATCCTGGATCAGTTCTGGGCCTAATCTAAGTAACGTTGATGGCAGGGTCGGCGGAACGGGACCCGATTTGAAATCAGTGACATGGCGGCGCGTGCTCAGAGCGCTGGGCGCTGTTTAAATGACGTAAGAATGTTTACTAGCAAATGTCACAAACGATTGCTGCTGTTGCATAAATTGAAACGAGCTAGCAGTAATAATTATGGACTCATTGTTCCACATGGGACTGGCATCCTATTAAGGAACAACCTGTTTGGTGCAGCCCCCCACAGGATAAACAGTTGGAAGATGGATGGATGAAATTGTGCAGTAACGTTCTGTAATGGACATCAAACGTGTATCCCTATATTGTGCCATATGTTGCTTGGGTTTGGCTTCAGCAACATTGAATATCGATGCAGAGATATACTCAACACTGTACTGAATCTGTCTAAATGACTCATGCACGCGTCGTTCTTCATGATTAGTGAAATGGGATGTATCTGTGATATTTACCAATACGTGAACTACATTTTGGATGAGAGACATATCTGTGACATTATGTTACGTGTGCTGTACGGGCGAGAAGTATTGTAGCATCTGGAGTTCTTGAGTTGAGCTGATGGTGTGCTCGTGTGGTCGCGATCGCTAAATTTAAAGCAAACTTTGTCCAAGTAATTGTATGGGCTTTTCATTTGTAGGAGACAAGAAACATTTCATTTAAGTTAGGAAAAATTTAACAATTCTTTACTCTTTAACCAAGTGATCATACAATCGGAATACAATCTGCGGACAAGTACATTGCATACTAGAAAAGTCCAATTTAAAAAAAAATCATGTAATCGGCAAAAAGATACAAATGCAAGAATTATGGACTTAAAAGTTAATACAAAATACGTCATGATTTTCCAAAAACCTATTTTCATGCCACAGGTAAATACTCAGAAAAAGCTTTAAGGCACAAAAAAAATTAGGAAAATAACCCAACAACCTTGCGTGACAGGGAATCCAGGGGTGCACTTTAATTAATCAGCGCACAGCGACAGAAAGCCCAAATATGTGCTTGCCGGTTCTTAAATGCATTACACTTGAAATAGAGATTTTTTTTTCTTATTGGATACATCTGAGAAAAGAAACATATAACCTATAGAAAAGATTCAATTTCACACAATATGGCGTTAACAGAATAATCCTTGTATTCTCAATATATACTATTGCCAGTATATAATCTTATTTGGTAGATAGCAATTTTCTTTCAAAAAATATAAAGAAAATGTTAAAAACATCTAAATTTACTAATATATATATATATATTTAAATCTTTGGATTAATAATGTGAATTCAGTATTTAATCTAACAGAAAAATATGGATATTGGTGCTCCTCCACAGGAACCAGCTGGGGTCGCTGTTTCCAACAATGCGCTGCAAACTAAAATTTGGCCAACTTCGTTACGTGGCTGTAAGTGAATGTTTGATACTTTAACATTTGAGGTGCTACAGATTATCAACACAACAGAGTGTCTATTCTACTCTTCAATGAAAACACTTTAAGTCAGAAAGATAACATACATAAATAAACAACATGAGCAGATTAAAATAAACATATCTGTATTGTTCCATATAAAAGGATCTGTTGTACAAATAGATCACATGTATATAAGAGGTTTTCCACAATATTCAGCGTTTTTCCTCAAAATACTATCAGAAAACACTAATAAATTTACTAATAATTATGGTTATATCCGTAGCTCCTTACACAGTTTAAGCCGAGACGGTCATAAAATAAATGGTAAATGGTTTATTTGAAATATAATGGTAATGCATT
>JABFDZ020000043.1:3620836-3630944 GCA_019775955.2 Pollimyrus isidori
CCAACCCATCACAGGGCACAAGGCAGGGAACAGCCCAGGATGGGGCGCCAACCCATCACAGGGCACAAGGCAGGGAATAACTCAGGATGGGGCACTACCCCTATCCACAGGGGACACTCACACACAATTCACACCTATGGGCAATTCAGTAACTCCAATTATTCTCTGCATGTATTCGGAATGTAGGTGGTAACTGAAGTACCCAGATTCCCAGAGGAAACCCCATGACGTCATGAGGAGAACATGCAAACTCCACACACATGGAGCCATGGTGGAGACCCAAGCCCCAATCCCTGAGGTGCAGATGTGGTTCACTGGGCTAAGCTTCTGTCCCTGTCATCAGAAGGTTGCCAGTTTGAGCCCAGCCTCACCATAACAATCACATGTCTATGAACCCTTGAGTAAAGTCCTTAATACCCACCAGGGGACCACAAGGTAGCTAACCCTGTGTGTGACCCCCCCATGCTTGCTCCCCTCTATCTGTGGGTCAAAATGAAGTAGGCAAATATAATAAATAAGTATAAGAAATACCCCAAAGGGATTAATAAAACATCACTATTCTACTATTAATTTGCATATATACTAATGTTAAATTGTGGTTTATATATATGTTTTGGTAACACGTTATCATGGCTCTTGTTTAAAATGCACCACAGATGCCTTTATAATGCATTATAATGGTCGGTATAAGCATTAAGGGTGTTTTGATGTTCGAGGTGAGATTTCTTCAAAATAGGCCTGTTAACTTTGAGCACTGGAAAAATTAATTTATATGTGAATTTTTGGGTGTGGGAACAGATTACTCGGACTCCCACTATTTCTTATGGGAAAAATATGTTCAGTTCTCGAACTGATCAGTGTTCGTATACGATTCTGGAAAGGATTGTGTTCGACAGCCGAGGTACCACTGTACTTAGTACCTGCTTTGCTTAAGGCTTCTGCACAGTGCAAAACCAAACCTGAAGCTCTGGAATAGTTTGGTTTTATCTAGCAGGAGGCGGGTGAGAGTGGGTGGGACCTGACACTCTGCTCCTCCACCCCCACGGAGTGCCTGCGGGCCAGCAGCCGCCCGCGGGATGGGCTACGTCACTCCTCCGGTGGCGTCTCACCCTTCCACACGCTACAGTTCGGCCGGCAGTAAACTAAGCAGGCAAGGCTGCAGATTGGAGTAGTACATATGAGCCACCCGACTGGGTTAAGCTGAACGTAGATAATACACCGAAGACTGAAGACTTGTGGGCCTCAAAAAACATAAAAAGTTTCCTTCCGCTTGCGTCTCACATGCTCTCAGGTTTTTGCTTAGAACTATACATTAACATCACCACATATTACCATCCATTCTGCTCCATGCAACTGAGGGCCAGAAACCTTGTGTAACTATCCAGCAACCCAGACATAATCCTCAGCACCCTTCTGTTCAAAGGGCAGCGTTGATCCCAGGTCAACCCGGGCGGGGGTGCGTAACCTTTGACACGCCACTCCGCTGAGCGCAAACAGCCAGTCCCGGGGCAGGATACACTGCCCAGCAGGCGGGGGTCTAACAAGGCTGTGCGGCGCATTGAAGCAGAAAAAAGCACCTTAAACTCAATAAACACCACAGGCAGAAACATAAATATTGTTCCCTGCCTTTATTCCTATCTGGGGGGGGGGAGGTGGGGGGACAAACAGTGAAAGCAAACGTGAAAGAACACAATCCGTGGTTACGCAAAGGCTCCCGTTGCACTTCGCCCCCCCCCACACCCCCCCAGTTTGGGGAGGGGGTACGGGAAACGTCAGCTAAGGCGAGGAACTGGATGAGTTCTCTTCTGCCATTTTCTACCACACAGAAACCACCAGCATGCACAGCAGAAACTCTCTACGTTCCACTTTATCATCAATGCCAGGACATAAATATTTTGGTTTCTATCCATTCTTCGTCTTCTTGTCATGACTGGCAAATATCCGGTTCCTCACTGTATAAATAGACCGGCAATCCCTCAGTTTACACTACATCCATTCATTTATCTGGCAGTTTTATCCAAAGCGGCTTACTGTAAAGGGACAGACCACAGCAGATCCGGGCTCTTTCGGATTTGAACCCAGGCCCTTGGCTTTGTCAGCAGAACCCTCCCTGTGTGGAGCTACGAGCGCCGACCACAGACTTCACCTTTTATGATTATATCTGTGATTCAAAATAGATTCCCGCAAGAAAGATTAACATTTACACAATCGCCACTTTACAGACCATGAGTTGAACAGAACAAAACTATTCAAGACATTCACTGTCATTCTTTTGTGAAATAGAACTTTGTGGATTTTAACTTTAGCGCCAGAATTGTTTACACACACACACACACACACACACACACACACACACACACACGCACACACACACATGCACACACACACACACACACGGTGATACTTAAAGGTTAATGTGAAAATACCAGTAACTGAATCCTGCTTCAGTGTCAATAGAATTATCCTCAGATTTAAAATGACAAAAAAATGGACAAAAATAAGAAAAACGGCACTTAAACTTTGAAGGTACTTAATTACAATAACGAGAGCGAACTCTAAAAGGGGAGTCACTCTATGCTGCTAATGAGTAGCAGGTGTCGGTCGTTGAGGAGCTCTGGCGACCAGCACTTTGATATTCGAGTTTCCAGAGCCACGTGAGGTCAAAATGATGCCAAATGCTGCCAAACGCTCAGTGCTTGAATTTCAGCTGTTTTTTTTTGTTGCCCTCATATTTCACTGTCAAGGTTTGTACTTTAAATATGGTCAACTATTAAAGCTGGGATAATTTTTTCGAATGAAAGTCTGTATATCTCATCTTTATCATTTTAAAACAACTGAAGGAAACACACAGACGTACCACTGATGGTTATTGAATATTTCAAACAACTGAAATCAAAGCACAAATTGCTTGAAATGAAAACGTCTTGTAAAAAGGGTCCCATTTTAGTTTGAAATAAAAGCAAGTTCCACAAAAAATAAATACTTTACATTACTTGCAAACAAAATAAATTACAGTGGAAACGGCTTGCGGTAATCACATCTGTCCCCGTGAAACTGATCACTATACGCAGATGATCATTATAACCAATTTTTTTTGTTTGCTTTACGTATCTGGCAGATCACTATGTCATTGACATTTGTAGTACATTTCCAAAATACAGTAGATATGTTTCAAACACTTTTCAAATTACAGTACTATACAAATTCAATCACTGTATAAGTCAAACATCCTATAATACAGTACGGTGTACATAAAATACAGCTTATTGTAGTTTCACTACATGGGAAACATTACGCCGATTAGAGGTTTCGCATGTCGGTTTTGATTAATTTTCAATTAATTGCCCAGCCGCAGAAGTAGCTGACGTAATGAGCATGACCCCAGACCACGGTGGAATGGAAGGAACATGGTCCCCTGACAGTCTGCTGACGGCCCGCTGAGTCAGCCCGCACCCTTTCTCCTACTGGGCGGGTTCACACTTAGAGGAAGCCACAGGAACTCTACAGACCACAGTGTCCGTGGGTTGGGCGGCCATCTGGCTGTTTCAGTGTGGCTGTATGAAGGCCAAAGAGCATGAGGCCGTTTTACTGACCCAGGTGCTCCTCACGGTGCAAACACTGTTCCCTGGTGACGAGCCCATATTCCCAGGTGATAATGCCCCCATACTCACTGCTAAAGAGATTTAATAACTAATTTACCAACACCGATATGGAGTCAAATGGCTTCCACGACCTCACCAACCACCAAGATCTACGCAACCCTGAATCCTCACAGGAAGTTCTGACGCAAAAGTAGAACTTCATTCATCCTTCCAAGAAACGGAAGCTCTTCTGCTTGCTGGTTGGTCAGATGTGCCACCAGAAGGGCTGAAGTTGCTCTGAAGGTCTTATTGTTACTTAGGCCCTTCATATAAATATATTATTAGTTGCATCAAATTTATCCACCTCCTACAACAAACACATAAGTCCACCCAAATCTAAAAGGCTAAGTAGAAACAGGAAATTGTGGTGCTGCATTTTTAGGTCGTCTTTTTTCAGCATTTGTGTGTTTAGAACATGAAGGTTGACATGAGCTCAGGGTTTACAGGCTCCCGGCGGCCACAGCGGCTGAATACTGCCTGAGCCGTACTGTTTCCTCTGTCTCCCCACTGATTGAACAGAATGGTCGATTCTCTCCTGCCCCATCAAGACCTTAGTTACTGTGTGGAGTGTACTGGGGCAGAATGGCTGCTGTCACATCATCCAGGTGGGTGCCGCACAGAGGTCCTGTAATGCATTTTGGGTGTTAAGAAAAGCATTATATAAATGCAACTTTCATTCATTAATTCATTCATAATCATCCCTCCTGTCATCATTTAAACCCAATGACTCCTCCGCCCACTTTAGTTCCCACAGCAGGCACAAGGCGTATACAAGGAGGCGTGGCTACAGGCACACACAGCAGTGGTGTATACAAGGGGGTGTGGCTACAGGCACACACAGCAGAGGTGTATACAAGGGGGTGTGGCTACAGGCACACAGCAATGGTGTATACAAAGGGGTGTGGCTACAGGCACACACAGCAGAGGTGTATACAAGGGGGTGTGGCTACAGGCACACACAGCAGAGGTGTATACAAGGGGGTGTGCCTACAGGCACACACAGCAGAGGTATACACAAGGGGGCGTGGCTACAGGCACACAGAACAGGTGTGTATACAAGGGGGCGTGGCTGCAGGCACACACAGCAGAGGTGTATACAAGGAGGCGTGGCTTCAGGCACACAGAACAGGTGTGTATACAAGGGGGCGTGGCTACAGGCACACACAGCATAGGTGTATACAAGGAGGCGTGACTACAGGCACACACAGCAGAGGTGTATACAAGGGGGCGTGGCTACAGGCACACACAGCAAAGGTGTATACAAGGAGGCGTGGCTACAGGCACACAGAACAGGTGTGTATACAAGGGGGCGTGGCTACAGGCACACACAGCAGAGGTGTATACAAGGAGGCGTGGCTTCAGGCACACACAGCAGAGGTATATACAAAGGGGCGTGGCTACAGGCACACACAACGGAGGGGTATACAAGGGGGCGTGGCTACAGGCACACACAACGGAGGTGTATACAAGGGGGTGTGGCTACAGGCACACACAGCAGAGGTGTATACAAGGGGGCGTTGACTTAGCAGTGCTCAGAGCAAGGCGGCTCCAGAGATTGGCTCCCTGTCACCAGGCACGATTCCCTTAACAGGTGCACTGTTTGCCATTTACACTCCAGCAAGTCACAGCAATATCAATTTAGCAATTTCAAGCCAACAGAAGTTTCTCTTCCCTGGCAAGAGCCATATTTCACGGGGCTCAAACTGTACTCATCTAGACGACAGAAAAGTCCATCAAATACCTAAACCAGACAAATATTACCAAAGAAAGTGTTCTTCAGTCGCTCATTTGTTGGCTTAAATGCAAGGATACCTTAAGGCCAACAGCATAGCAGAAAGCATGTCCCCTCTAGTCCCTCTGTCCCTATGATCCTGATTCAGACACTATTTCTGGCTAAAAAAAGACGTGATCACTGTTTAACTGGTCTGATGGCCAGAGAAAAGAAATGGGGGAGGGTTAGGGCACTTAAAAAGTCAAAAATTCCATTTAAAAAATTTATTCTTCCATTTAATGTCTCAACATGCCTTTGAATCACGGGCCTGAAGAGAGATCTCCGCGCCCCAGCCTGTAAGGCTGGGACTGTGAGATATGCTAAACAAGACAAGCTCCTCATTCGATCAGGTTACCGTAAGCGTGTCACATACACTCACACCCTGCGGGCGTGAAGTGGTTCATCGGGAAAGGGAGGGTTCTCGTGAGTGGGCATGACAGAACAGCGAAGTTCCCCCAGGAAACTGACGTCGAGGCTTCGATTCCTACCATCAGATGTCCATCTTTATACCTCACAGCTTAAGGTTTACATCTTGAAATCTGTAGAAATGCGTGGTGGACTAGAACAGGACCAGGTACGCCTCGACAGCTGGGCTTGGAGAAGTTCCTACTTAGACGTACAGCTCTAGAATAAGGCCTTTAGAGAAGCTCCAGTCTATATAGGAATGAAGAGACCACTCTATGTTTTACCTCTATGTTTTAACTCTACATAAAAAAATCTGCATTTTTAAATCCTGGTTTAATCCTGGTCCTGCTGGCAGAAGGTTCCACCGTGAAGCAGGCTGCTTCTAAGCTTCTAAGGCAGCAGGACACAAGAACAAGGTGAAGCAGGTGACACTGGGAACAACTAAATACCAGTGAGATAACGGGGGGAAGCGACCTTCTAATGCCAGGGATGACTGTCAACTTATCTGACAGTTTCTCATGAATCGGAGGATGACATCATGCGACCTTCAAAGGAAAAACAATTGTGAGGTGCACTGCTAGGGCAGAGTGTATCAGGGTCCTAGAAGCAGAACTGAAGACCAATAAAGCGAGGAAGAAGGCCTTCATTAATGAGAAACAGGGAAGAGCTACACAGTAGTTAGCAAAAATTAAATAAAACACTTATATTAATATATATATATATAAATTCACAGAACTGCACACCCATAAATGGAATTAAGTAAAACAATTTTTTTTTGCTGTTGCCTCAATTTTTTTCAGAGCTTTTTATACAATATGCCCACAGACGATTCACGCCACCCTGTTTACATGGCATGAAGAGAAGCCAAGGAGATTTTTGTGATCTACTAAGTGTAAGTAAAAATCATGCCGACTGGGCAGCGCTGAGCCCTTTCGCGCCCCAGCAGACTGAACCAGACAGATCCATCTCACTGGAGGCCTGACAGCCTGGCCTGCTGAGACCAAACAAGGCCCGGCCTGCCTTCGGCGTCTCCCGGCAGGCGCTGAAAAGCTCACGCAGTCTGATCACGTTTAAACATCTGATGATTTACCGCGAGCTATAGGAAATGGGCGCCGAAAGCCTCTGCGTACACCCACTCGGTCGCAGGGTGTCCACATCCTGCCTCCGGCCCGCATGTAAGCGCCACATGTTAATTTCAGAGTCAGCGTGCGAGTGAAACCAACACGTCATCTGTCAGTTACAGTTTAAAGAGGATTTTCACTTCCCTTTCTCACAGTAGCAGGTTGCCTACAAAATTCGTTTGTGGTAAAGCATCTGGTAAAGTAAATAACCTGAAAGTTATGCAAATGGCTTAGGTAAGAACACATATTAAACTGAATCTGCTAACTGCATTTAGAGAAATTGTTAAAGGCATACAGATATACTCCTAAAATTGCAGCTAGATCAATTCATCATTGGTGCTGACTGTAATACATTAAGAGTTTAGGTGACGGCAGCCAAGTTAATGAGAAAATTAATAAGAAAATTCATTATAAGCTACTTGTATTTATAATCGCAAATAATTGGTCAGTAATTAAAAGGGATTACTGTGCTATTCACTAATACACCCTTCACTATTCACTAATACACTAATGCACATTTCACGTGATTGTTACCTCACACATGCTTTAACACAAAGAAAAAACATGTGGTGTAAAGTGACAGGAACAAATAGCTTTAATAAACACGGAGGTGTCTGACTTTACAGCGCGATCGAAGCAGCCGTGCTGAGAGACGCCGTCTAACGCGGAACCCGGCGGCAAGTCTGGGTGAAGTAGAGTTTGCCGCATCTGCTCCAAATAATCGGCATTGCAGAGTCTCGGTGACGGTGCGGTGCCGTCCAGTAAGGGGGCACCGGTTTGGCCTTGCGGCTCACCTTGGCCACACGCTATGGAACATTCCAGAAGGGAACGCTGGCAAGGAGCTCCAGTCGAAGGCACACGCCTCAAGGGTTAGCCTGAAGCAGCCGCACTTTGAAGCAGACGCTTCATTCAGTTCTGACTAGACTCTGCTGATCCAGTCACTCCGCTCCAGCCCCAACACAGACCCGGTACTGTAACTGCGGTAGCGTTTCCCAGTTGTGGAGAGACCTCAGGCGGTCCATGTTTTTTTGCTCGCTACCGTAGACTGTCTGGGGGCCCCTGTGCATCAGATCGGGAAACACTGGGCTACAGAGTCTGGTCCTTAGAGGGTCTACAGCTGCCTGGCAGGCGTATGGTCCATCACCCCTCCAGCACCTGGATCTGATCTGAGCGGTTAAGCTGCTCGATGCTGACAAACTGGCTCCGTTCCAGAGCCCCCACCTCCCCAATAAGACCCAACCCTTCCAACCCCACTAATGACATCTAAGACCAGGGCCCACTCAGATTATTTCCCCTTGATGGACCCTAGGATGGTAGTGAACCCTGGCCCCAGGCCAAGGCAATAATGTACAGTAATGGACCCCCCGCCCCACTGTACCCAAAACCCAGCTTTTCTGCTTTGAGGCCAAAACCGCCATTTCTCATTATGATCTTTCTAATTACACCCTTGCCCCTTGCCGCCAACTACAGAGCCAGGCGCCGAATTACCTATAAGTCTCCACAACTATGGCACCCTGTAGACAATCATTTATTTATAGGTCCATGGCATCTGGCCCACAGCTTGATCTGCATGACTGAAGCTGACGGTGAAAGTGATGTACTTCTTCAAAGTAATCAGAGCAGCAGCCAACAGGCTGGGCACACCTACCCATGGAAAGGTTCATTTTTACCAGTCTCCTCATTTTAGAATAAAGACATCAAAATAATAAAATAAATATGCTATCATGCACCAAAAAAAGTATTAAACAAAATATATACTTGTTGTGGAGGGGATGCAGCTCTGGGTGTTGTGACTCAGAAGGTCGCTGGCTCAAGTCCCTGGGTCGGTAGAGTGATCCCACCACTGGGTCCTTAACAGAGGTGGAGATTTCAGGTCCAGCGAGTACAAATCCAGACCAAGATTTTGTTTCAACCAACCAGTTGGGTATGAAGAGTCACATTCACAGAGAACTCAACTTGTCGGTTAAAACAAAATCTTGGTCTGGATTTGTACTGTCTGGACCTGAAATCTCCACCTCTGGTCCTTAACCACAATTGCCCCTGGTACTGGCTGACCCTACTGTCTCCCCTATGCCGGTTTTGCGAGGTGGCTTCCTGGGACGCTTTTCCAAGCCGTCCTGAAGGAGCTCCCACCTATATACTGAGCACTCATTCGCTGTGTTTCCTTCATTCTCTGGTCAAAGTCATCTACAACAATTTTGCCTTGATTATGTCAGGTGACCAGCTCATGTGATACGGCACTCTGGCGTAATGACTGCATAAAGAGCGCAGAAGCACTGTGATGCCGGACAGGTACCACACTGTGCACAACATCCTATAGATACATTCAGTCCAAAGCTTTTTATGTCAAATCAATGTATCGATTTCTTTCTCGAAATCGATATAAAACTTGCCATAACGAAAGAGAAATGCTGCTATCAATAAAATCAAACGAAGATCAGGAACTGGATTGGCTTCAGGTTAGGAGGAAGCTGGAGATGGGGGGGGAACAGAGGTCATTGTTCTACTAGTGACACACTTGACTTCCTCTTATGCGCAGCACTGGCTAAACCAACTGTGGCGCTAAACATTCCACTCACGCTGGCACGTAATGCCACCCGGCGTGCCAACACGCCACGTGGTTCGGCCGTTAAGCCGAGCATTAAGGACAGCTCCAATCGCCTAATTAGCACAGCTCCGGAAAAGTAGTCAGACGCGAGGCACTGACTGCGGGACCCGCTCATTTTCCACGCGCCACTCTGGCACGCCCAGGACGCTCTGGCACGCCCAGGCCACTCTGGCACGCCCAGGACGCTCTGGTACGCCCCGGCCGCTCAGGCACGCCCAGGACGCTCTGGTACGCCTAGGCTGCTCTGGCACGCCCAGGACGCTCTGGCACGCCCAGGACACTCTGGTACGCCCAGGCCGCTCTGGCACGCCCAGGCCGCTCTGGTACGCCCAGGCCGCTCTGGCACGCCCAGGCCGCTCTGGTACGCCCAGGACGCTCTGGTACGCCCAGGCCGCTCTGGCACTCCCAGGCCACTCTGGCACGCCCAGGACGCTCTGGCACGCCCAGGACGCTCTGGCACTCCCAGGCCGCTCTGGCACGCCCAGGCCGCTCTGGCACTCCCAGGACGCTCTGGCACGCCCAGGACGCTCTGGCACGCACAGGACGCTCTGGCACTCCCAGG
>JABFDZ020000043.1:3653262-3673248 GCA_019775955.2 Pollimyrus isidori
TATATAAATGCAGTCCATTTACATGAAATAGGCAGTATTTTCCAACCAATCAAAATGTGGCGTCTTCAGACTTCCATTGTTTTGCTTGGTTCCATTTATGAACTTGGTTACACATTGACCTGCATTTCAAACCTACGAATAGCAAGCAAATTATCTTCTGTGAAACACTGCCGTCCTCAGGAAATTACACACAGCCTTTACGTTGCATGAATGTAGGAGCAATGGATTTAAGCCTATAGTTTATTCCATAACTTTGCAGACACTGAATCACATTCTTCTGCAATAGTAATATTGCTCCTGAGTCGTAGTCCAGACACGTGCACTTCAGGCAAAATAAAATTCTACTGACGACAGAATTGTTTAATAAAAGCATTTATTAAAGCATCAAGCTCATAGTACAGATAATCAGCACATCTTGACCAACCAAAGACTAGCAAAAGAATTAACAGCAAAGTTTTCCTTCAGCACATCCTGCCATTTCATGCTCCTGCCCATCCTCATGTGGCTTCACTGAAATCTTACCCAGGAAAGTTTTCCTGAAGAATCAACTGAGAACTGGTAGGTGGGGGACTAACCGGGACGCTGATTTGTATATCACAGAGCCTCAAAACGAGTGGATTTGTAACCAGCTTACAATACAGTGAACAACTGGTTTAGAGCACTTCAGCCTTGCGGTGGAAAATCGTGAAACTGTTCCTGTGGATGGAGGTGGAGGAAAAACAAAACAAAACACGAGTCATGTTCAGTATGGTGAGCATATGTTCTTATATGTCACTCGCTATTGGCTAGCCGGTATTAAAATGTTGCAGTGGACAAACCCAGCGAGGACCGTACAGTCATGTGGGCAAAATGCGCTTTGGGAACCGGGTACCGAGCAGTTCCGAGCTGCTTTTTTGGTCCTCGCTTTAAGTGCAGAATCAAGTGGTCCATCGGGCGGGAGAACGTCAGAAACGTGGGCTTTCACCACCCCGTGAGATATCCCAGAAGTCACCCCGTGATCGGAAAAAACGAAAACGAACACAAAATCCCAACTGCCCGGAGCAGCTCAGAACAGCAAACATTCCCTTGTTCCTGTGCTCAAGTCACCCTGCGCTCTCTGCCTGGAGGACGAGTGTCACCCGGTGGTGGCTCCGCACGCCCGCCTGGTCACCACACACACTCACACGCCTTCACTTCGATTTCATTTTTCCCCAACTGAAGAAGCTGCGTTCAATTACATCAGACTCCTCCCCCCCCCACTGACGCTTTCCTGGGAACAGGCCTCAGTCACCACATGCCCAGTCAAGGCCAGGATGTTTGCTGCTTCAACTAAAATCACAGCCGCTGAGAGGAGGGGAGGGACGCAAGCGCATTAAGTACAGGGTGAACACAACTGCAGCGCACAACACGGTCGAGCAACACAGCACAAGTCACATGCACGAGAGTCACAGGACCTCTGCCACTGAACAAAGGGCATTGATGCCACTCCAAAAAACTGCAAGTATCACATTTTGGATCGATTCACTGCAAGCGCGTGTGTACAGTTAAAAAAATAATAATAATAATGGCAGTTTATGCAATAGTTATGTGGAATGATCTGGGATGACCCTGGCATGCTGAGATTGGTGTGCACCCATTGTGTAGTTACCCCTTTCTGGGAGAAACCATGTCACTCAAAAAAAAAAACAGGTGGGGGTGGCTCACACAACGCAATAGGAAAGGGGAGCAGTCTGTGAGCACGCTATACAGGATCGTCACAAACCCCCAATACTGGATGCCAAACAGTCGACGAACGACTAGATCTCCTTGAAATATAACCTAAAAATTGCCTATAAATAGGCAAATATCCCCCCCCCAACACAGCTTAGGGACAACCTTAATTTAGCACTTCGATACCAGGTCCGTATTAGACTCCGCCATGCTGAAGCTAAGCTGGTAGTGAGCTTGAGCCGCGTGAGGAGGCCCGAGCCAACGCCCTGCAGGGGGCGGTAGGTTGCAGGAGTAAGAAGGAGCAGACGTGCTGGATTTTAATGGACTTACCAGAGCTCCCCAGTTCGGGTTTATTATGCCCATCAAGGTCAAATGGAGCCAGGCAGGTAGAGTGCTTCCTTCTCAGTCCATGGACAGGCTACGGTGGGTGTTTGTGTTGAGTGCTAATAGTAATACGCACTTGACAAGCAGTGGAGGCTAAAACCTGGAAGTGTAGCAAACTGCAATTTGAAGTATGCCATACTAAAGTGCTTCTTATATTATATACTCAAATGGCATTTTGTACCCGTGTCCACTGAACGTGATACCAGAGGGTCACATCTAAATGCAACGTTATGGGTTGTGGGACGTAGACTGTTCCCTTGGCCTCCCGGTGGGGCAGAGCTGCCCAACCCTGCCAGCACTTGGTAGTAGTGGGTGGGGGGGACACACCCACACACAGCGCCCGTGTGTGAGGACCACGCTGGCAGAGCAGATACCCAAAGTGCTTCCCGTTGGCATGGAGACATGGACTTGCGGGGTACGGGCCGGAAAAATTCATGGGCGAGCCTGCGGGCCGGCAGTCGGAGCATAACCACACAATGAGAGCGGGTTCCTATCTGAGCGTGCCAGGGCCCCCACCTAGTGGGCGCGGAAGCCCTGTCTGTGAGGGATGCGAGGGGAGACTTGGAGGAAGGGGCCACAACGGTGGGTGCGTGAGGCGGAACCCAAGGGGTGCTCCAAACAGTGCGCGGTTAATTCCTCTACATGCACTTCAATTTTACACCAAGAATGGGCTAACATACCTAAACAGAGAACAGAGCCTTCATGCAGAATATCTAACTCATAGATACAAGAATGCATACAATTCAAACTCGAGGTTAAACTAGGGCCTGTTAACTTGGAACGACGGCAGCAGAGCGACAGAGCGACTCCACACCGGAGAAGGCGGCCCCCGGCGACAAGACCCCGGCGGTCGGCTTTCTTCTTCCGCTTCTTCATGGTTTAGCTCTGCTGCTGCTGCTGGCGGTTCTTAGCGTAACTGGTAAAGACAAAGTTGTAATCGTTGAACTGGGCCAACTGGCGGTCGATGCGCTTGTATCCCTCAAGTTTCTGTGCAGAAGAGAAGACGCTGCGACATTTGGAGCTCTGGAGAAGGGGGCGAGAGGAGGACTGGGTCAGGGGGGCGGAGGAGACGCGCCGACCTGCTGAACCTTCCGGAAGGCACGTGGCCGGGGGTAGGGTAATATACCTGGTTGACGAAGAGCGTCGTCACGAATTTCCCCGGCTTGAAGACATCGACAACTTTCCTAATCAGATCGTCGTAGGAGGTCTGAGAGAGGTTAGTCTCGAAGCTGACGTAGGAAAACTCGGGCTCTGGAGTGATGTGGATCGTCCAGTAAGTTCCCTGGAGGTGCAACGGTGCAAAAAAATTGTTTTAAATGACCTGCTGCAGTCCTAATCTAATACGGAGAGAGGCAAAGCAGGCAGACTTACATCAATCTTCATTCCATTCATTGAATAGCCACAGGGGTTGAACATCGTGGCGTCGATCACAGAACCTGGTATCAGGTCACGAATCCCACTCACCTGAGGAGACGGATTTACGTTTCGTCAAGCGAGCAAAACACGGTCTGTCAATCAGCCGAAAGAAACCTTCACCGACATCCGTTCTTCATGCACGTTTAGAAAGAGGCCCTTACACGAGTGACATCATTTGCAGAAACACCATCTTTCATGTAGAACTGGTCCATAATCGCTGGTTCGAGATCACTCATGAGAACTTCAAGGGTCTGATCCGCATGCTTGTTCTCCCATAACTCTGGCAAATCCAGAGTAAACAGGTACCTGCAGCAGCAGAAGAGCTTTTCATACCTAAAGCAGTTGCCCATATTTGTATCTTCATCGCAGATCAAGCAGCGTATACAGGAACTATAGAAGTGGAACCTTACCAGCAATCAGTGTTCAAACGGCCCATGCAATACGCTGCTCCATCTGACGAGGAAAATGAGAACAAACATTGGGAGAATTATGGTCTAATTTTGTAAGAAATGACGAGTTTTTTTCCACAAATGACCAAATACTAACTTGGGAATATCTGGCCAAGGAACTCTACTTCTTCCTGAAAGTTCCTGTGGGGGAACTCCTGGTGCGCTGGCTTCATGAAGTTCTTACGGGAATAAAAAAAATTCTGCAGAAATGAAAGAGCGCGTCAGGAAAATGTTTCCTCGTTATGGACCTGAATTTGACGCAGGTGGAAATGCAAGGCATTGAATGAATTGGTAAAAATGAGTAGAAACCGTAAATTACATCGACGTCCACACTTCCGTCTATGAAAGTCTGAACCTCGTTTCAAACAGCCTGCTCTCATGCGACTTTACCGGCCTCCACACGTCCCATTTCATCAGGCCAGGGCGCATGAAACGCACTCAGAGCTGTTAAATCATTCATACGTTTTTTTTTTTTTTTTTCCATTTGTTCTCACTGTAATTTACACCATACGCATTATGACCAGGGTCTTTCAGCCAGACAGTCGTGCGACGTCGGTACCTCGATATCGTCAAAGCCGCAGTATTCTCTGGCGAGTTCCAGCAGAGGAACCAGTGCTTGCAGTAAGAGGGTAGTTCCACATGTCTTCAAAATGAAACGTCTCTTGGAGACAAACATGCTACTCTCACTGTTGGAAAAGACAGACAGCATGCTGGTGTCAGACATAGGCACTCATTCCCCCCCAAACCACGACAGCCCCTTCAGCTACAGAATATTGCACCATCTCCAGAAACTACAGCTGGTGATAAGCTTGGATGAAGGATAGTAGACTTTAAAAACACACACACTAAATTTGTAGTTAGTTTTAGGACACACAGAAAGCCAGTTTTACGCACTCTTAAGATCCGCAAGCAGAAGAGCAGTCAGGGTAGACCTGCTGGGATGGATCTCAAAGATGTTTACTAGTGCGGCTTCCTTATTAGTTCAGCCATGAGCCATTTTGCAGACAGGAGAGATAATTGGGCACAGTAGGCCACGAGGCCACCAAAATAAACCAATCAGGCCAAGCCTCAAAATAAGAGTCAGAGCATGGCATTCTGGGAGACATCCCTCCTTCTGTAAAACTAGAGCCCTAAATGAATTGTGGATTTCCCAGACCAACCCAGTGGATCCCACCATATCCATTTCAGCCCCGATGCAGGAATAGCAAGTTCTCCCAGAGGACAACGCCATTTCAGACTACAAGGGACAGCCAGACAGCCTGCCCAAAGATCCCATCATCTACAATGATCCAACAAGGTGTGGACGTGCCATATGCCACCAGTTCAGTGAAGGACTGGTGGTTTCATACGATCCATGCATGACTGGGGGATGGAAGATAAATTGTTGACACAGTTTCTAAGGGAAAAGGGTTCAGTGGCTTTTATGGCTGCTGGAAACCAATCCCCACACTCCCAGACTCAGAAGACTGTGTACAAGCAACCCAACAATGCACACTGGCTACCACTTAGAGATGAGCCCGTATCCTGGCAGCACCGAGAGGGGGGCGGAGTCAGTAAACACACCAACCAGGAGACGGCAGGGAAGGAGGTCACTCACCTGAGTATATAAGCTTCCTGCTTGTCAGTTTTTGTCACACTTATGATCAAACAATGCACATTCTCCAGCAGCTTGTCCCACGCAAACCTGGAAACAGAAAGCCGTGGTGAGGAACCGTCACAGGAAGAATCTCGCACACACTTAATCTACAGCAGTCTCACGGCAAACAGCTATGGCAAGAGAAGCGGTGTAGACCATGCCGGCAACCAAGGCTACATTACATGGCGGGAACGCAACGGTTACTGGTTTCATGGTAAACCACAGTAAAATTCCAGACTCTGACAGCGTTGGGGAGATTTCTTTTGGTTTTTATTTAAGGTCAATGCACATTTAATATGGTTCTCAAATGTTTACATACGGTGTTGGCCATTTGAATGCTCATGCAAAACAAGAGATGCATACCGCTGTTAAAGGTGTGTGTTTGAAATAATTTCACCAAGTTTTACATTAGTTTGTGTATTTAGTACTTTTTGAATACTCAAAAATACCGTGATAATAATGATAACCGTGATAATTTCTCACTTTAATGATATTTTCATACCGTTTCACGTCTAATTCATGTGAACAGTATATGGGTATAAACAGTTTGAAGATCTGAAAAAGCAAAAATGATAAAATAGAGCTGTTCAAAAAAATGTGATATAAGATGCTTAAGATTAACTGCCAATGAAAGCTACATTTCTAGCTTGACTTCACTAAAGAACTTAGAGTCCCTCCACCTAAGGGAATTAGGTCAATACAATAAAAAGTTTAACAGTCAAAAGGAGTTTACATGCATGACATACAGGTGATGAAGTCACCTACAGGTAAAAACCACACGAATCCGTCTAGCATGCCATAGAACTGTATAGGATACAGTGACAAAGTATTTGCCCCCTTCCTAATCACCCCTATTTTTGTTTATCCATAACACTTGCATCTGATACGAAGGGCAGCCTTAGTAAACAATCACTCGCTTTCCTTGAAGATATGAAAAGGTTCCCTGTCCCCCCCCCCAGTACCAAGCGAGAACGAGAATCCCAGCAGATAAATGACAGCAAAGGTGCACACTAAAGACAGCAGCCGACGGCAGGCGGGGGATCAAATCAAGGATTAAAAACATGACTTTGTTAAGTCTAAATCTAAGCTGCAGGACTGGCCTGCTAGCAACATGGTTAATATGACACGTTGCCTCAGAACACCCCCCCCTTTCCTGACAATGAGAACCATGAAGGACTGAAAGGGTCATAGGGGGGAATGAAGATCACGTAGAGCAGCTCTAAAGCGAGTAATGACTTATCACAGGGGCGTGACCAGGCAGCCAGGGCCAAATAGGACAGCGGTGGACTGCTGGTTGGGTGCTGGAATCCACAAGCTGCGTTCAGCACCTGGCAACGGCCATTTATGGCATTAGCGAGAGCGGAGAGTCAACTGTGTTATGATGAGTCACTGTTTGTCAGATCCAAAGCACGGGGTGCAACGGTCAGTATCTCAGACATGATCGACCGGGCCCAATCGTAATGCCATCTGGCAGTCCGATCACGTGTGGATTTCCTGGAAAGGACCAGGGACGTCCATCTTCGCACATTACTACTAGAGATGCACCGATAGCGATATTCGTATTGGTATTGCCGCCCATCCAGACCGATTTGGACAGATGGGTATCGGCCATGTGGATCGGTCACGCGTTCTATACTTCACTTCTCGGCAATCAATTGCACGACGGCCCTCTCCCATTCCACATGTGCTTTTTTTGCGGGGATTCAAATCGAACTCAAATCGCTGCCCCTCAGTCTCTTGCCACTCAGTGGGTGTGAGTACAGTGACTTCCGCCCACTGTGACATCACGCGCATTCCCTCCGCAGTACGACGAGCGCAAGATAAGACGATCTGGGAGTATTTTATGCTTTTAACAGAAACCAGAAGCACAGTGCGTTGCAATCCAAGTAAAATGAAGTTTTAAAGGTAGGAATAGCGTTTAATGGACAGTCCCATTTAAAGCGCGCCCAACTGCGAGACAAAAAGAAAGCAATAGAGGATTTGGGAGTCGCCAACTTAAGTGGACCGTTTTGCAAACTCGTTGCAGCTTGTGATACAAGAGGGGGCTGCCACCGCAACAAAAGTGTAACTCCACTGACGCCAACGAGAGAAAAACTTCATTTTAAACATTTGCCCCTTGTGTATACTTGCTTTGAAGATATTGAACCGCAAATGCCTCAAAACAGTTAAAACAAAATGAGGTGGAACAGAACGTCATGCATGTTTGTAGTAGCCTAATTAAATACTCGTCATACATTTTTCCATCCGTATTTAATAGCTTAAAATATATAAAGCAAAAGTAAAAAGCTATTATATCGGAATCAGGTCGGAATTGGAAAAAACGTGGATCGCCCATCTCGAGTTACCACACTACAGTAGGACATTGCTCCGACGTACGAAGATGCATTTACAAAATGCGGCAGGTTTGGGGAAAAAAAAAGGTCAAAAACCCTGCCTCTGTCGATTTGAAATGGTTCAACCGTATGGGTAACATTCCAATTTTCATAGAAAGCAAGAGGAACATTATGAAAATTGACAGTGGCACCGTTAAAAACATTAGGTATGCAGCGGAAACCTACCCACTCACTGTTCAATTATTCATAATCTATTACAGCAACATCTTCCTTCCATTCATCAATCGCTCAAAATGATAGAGCCACTTAGTCCCCACTGCATTTTAACCTTGCCGTTATTCCAAACGTATTCTGAGCTATGGAAGAACGTTTTAATCCATCCATTCACACAGGGGTCTCGTTTTCGAGTTACTAGTTGGGGGACCACAACTGACACCTCAGAAAAACAGGTCCGGTGTGAAAACATAACCGTCAGATTGAAGGTGCTGTAAGCAGCAACACTTTAAATGCGTTCTGCAGACGTGCAAATGCCCAACGTGGCATTAGATTCTAACGGTATTGTGTACACCTCTCGTTCCAAGAGGTAGCTTCAGCGCGGCCGCCTGCCTGTGATGCGCTCGCCTGTCTCATTTCTGCGTTTGTTGACGAGAGCATCTACCTCGACGGAAACGCTTCAGCTGCATTTAACCGCTGAGCCTGCGGCCAAGCGATCCGAATCCGACGTCCTTGTGGACTTATTCGGTCACTGGCAGGCCTCCACCCCTCATCCACTGACACGGGAGTAGCTAATCCAGTTGAGCTGCAAACAAAATCCTGGCATCATTTCCATCAACCGGCCACTCCCATGAAACTGAAGAAGGGGGAATCACCTTCCACCGACAGAGAGTTAGGATTCCGATGAGCTGCCAATAAGTGATTAGTAATTCTAGACAGGAGCAACTGGACAAAATTCTCAACCTCTTAAGAAAACTTCCTGGAAGCGTTCAAGCAAACACATTCCCCTTCACATAAAGTCACCGAGATTTATTGGAACATATCGAAAGCCAGTCCTAATTTAGGTAACGGCAGAGGGGTTAAAAACGGTAGCTTCCTGAACTTCCCGTTGATTGCGCCATCAAAAACGCCATTGGTTTAGCATTTTCAGACATGCTAAAGGAATTCAATATTCAAACTTGCTACAAAAATTAAACTGCAGGGGCAGAGTCCTGTACTACACAGGCAATATCCCTCTACGTAGTGTGGTTACATGCAGTAGCTAGAGTGGAATTTCTGCATTGATACGGTACCTTCGACATGGGGGAGGATCAATGGAACGATTGTAAAGCAGCAATTTGTCAAATGCACGCATCACTTCCATATAATGATTATATGCTGGTGCAGAATTCAAAGAAATAACGCCCCCATAACATTTTGGTTATAGTGAATAATGGTTATGGTAATAATATTGCCACTTGTGGTCGACTAAGTTCTTTACGCATCTATTTTGAAGGTTTTTTTTTTTTAAAGGGGGGGGTACAACTTCAAAACGTTCTTCCCATTCCCATAAAACGTTCATCCAAGTAATAGTTCAGCCATGTTAAATATTGTTTTCCAGACAAAATCCTGCAAGCACAGAGTATTTTAATCGAAAAAGCGTAACCGGAGCCCGTTTGGCAAACGGGCGTCACCACGCACACGGCCCCTTTAAGCGCAGCCGCGGTTCTGCTTGTCCTTGCAGCGGAACGGCGGCCACTCGCGGGTGTCGCAACACTAGTTGCGCCCCATTTAGTGGTCGATGGAGTCCGCCAATAGGAGGCGAGGGTGGAGCAAAGAAGATCAAATCTCAAGGACTAAAAACGTGACTTAGTTAAGTCTAAATCTAAACCGCAGGACTGGCCTGCTAGCGAATGAATGAACGTGAATTAAATAATAGTGGAACTACTGACATGGAGCTCTCCGAGTATCGGGTTAAAAATCAGAGCGCAGTACTAATGCGCCGAACACTAAATCGTCCAATCGGGTTAGTCTTTGCGCACCTGTGCAAAGACTAACCCGTTATCAGTAATGTCTGGCTGCCGTTGAACGCAAGACACGTGGTACGTCGATCTCACGGCTAGACCAAGTTTCCGTATTTCGTCTTAACGTCAGCTTACGGTTGCCGACCCTCTTCATAAAAGTAATAAATCGAACAAGTGTGCGCGCAGAAAAGCCGCCGCAGTGCTCGTAAATCCGAATGACCGGCGGCCGATGCGGCACTTCCTGCTGCTCACAGGCTGCGCGGAGGGACTGGTAGCCCCTGCGCCGCCGAACCACATGCCTGGGCCCCGCGCGTCACGCAGACCAGGCAGCGGAAAATTACTGGAGACATCCGCAGATTCTTACCCACCACGTTAATCCAAAGTCACCCGACAGCAAACGGAATCATAGTGGCGAGAAGTCTGCCAAAGAAAAGCAGCGTTATTTGACGTTAGATAAGCGGCTGGCTGGCGACCAAGCGCTGCGCATTAGCGCTGCCCTGGCCATTTTAACTCACTAGCTACGCAGGTCCATGCCGAGACATGACGAATGAGTATTAAGGACCCGATTGTGCTTCGGCGCACAACATTTCAAGTCCTCCCTCCCCCAAAACGGTCGCATTTAGCACAACAACCGATTTATTTTCATTTTATCGTAATCACTAATCACCAGCCACGCATTTCATTGCTAGTCAGAAATAAATGAATGAATGAGCGTTGGGGTGGGGATATCTAACGGCCGTGTTATTAATAGGCACAAATAAACATCATCCAATTAATTGGCGTCGACTTCGACACCATATTTGGCAAAGGCCCATACAAACCACCGATATCTAGAATAGGTGGCCAAATAATACCGCCAGGAAGACCGCAAACCTACGAGAATAGACGACTAAAACGTCTGGCCAAGGCGGCATAGTTCAATGACACTCAATTCTGAAAAGGCCCGACACACCTCGCTACGGATGTAGTCAAAGGTGTCAAACCGATTTCAGAGGATACTAACCTTGGGATGGTACGAAGGTCCCCGGTTCCTTTGGTCTCATCTTCTCGGGAGAACCACACCTCCAACAGCTTCTCGGTCCCCTCGAAGAAGTGTGCACCGTTCTCTTCCATCGTGAGACAACAGACACCAACAACAGAAATCACACGTTGCTTATTTTCAACTTAATTAATCCTTCCTTGATAGTTAAGTTAATATTTCAGTACAGTCCTTTAGCAGTCCAGGTATAGCTTTCTTGGGTTTACCGTCTTCCCTTTTGCAGAGAATACCGTAAAGCGAGCGCTAGCTAATATCGCCGGCCATACTGTGTAAAGCCGAGTTGCAAGGAAGAGCGAAGGATTTTTAACACTCACCAAGAAGCCAGTCTCCAATTTTACACCAATCACTGATCCAGACAGTTACAATGAACAGTCCGATTGGCTATAGCAATTGTCAATAATTTCAAAGAGGGGCGTGACACCTACTCGTCATTTTTTTTTCAGGGAATGGCCGAAGAAGCATGACTCGTTCTACTAGTGATATAAATTATTTGTGTATTAAGTATAGCCCATTAAACTTGAAAGCGGTACGGACTGTCTGTTGCTACGTGTAAACCATCGATTAATAATTTCATGAGTTAAATTGATTTTCAACAATGCAATTTTAGACATTAAATTTTTGATAACCAGTAGTTGAAAACTAAAAAAACAACTATTTATCAGCTACGTTTCAGAGATAATATAGAGCATAGAAATCAGAAATACTCGACATTTTATTTATTCCAGTAAGGTTGAGGTTCCATATATCTGAGGTTTCGATTTTCGTTTATTCGTGAATCAGTTCTGAAAACGTATCTATCACATTCAGAACTTTGTTTACAGTGGAGTGATATATTTGATTCTGCACAATTAATACACCTGTAATGAGAAAAAATGAAAATCGATATCACGTGTATTTGTATTGTTATTAAATTGTAGAGAAAATGTAAGTTATTTGTCTTGCAGTTAATCAAACAAAAATATTTCATGAACAGCTGCTGCTTAATAAGAATTCTAATGTGCTTTTCGGTTATTTGGTTGTGGCGCAAAACACGCACAAAGCGCCAAAGTGCATGCATACGTCATTATTTTTCTATGGCTAGTTTACGAACAATGTTACTTATAAATATTGTTAAATGAAACCATGAAATGTTCGTCAAAATTTAAATTTATGCGCAATATCGCCGAAGACTTGCAAAAAAAAAATCGAATGATTAATGATAAACTTGCATTTTCAGCCCACACGTAAAAAATACAAGACATGAAGTACGTATACCCGCATTGTTTTTTGTATTTTAGTGCATGTTACTACGCAAGTGCGTTAACCGCAGAGCGGTGTGAGGATTGTAGTTTAATGATCTGGGGTCGGGCCTTTTGGCGGCGCTGAGCTGGTTGTCAAAAACCACCGACCCCAGAATGCCTTGCGGGGCAATCAGAAACGTCAACGAGCCAGTGAACATTGAGCGGAGCAGACCAAAATCCCAAACAAGGAAATGGTGGGGGAATAAAACGATCAGATTATTTAATTAATGCATGTAATAATTAATATTTTATTTTATTGTAAATTAAGAAATATTTATGGGTAACAATGGATTACGACTTCAAAACAAAGCTCGCGGCGGAAAGAGAGAAAGTAGAAGATCTGTTTGAATATGAAGGTTGCAAAGTGGGTCGAGGCACCTACGGTCATGTTTATAAAGCTAAGCGCAAAGACGGGTAAGAGAATCTGAAAGCGTTATTGTTATTACTCGAACACGGACATTTTTGTGATCATATATTCACTAGCGAATTAGGCATAGAAACGGTTCGATTCGCCCCGTACTCTCCCTGTGACTGTTTTGTTTTCATGCACGCAAGCACTCACTTAGCTAGCAATAACGATCCTCCCCCAGAACAGAGTGATGATGTTTATTTTTGTCAGCCCGGGCAAGGGCAGAGGGTTACTGTATGTAGCAAGCTATTTAGCAACTTAGAGGTTTAATGTTGGTATTCAGCACTTTTCGCGCAAAGTAGTTGTGGCGTTACCTTGTCAGACAGCAGTCATTCTGCTGGCAAATCAAAGCTTTGAATGTAGAATAGCGATGCATCAGAAGGAAGACGTCAAAAACCAGTAATAGTATTAACAATCAGCAAGCCAGATGTTGCAGATGCCGTGGTGCACGCGCAGAATTGACAATGGTGGTAAAACTTCATCAGAAGATAAACAATGTAGTATCAATACACAGCTAGTTTTTAAATATAACACGGGATAGTATTTTTTATTCATTTACTCGTAGATGACCAATGATCATTCACTGCTAGGAAATACAGTTCATGTGTTATGTTAAATCCTTTTGGGCCACTGTCATTAGTAAACTCGGGAGCAAAATAAGGAGATTCTGCTAGACATCGAAAAGGACATTGAATGACCCACGTACGACTCATTTACTTTATGTTTAACTCTAGAGATTGTTTTAATTCGGTAGCTGTTGGTTATGCATCAGGAACGATTTTGCCTGTTGATTTGGTGGGTTTTAGGATGTTATACTGATTAACAATTTCAATCATTTGTTTTAAATGTAAAGAAAACATTGACATTCCCCAGCAATGAGAGCTACAGTAAATTGATGCTTATTTTTGCTTCTGTAATGACAGATGTGGGACTCCTGATGGTCAGATGACTTGCTAATAATGATTTATCTTCTTTCCAATTTCACATTTTAATCAGATAAAGTATGCACTTGGACTTAATATATTTTCCAGAGGAGTTTTCATTTTAATTTGATTAATCGAATAACTTTGGACATAGGTAATACTGCAAGAGTCATAAAATAAACCTGTTTTTAAAATTGAATCATTTATCTTGGCTAGCTAAAGGTTTCTCACTTTTATTCTTTTATAAACACACAAGGGTTTTCGTTTGCCCCGTTTGCTGAATCGGCAGACCCAAAGCAGGTTGTTTTCTTCTTTCAGAGAGACTTTGAGGGGAAAAAGCTGTGACAGGAAGGGAGCTACTCATGGCATTTGCATATAACAAGTTTGTTTTCAGCGATCGACTGCATGAAAGTTTACGCAGGCTGGAGTACACTAAAGAGCTTAATTTCCTCACAGCTTTGGTAGTTTAAGGTTCAGATTGTTTTGCAAGAAACCTGTTTTTGCCGTTTCAAATAGACTGTAGCTGTTTTCATCTTTATATTTACATGTTTAGGTTTGTTTTTGCTTGCACGTAAGCATGCTTATATTTTTAGGGAAGGTATCAAGGGTTGATACTGATGTCAGGTTGAGTAACCCTAATCGCACTGTAGTTTTTAGGTTGCATTCGGTTACTTCCTTTTTTATTTCTATTCAAATATTATTATTAAATACAAATAGTAAAGTATAATACACGAATAATAAAAATACCGCTTTCGAGGAAAGTGACAATGCTTCATCACATTTTTGTTTAAAATAAGATGATTTAAAATGAGCGCAGCATGAGAATGTTGTACGTCGTCAGAACTCAAATGGGAGTTTTAGCGAGATCTTATCTGCTACCTTAAGAAACTGCCACCAAACTCTTACAAACTCAGTCATTTTAATTGCTTGTTTTCATTGTGGTTTTTCTGTAAACCCTCTGGGCCAGTGGTCACCAACGTGCTGCCCGCGGACCTGCTCTAGAAATATCACAACTCGACAGTGAGCAGCGTCTAAAATTTAATTTTACTCTGTTTCTATTCTCCTTCAGTCACATTTGTATTTATATACATTTGTAAATAACAACATCTAAAAATAAGCGTTTGAAACATGTTTATTACACACAAGGTTTCCTACAACCATAAACGTGTTCAGTGTCTTCACATAGAATAGATGAGTATGATTAATAATAATATATAACTAAAGGTAAACTGAGCAAGTTTGTTATTTAAGAAGAGTGCATCAAACTGGTACCGTTTCGTATGGTTCAGTAACGGTGAAGTAGGTCTCAGTTTCAAAAAGGTTGGTGACCCCTGCTCAAGGGGATTATTTGAAAAGTGCTGTAGTAATAAAAAATTGGTCATTCAAGTCTGATCAAGTGGAGTACTTATTTAAAAAAAAAAAAAAAAAAAAACTGCAGTAAAATGTGAAAATGTTGTGGAATACTCTGTAGGGTTGTTAGTCACTAAGGATGACATCTATACTGTAAGTATACAATCATTTTAAGCAGGCGGCTTAAATTTAATGAAAATATTGTCGGAAATGAGAGCTACGCTAAACCGATGCTTATCTATGCCTCTGTGATGCACGTGTGACTCCTGCTGGTCAGCTGACGTGCTAATAATGATTTACTTTTCTCCCAATTTCATATTTTAATCAGACAAAGTATGTACTTTTATTTAATATATTCTGCGGTGGAGTTTTAGTTTTAAGTTAATGAATTAAATAACTTTGGCCGTAGGTAATAGGCCTTAGTCACCGTTTCTGCAGAACTTCGATGTCTGTCATGCGTTTCCCTGCTGAAGGTGACGCTTATCGGCATATAATAATCCAGCGGATATTAAAATGTAGAATATGGATTCCTTGTCCATTTATGAAGTCATTTGCTTATTTTAGCATGGGGAAATTTAGCAGCCTCTGGAAGATAAGGCACCACGTGCAAAATAATATCGAAGGGAGGGTCACAGGAAAGCAGAGCGACAAGGGTGAAAGCTTTGTTTTTATTCGGTTTTTGAGGTTGAATGAGTAGCAGTGGAGAGCCTAAGATAATTTGAGTCTGTAATTGTGGGGTCAGGGTTCGGTGGGCCTGGCAGAGTGAGCTGTAGGATTCTGCCGTGGCCTGTGGCACGCAGGCGGCACCTCAAGGGTCTGGATGCCAATCCCCCGTGGCAGATATAACCCAGTGTGCCCATTATGTGGCCCCCGACCAAAAGAGTTAGTTCGTCTGTTGCTCAGGAGAAAGTGGAAACTGTGGGGAGAGCGCTGGCGTAATTAAGAAATGTTTCTGTCTTTTTGTGCTTCACCGGGCCTTCCTTCTCCTCGTTTATTTCCGACGTTTCTGTTCGAGACGTCGCAGCGAGCCGTCCTGTCCACACACTGTCCCTCCCGGTCTCTGAGCTTCACCTCACTTTCAGTCCCCGCTGCACTGCCCGTCGATCTTTAGTCCTGATGTGAGAAATCCCTTCCCTGCTCTCCTCTCGCACAGCAGCATGAGGTCCGAGTTGCCTTCTTCAGCCTCTGAAACTATCGTTTTACCTGCTAAGGAAGTGAAGCTTAATACTCCGTCGAAATGAACCCATCCCTGTGCAAAATAGTAAAATAGTAAATGGACTGCATTTATATAGCGCTTTACACCCATCAGTGGCAGAGGCTGCCATGCAAGGTGCCAACCTGGAGCAATTTGGGGTTCAGCGTCTTCCTCAAGGACACTTTGATGGGGTCAGGAGTAAGCAGGACTCGAACCGGCAACCCTCTGGTTGCCGAACGATAGCACTGCCTTCTGCACCACCAGCCTTTATGCTATCTGGCTGCGGAAGGCTTTCCGTGTGCGTCTGTCAACATAACCCTTGTTATGCCGAGGTTCTAAGCTGTCCTCAGAGATAAAATAAAAGTGCTCGTAAATTGTACTGACTTCTTTTCAGTCTGAAGGTGAAAAATATGCCCGATCTAGTGTGTGTTGTGCTACGCTGGCAGTTTGATAGCGAGCTCCGCTTTGCGTGGTCCTGGTGTGCTGCTCTGTATAAAGGAGGGTGGGGTAGATGATGCCGCCGGTTCTTATGGGGTGAGGGAGTGGGCGGGCTCTCTTGGGCTTCTCTGCAACTCTGCACTCCTGTGGCTGAGTGAAAAGGCCATCGGTAGGTGCCAGGGACCGGCTCGGCTGTGACTGTCTGTGCCCGCTGTGTCCATGGACTGCACGCAGGCCCACTTTGACACAAGGCGATGGCCACAGGTTTGCTGTGAAGCACAGGTTTCAGTTTTGATCTCTGGGTCAGTGGTTCCCAATCCTGTCCTTGGGGACAGTCCACGTTTTTGCTACCAGCAGCTGGGCGGGAGCAAAATCGCAGACCATCTGAGGGTTCCTTAGGATTAGGAAACACTGATCATTTTGGCTTCCAAATATTCAGTGTTTCCTGTTTTGAAATTATTAGTATTATTATTATCATTATTTTTATTTTCTTCAAAAACTTCACTTTTTGGAACTCCTAAACTAAGAGTATTTAGCCGCCATGTAATTAACTATGTTAAAATGAATTCAGCAGGCAGTGGATCATTTATTCTTTTTAAATAGTGTGTCCAAAGTGAAACAGGACAGATAGTTAGTGAAGATGTGCATCATTCCAAGCCAGACTGCCTTCACTACAGATGACTGAAAAAAACAAAGTGTTTGCTGATAAAATGTTTTCCCTCTTCCCTCTGCAGGAAAGACGAGAAGGAGTATGCACTGAAGCAAATAGAAGGTACCGGAATATCGATGTCTGCATGCAGGGAGATCGCGGTGAGTGGACATACTGGGCATGGATATCGATATGGGTCCTTGGCCAATGGGCTTTAAAAGTCAAAGGTCATCCATTTCGGGGTCAAAGGTCAGAGCCTTAAGGACCATTGACGGTTTCAGTTATCAGCCAACCAGTAACTAAATAAAACCCTTTCTGGCGGCCATCCAGGGATATGCATACCATGACAATCTATTTATGGATTTATTGAATTTCTCCTCTTCTTCTCTAGCAAAGTTGGTGACTGCAGATTTTTAAGTAAATAAAGCTGGTTTTTGCTTTACGGGAGCCTTGCTTGCAATCAACATGCAAATAGAGAAGACTTTATAGGATTAGTGGTCAGAGTTAAATGAAAGCTAGTGCGTGAGAGCCAATCAGCATTCAGTTACATGATGTCATGCTAAGAGCTAAGCAGCCTGTCTTTAATGCTACCTCTGCGACCTCCTCCTTAAAGTCGCTTAAAAAATGCAGGTGGGTACAATGCACTTTTATTGTTGTTGTCAGTGTTTCCGACCTCCCAAACAATGGGGGGGTGGATTTCCTGCAACACTAAACATTTCAATGGCCCTTGTTGTAATTTCAGTCGGCATTTAAATTTTAATCCTCGACTTATCGTTCTGAGTATCACGTACACTGCGCGGAGGTGAGTATCGGTCATCCCTCCCTCCTCCGCCTGGCTAGCCACTCTGCGCTTGGCATAAATCGAAGGGCGAAGCCGCCCCCCCCCCTCTCGCCTCCTGCCGCACGTGTCCCTACAGCTGTGCTGGGCTGACGCATGGCGGGTGTGAATTTGCACGCAACGCCATCTGAGGATGGAGCGGTCAGGGCTTGGATTTCAGTTCATGTTCTGGGAATCATTAATAATAAAAATGGGGCAGCCTTGCGGGTGTTATGTATTTGTGCATTTGTGTGTTTGTTTATTTGTTTTTTGCTGCCTGATATGGGCAGCCCCCCGGACATGGAGTTTATTTTATGGTGCCCCTTGGTCTGGTCTGGTGAAGACAAACATTGTAGGCGCTCAGATATGAACGGGGTCTGCATTCCGTTACGGCCTTTCAGATATCTGTAGCTGTGGTAGGAACCGTGTCGCAAGGTCAACCTCGTCACCGTGGCGACCAGTGACCGTGTTTGGCGTATAACCGTGCCGCCTCATTGGCCGTATAACCATGCCGCCTCATTGGCTCAGTTAGTGTCCCATGCATTCTCAATATCTCATTAAAAAGAACACAAAAAATGCCACAGATTCTTTGAGTAGTTCCTGGCAGTGCGTCTCTTGACTGATTTACATGCGAGAAGGGGCTGAGGCCATAAACTGGGCACTGGCTATCCTACCTGGAGCCAGAGAATATGCACGCCGTAAATTAAAACAGACTTACGCAAGGTTGGCGCCTTTAGATCTAAAACTAGCTGTTAGGAGCAACATCCTGTCTGCTTCACTGTGTCCAAACTATGTCCTGCCTCAGGGAAAAAAAATGTAAATGTACATGCCACGTTGGAAGGGGAACGCAGTTGGACAACAACAGTTGCCTACTTTGTGAGCAAGGATTTCAAAATAGACTTATGGACCTGGTGCATGTGAAACTGGCTGTAGCTCTGCAATGAACTGCTTGCAACATAATGTTTGTAGCTACGTGCTACTTTAAAGTGAAAATCGTGGTAAATGACCATCAGCTGACACGCAGGGGCAAAAGCTTCATTGGTATAATGGATGCGGCTGACCTTTGACCCAGTGGAATGCGTTGGGCTGTTTTTAGCAACTCAGAACTGAACTGAAATACCTGACACGGAGGAGCTGGGGCAGTGACGGTACCGCCAAGCTATGCGAAGAGAGACGGCCAGTTGAGTTCACCACAGCGGAAAGAGCGGGCAGCTGCGTCGAAGACGACGGTCCTCGCCGACTGGGAAACCCTTTGGTCCGACGCTCGACCACAAACCTTTTAGCGTTTCGTAAACGGGCAGATGTAGAGGGGCTTGGCCAAGGAGGCTGCGTGGAAGCCTCCGGCTACGAGGGACGGCACAGGCAGAGGGTTCGCCGGTGTCACCTCCGGGCAGCTGGATCGATAGGGGCTCCCCCATTATACAGAGAGCCAGGTGTTTTGTCTGGGTTCAGCTCTGCCAGCTCGGCTGATTGGCAGTCGTGACCCCCCCCCTCACCCAAGGCCCGGCGCGCAGCTTTGCCTGTCTCATGTTCTGGTGACATGAAGGGGATGTTGTCCTTGAACTAATAAATGATGTCACAGTTCACGGGACATTAATCCTGGCCTGTGTCACCAAACTAAATTCCTGATTACACAGTGGCTAACGAGGCACTAACGGCAGAATCCTGTGCTTCTAAATGACTAAAATGCTTTTGGTGTTTATCTGTCATACGTACATGTGTTTTGGGGCACGAGCCAGCCAGGGACACGCTACCAACATCCGTTCTGTCATATGAGGAGAGGTTAGTCGAGTTAAATCTGTTCAGCCTCTAGCAAAGGAGACTGAGAGGGGACATGATCCAAGTCTATAAGATTCTAACAGGTTTGGATGCTGTTCGACCAAATAGTTACTTCAGCATTAGTTGTAATACAAGAACTCGTGGCCACAGGTGGAAATTAGTGGGAGGACATTTCAAACTGGATTTAAGGAAGCACTTCTTTA
>JABFDZ020000043.1:3752402-3768185 GCA_019775955.2 Pollimyrus isidori
CGCGTGTGTGTCTGTCTGTCTGCGCGTGTGTGTCTGTCTGTCTGCGCGTGTGTGTCTGTCTGTCTGCGCGTGTGTGTGTCTGCGCGTGCGCATCTGTCTGTGTGTCTGCGCGTGCACATCTGTCTGTGTGTCTGCGCGTGCGCATCTGTCTGCGTGTCTGCGCGTGTGTCTGCGTGCGCGTGTGTCTGTCTGTGTGTGTCTGCGCGTGTGTGTGTGTCTGCGCGCATGTGTGTGTGTCTGCGCGCGTGTGTGTGTCTGCGTGCGTGTGTGTCTGCGTGCGTGTGTGTCTGTCTGTGTCTGCGCGTGTATGTCTGCGTGTGTGTGTGTGTCTGCGTGCGTGTGCGTCTGTGTGTCTGCGTGTGTGTGTGTGTGTAAGCCCACACACACGCACAGCTGCGGTGTGCTGACACGGTTGCTGGCCGTTTTACTCACTCGGAGAGACTGACAGCTCCACAGCCACCGCAGAACACAGACGGCCTTCTCACACAATGGTGAAAGCACCACAGTTTCAGCTTTTGTTCGGCCAAAAAGGCTGATTCAGTTAAATTCGGTCCCGGGGATTGGTTTTTTGATAATTGTAGCAACGTGTGCCGGAGTTATGAAGCGGCCCCCTCCCCAGGCAAAGACACACGCTTTCCGTCTGAGACGGAGGCCGAACCTGCTCCGGATTGGCATGTCAAACGAGGGTCTCTGTCACAAGAGGCCCCCCTTTGGGTATCTGCGTTCTGATTTCTTCCCGACCCCCGTCTCCCTACCCTACAGAGACCAGCCCGAGGACCCCAAAGACTGTAGCAGACCAGGAGGAAGACGAAGGGGTGCAGTGGAGCTGCACAGCCTGCACCTTTCTGAACCACCCTGCTCTCCACCGCTGTGAACAGTGCGAGTTTCCACGGCACTTCTGAGCCAGGGGGCGCCAGAGAGCCGCGGCCCATCTCCCTACCGCCATCCGCGACGTGCTTAGGAGCGGGGATTTCAAGAACATATAGACACTCTAAGGATTTATGATTATTATTATTTTATTTTTTTTTTGTAGAATGTGGTCCGCTGAAGGCTTGACTGGATCGTGTTTACAGGTTGTGTTACTGAAGGCAGCAGCCCTGATAATACCTCACCTTGGAGTCGACAGTATGTGCGGGGGCCCCTCCCTGCTTTCTGGGGAGTCCTAGTGCCTGGGGGGGGCTGCCCGACACTTCTGTACGCAGTATTATGAGTACTAATTTTGGTGCGACCGCATGTGCGCACGCACACACACACATGCGTGAGCCCTCACTCACTCCTCCAAGGTGTTCATGTTCCCTTGCCTTCTGGGACGGAGAAGGACCCAGGGAGGCGGCTTTGGCTACGGGGCTGCGTCTGACGGGAAAACAAACCAACACACAGCTTTTTTTTTTTTTTTTTTCCCTCCTCCTCCCTTTGTTGGACTATTCTGGCTGGTCTCTTCCCAGCAAAAGATGGGAAGAGTATTTTTCCCGCCACCAAAATGTCGCCTCGCGTTTCCTTCTGCTCCAGATTCCGTTCCTTCGATCCACAGTCAACGAGTCAAAGTAAACGGCATGCTTTGTATGTGTACAGTACGAGTCGGATTAATAGCCCAGTTTTACTGTACATAGTTTTAGAACGTGCTTTAAACACGCACCTCCCCATGCTATGAATCACTTGTATTTCCTGTAAGTATAGCATAAGAGACTTTTTTTCTGTTTTTTTTTTTTTCTCCAACCAAATAAGCACATTGTCCCTTTCTAAGCTTTTTACTTGATATCTGTGAAAAGTGAAGCCTTGCATAACAAAAGAGCAATAATATGAACCTATGCACAGTTTCTCCGCTCCGATCTGCTCGTCGGCCCAGTAAATGTCCGTTTTTTAACCCTCCTGCCCAACTGCGACCTGCGGGGAGACCCTGAGGATCGATCTGCCTCGGGGTGCCAGAGACACCAGACTGGTTGGGGGCCCACGGAGCGTCTCGAGCGGAACGTCACGAGCCGCCGTCTTGCCTGACAACTGGAATGTAGGCTTGACTCTTTCGGGGAGCGGGGGGGGATTTATCACTGCTGCGCCGAGGGACGCCACGTCCCCCTTGCAGGACGGTGAGCCGGAGATGGGGACGTTTGGGGACTGAACTGAGGACTCATTTTTGGAAAGTGGCAGTTTTTAGTGACTATCGGAAATGGGACGTTTACTACGCCATATGGATTGACAATTAGAACTTGCCATTTGTAGATTTGTACTTTTTTTTTTTTTATTGTTTCACCACGTGCCTTTTCCCTTCTGTCTCCAAAATAATGATACGATGTTAATCAAGGTGAAACGGGTTGATTAGGCAAAGGTGCTAGTTTGTTTATATAACCCCTATTTTGTAAACCCCCCCCCCCCCCCGGAGGTTTCCGTTTGTCCCGTAAAGCTTTGACTTTCATGGTTTGATGAGAATGGAAAGACTGGTCGTTTTCCCTTTTTACGGATCCCCCTGTCGAGTGCCATCTTGGCAATGCCAGTGCACAAGTTAGAACAGTGATTCTGTGACTCAGCCATGCAACCGCGAGGTTATATAAAGTTTTTTTTCCAAACAGATCATGTCATGGAAGCCGACTGAACAGCTAATACCGGTGTCGTTACTGAAGCACCTGCATCATGCTCTGCTTCCGAAAGGAGCTTTCAGCTCCATCTGTACCTCGGTGTGAAGATTCAGTTCATTACAGCGATTAAATGATTTGGATATCTAAAGTTGTTTTTGAGTTTAGCTGGGAAAACGGTCTTTGTAACAGATAAGTTATTTGTAAAAATAAAAAAAAAAATCTACTCTGAATTGTTCCTTTTTGTACCTCGGTAAGTGGCGCGCCACATAACATCCAGCAGAGGGCAGTAGAGCTAATGCTGAAAGGGTCGTGCAGCGCGAGGAGGAAATGAACACAGAGAGCAAAGCAGCGTTTTTATTTAAGAATGATACTACATGAGAGAAAAGGGGGAAGGGTAGAAGAGGCTGTGAGCGGTTCAGAGCCGGTGGATCAGCGGAACGAGTTCGGACATATTCACAGTGCTTCGGGGAAAGATGCTACCAAGCTGAGTTGTCATACTGCTCTGCTCGCTGTTGGTGTGTCCACTGGCATCCAGGGAGATGACCCCCCAGGGGGCGTGCGGCTGGGCGAAACGGCGTGCCATGTGGCGAGCTGGCTCCCCGAACGAGGGGCAGTGCCCGGGAACCTGCTGATGGTGCCTGAATGCGACGTGGTTGTGCCCGGCCTGCAGCCAGCGGGCAGACCCGTGGTGACAGCCCTCTGGCGGCTGGCTGTCCCTGCGCTGTCTCTGCAAGCTGCAGCAGTGTGCGGAGCCGCACCGGCCCTGCTGGGGGCCCCCGGGGCCCCGGCAGTACAGCTGGGGAAGCTCCTGACTCTCCGCCTCCTGGACGTACAGGTGGGACGCCGACATCTCCGGCCCCCCAGACGCCTCGTCGCTCTGGCAGGTGGGCGACCTTCGCGAGTGGACTGGGCTGTCCGGCTGCCTGGAGGGGGAGAGCCGGCAGGGATGGTCCTCCTGGCAGGTGGGCGACCTTCGCGAGGGGGAGAGCCGGCAGGGATGGTCCTCCTGGCAGGTGGGCGCTTTAATGAGTGGGGGGCTGCTGTAAAAATGCCCGTTCTGTTCATGGAGGGACAGTCCGTCCAAGGGGGCCGCCTGACCAGGGGAGCTGGGTCCAATGTTACCGGACTGGTCCAGCTCCAGAACTGGCTTAGTTTTTGCCCGGAGCTCGTCGGCAACCGACAGCTGAGACTGGTTCGAGCGCTCCGGGTGGTAATATTTGCATTTGACGCCGTACGTGCACTTTTTACCTGGAGGGAAAGACGACAGGGTGTCAGATAGCATTCCACATAATTGCCCTTGCATCCTTGTTGACAAGTAGTTTGAATGAAATCGTGTTTTGAGTGAAATCCTGGCACCGCATGGTTCTGTGCCTTCGCTAAGGACAAGGAGAGGCCCATTTGGACAGTCCTTCAAGCCATCGGTGGGTGCCGTAGCGATTAACAACAGCCCTACTGCAGATGAAGCAAAATCAACCAATGGACTAAATGGGGTAAATCCTGTAAGGGCACCTGCTCAAGTCACAGATGGGGAGACCATGAACAGCTGTGTGGGAACATTTGTGATTCTGACAGACGGGAAGAAAAGGGAAATCCGTGTGGAGGCGTACCATAGGGGCAATGCAGCCGTTTGTTCTCAGGGGGTCCTGGAGTCATCCTCAGGAAGTTGTCTAATGTCGGTCCGTTCCTTCCCAAAGGATCGTCAGGAGGCATAAACCTTTAAGAACGAAGACTGGTCTTTAGCTAATATCGTCTCGCGTCGACGACAACAGGATCCCTTTATCACGTCATGTAAATCGATAATGAAGGTGATGACTTTGACAGTGTATAATGGGATGCCATTTTGGACGTACATGTTGTTAGCGAAGGTGTACATCAGCAGCCTCTCCTCGATGAACTTCTTCCACTGCGGCCTCTCGGTCTGCAGGTCGCGGTAGTTATCGTTGGAGACGATGACGCCGTCGCAGCCGAAGGCCAGCTTGACGATGTAGCGGTCGTCGTAGCAGACCACCCGCTTGCCGTTGATGCAGCGCGACGGTGTGAAGACCAGGATATTTCTCCGTTCCAGCTCGTAGAGGATGTGTTGGTCTGCCATGGGACATGGGTGTCAGGTTCAGGAATTACCAGAAAATATGATGCTACGATGGTGGCCCTACAGGCACGTGAGCAGAAATTTAGCACACGGATGTCAATTCTTTGCAGCCACTTCTTGTTTAACGGCTGAGTTCCATTTCGACGACCTGGCCTTGACCACCACTGTACTTTTTCGGTCATTCATTGTTACGTTTTTAACATTTGCATACTATAATCTGGTGATATTTACATACGGTCGATAAAAGATGGGCGGGTGTGTTGTGTTCTTGGTTATCGCACCTAAGGTGGCGAGGTAGCCAAGGGGCTCTTTAACGGAGAACCCATTTCGTCGTACAGCGTTGTCGGTAAGTTGATTATCTTCCGGCGAGTTGAGCTTACCTGCGATGGGAGTGTCTGGCTTGGGCATCTCCTTCCTCCACAGGGGCACAAAGACGGTGATGTCCCGGTGACCCCTGTCCCAGAACCACTTCACCGCTAACTGGAGCCCGCGGCAGGAGAACACCTGCTTGTTTCCGTGGCTGTAATGAAAGGGGGGGCGAAACTCGATTAGAGGCGCTGCCGTTGTAGGTGCCTTGTGACACAGCATATTCACACAACCCCCCCTCGTGGGAAACAAGCATTTGTTAAAAAAAAAAGTGCAAGCTCTAGTAGGAATCAGGAAAATGCAGCAGCACAATTGCAGATAGACATTTCAGCAGCGCCTCCACCCAGTGTGACAAGATCACACACATCCCCGAGAGTGTGACTTTCTTAGGTGTCCCTTTCAGGAAGTGCCGGCTGACTGACTCAACCCCCCAGGGTCGTGAAGATTTAATTATCCCTTCCCCCCCCCCTTCCCCAGAATCTTTCACGGAATGCCTTTGACGTTCAACCCAGGGAGCAGCCCTGATTTCAAAACTAACAACGCAGACGCGAAATCGAGATCTGCGCGCATGATTTGCCCTCGGTGCGTGTCTCTGCGCGGCTGCAGCAGGAATTAGTTGCAGCTGGAGGTCGCGCCTCATTCTGCAAAGCGAGTCACTGGCGGGTTTTCTGGCGAGTGAGAGCTGTGGCAGGTGTTTGTTTCCCAGAGCTGGCTGAGGCTCTTGACGGATTACAGACCTAAGCAACACTGGCAAAGACGCCTGTTCGGGTCACAGGCAGCGAGGAGGACTTGCTCTGTGAGGGGGGCGGGGGGGTTTCCCCCTCCGTTGGCAGGCACTTCTCATAGAACGCACTGTGGGGGGGGGCCAGTGTGTGACTCGACCGCGCACATGGGACCGTTTTAAGAAAAACACCACGGTGCAGTAACCGCATAAGGAACAGCACCCGGCTTTGAAGCCACACAGAGCTGGTTCCTTTTCTCGGCAAAGTGTTTTGAAAAAGAATGATCTGCAAGAGACCAGGTTCTCCTTCTAGCTCTTTGAGTTTCAGTTGCATCGCTGAATTTGCATATTCCACCTCGGCTCGATGCCCACAATGCTCCCTTTGCTACGCTAAGAGGGACTTAAACGTAGTACTTTTTTTCTCTTCCTCCCCCGAAATGATCTTTCGCGCTTCTGGAAGCCGCTCAAACTTTTGGGCTGTTTTACAGGTCTGAGCCAGACTTGAGTCAGACGTCCTACTGCGGAGCCCCAGGTGTCGGATGGTCGCGGCTCTGTAGACGCGTAGCGCGGCGCAGGTGTGGATGCTTCCGTCTGCAGGCCCGCGGAGCCTGGCGGCTGAAGACGGCCTGGCTGCGGTCCCTGCTCTTCCATCCCGCAGCGATCATCTTGCGCGTCGTCCCGTTTTGAGAGAGCTGACCTAACGGCAGACACCGTTGCTCAAAGCTGTGGCCGTAGACGAGCTGGATGGCAGGGGAAGCTCACTAAACATTCTCCCTCCCATGCGTTTGCTACCCTAACACCTCATTAGTGTCACATGGACTCATTTTTTCAATTTTCTTTTAAAAACACTCTGAAGTGCACTTAGGAGGGGGCACTGCTGTAAATTACCGCGTGAGTGGCTGTAGCGTCTGTGAGCGCCTGCAGCAATGCGGATGGCTTCAGAAAAGGATGCAGGACCCATACCTCATGGCCACATTGCTTCCGTCGATGACGATGGGCCGGAGGCCGGCCCTACTGCCCGTATCCTCCTGATGTGGCTGAGGGGAGCCGCACCCCCTGGGTACCAGCTGCGGGCTGCCTGTGCGGGAGCCGGGGGGCGAGGGGTTGGCGGAGCGGCCGGTCTTCAGCAGCTCCTCCAGGATGTCGTTGGTCTGGGCGTCGCGGTGCATGTTCTCCAGCACCCGCTGGATGTCCCCGTAGGCGTAGCCCAGTTTGAGAAAGCGCTCCACGTTACTCTGCTGTCTCTCCATGGCTCTGCCACCCTCGCCGCCTGATCGCCTTCTGTCGCCGGGGGACCCGCCTCGCTGCCCTTTTTGTAGCTTGCCCACGTGCTCCGAGTTTCCACGGCAACGACCGGCTTTCGGAAAAGTTGACGCCGGCCGATGGGGGCCGGGCTACGCGGGTGGTGGTTGGCCTCGTAGAGACACTGTAAACACAGGAAGCCCAAGATGGTGTCACTAGGGGGTTTTCGGAGGTTTCTGTGCGCGACGATATGATCAGAGCCGGCGAGCGACGCAGCCACACACACGCACACACACGCGCGTCACTGTCACCAAAAGCCCCAGCTTCATGCCACAAAGACGAAAAGGAGGGGGGGGGCTTTTGAAAAGGTCCAATAAGAGCCCCTCTTTCCAGGTTACTTTAATAAGCTGTGGTTGTTGCTGGCGTCACTAACACCGGGGACCATAATTAGCCTGTTACTGCCACTTTCTTCTGCGTGAGCGTTACTGTACCAGACGAGCCTTTCACAAACACAAGCAGTCAGTCTTCGGAGGGTCGAACTGCCCCCCCGATGCATGTGTATTTCACTATTTCCCTCGAGGAGGGGACCGGAAAACCCCGCAAATTCCAGTCGTGTTTCAGAGGTGTGGTAAATATGAGTGATCAGTCTGAAAGGCTACTGTACCCTTTTAAATCCCCATCTCATGATTTTGACTCATCAAGTTTCTCTAAGTATATAATTAGGCAAAAATGTCAGAAACGTTTCTTTTTGTAAATATGACCCGTGTGGTATTTTCTCGGCCCCTCCGGTTGTAAATTGCAGCAACGTTCAGCTCTGGCTTGGCTGGAGTTCAGGTTCTGACTTTGCGAATTAGCTGAGCACCGCGAGCACGTCTCCAGCCCCACGTCAATCAAGCCAAACGTGCGGAAGCCGAAGCAGCAAGAGCCGCAGCAGTCAGAATAACAGACCCTCAGAACGTGGGTGCACTTTAAAATGTCAACAACAGACTTGCTGCTTATACTCCTGTAAGGTCTTCATGAATTTTGTTTTTAAGTTTCTACTGAAAATATGAAGCAGCGTTTGAATATTGAAATAGACTCCTCGTTTGTCATTTCAGTTCCCCGTACAGTTAATGTCTAAAATATTAACTAATCCGTTTTAAAGTGCAGTGCTTGTGATACTATCTTATGCTCTTCAAAGGAGTTACCAAAATAATGATGTAGTATTTTGCTTCAAAAACCAAAGCACAATGTCCAAGGCCTCTTAAGAGATTTCACATCCACACAGGCAAATCACAGCAGCAGTAGACATGCATTTTTCCCGAAAGGCTAAAAACAGATACCTAGTAGCCATAAGTGTGAGTTAGAGGAAATGACCAGCCTATACCACAGTGTATTTCAAGAGCCCTGACTGGGGGAACATTATCCCCAGTGCAACCACTGTCGTGAAAGTGACATTACCAACAGAAACTCAGAAAGTGCTACACCCTAAAAGTAACAGGGCAAGCCCCCGCAAACGGCAGTGTGACCTTTGCTGGCGATCGGTGGACACGAACGTCTCCTACTTACAGCGACCGGGGAGTTGATGGCTGGATCGTAGAGCTGCCTGAAGGATCACTGTGTGCGCGAGTGAACTGCTCGGAGTCTCGCTTATCGCCTGAATCATAGGAGGAAGTCCAGCGAGTGCTTAGTCCATTCAAGCACGATCAGTGAGTGAGCGGAGCAGTTACAGTACAGCTGCATTTCCTTGTTCGGGGGGGGCCTCCAGAAGCCTTCAGCCACCTTCCTGACAGGCGTCTCCCTCCTGGGTGCGTCCCTGGATGACACACGCATTCTCCGCCGACAAAGAATGGCCAACGGGCGGCGCAGTGACATCTATTTACCTAGCCTGAGGCTATGCTAAAATTGGAAACAGATTTTTCAGGACTGTTTATCGGCGCTATTCTCAGCTGACAGCACAGTGGGCTCCCTTAGCTGAAGCTAAATGTATAACAGCGAGCGACAGCTTTGTCTGAAACACTGGGCTGTGCAGCTCGCGGGGGGGTGTCTAGTTGCAGGACTGTTCCCATAATTCCCTAGAGCTTCCCCCATCACTCGGCCGCCTTTGGAGGGTATGTGCTACGATAATGCACACATTTACAGCAGGTCTGCCCGCTTTGCATGCAGGTCTCCGTGCTGCGGTGATGATGTCATCGCCAGTCCGTTTATTCAAATAGATCACATGGCCTCTAATCATTGGTGGGGCAGAGGTACTGATTCTGAAATGCTAGGAAATACTGCAGATACCGTGGGTGACTGCTATATTTGCTTTTGTTTGAAAAGATCATTATTCATCGTAGCACAGTGATTAGCTCTGTTGCCTCACACCTACGTGAACAGGGGTCGGTGTGGAGTTCGCACGTTCCCCTGTGCCTTTGTGGGGTTTCCTCCAGGTACCCCGGTGTCCCACAATCCAAAAAACATGCTAAGGCTCATTGGAGTTACTGAATGGTGTGTGTGTGTGTGTCCTCTGTAATGGGTTCTGTTCTGCACCCATAACCTCTGGGCTCTAAACCCCTTTGGAGCCAAATTAGGACAAGCAGTCACAGAAAATGGATGGATGGATGATCCCTCTTCTGTCATGAATTGCATATTTGGATTTTAACATGGTGGGATTGTTAAAATGTCGGATGACAAAACATTTCCTCAGGGCGACACTTTTTTTTTTTGCACCAGAACCTTCTGGAATTGAACCTGATGTTGACGATAACGTCACATTGGATAGGTGCATAACCCCCCACCAGCGTGTTCATCTCGCGATGTCAACAACAGGGTCACCGGTCGATCAGCCACTGCGCACGTCGTACCAGACTGCAGCATTGGGGGGGGGAGTCGGGGACATCCCATGTGCACAAGTTTCCACAAACAGAGAGAGAAATGGAGGGGAGGGTTAGGGTGAACCCCCCCCAGCTCCACTCACGCAGGGCCAAGAGTCTCTCCCCAAACCAAAAGAGATCCCTCCTACACACTTTCCAATCCGCAGGCTGATATTTACTTAGATAACGCTGTTCTGTGACAACAAGGCTTACGCCCGAGTGTCTCTCTCTGAAGACTTCCCTGTAATTGACATTTAGATAATCTTCCCTGGCTGGGGGGGGTTCTTCTCACTTTCTATATGTAAAGGTTACACTAATATTCTCCTCTGCCCACTCAATCACAGGGTTTTCCTGCGCACTAGAATCAGACAAAAAAAATAATAATAATCACCTCCGTGTTCTTGGATTGATAAATCAGTTGCACCCAAGATGTCTGCTTGCGATTCTTTTTCCCTTTTTTGATGTTTTTTTCCATCGACTGCAGCAGTGAGATCGAGTTGCATTTGAACCTTATTCTCCATCACGAAGGCAAAACACTGACTGAATATTCTATCGAAAAGTGAGCTACAACCAAAATTAAGTCACTTTGGCTGTTTTATCTTGTGACAAAATATCTTTCTTTGATTGGGTTTAATGGAGGACACCACCATTTACCTACCTATCACACATGGAGATGGACAGTTAGCATCCGAAGGCCCCTTTCTTACACCGTCAGTGTCGATGCTGCCTTTTGCCTTCGTCAGACAGTATTAGCGGCAGCTGTCCGACGTTTTTGCGCTTCATTGCCCCAGAACTGGACCCTTCATATCAAGGATATGCCGTTTTATTGATTCTGTACCGAGGGTGCATCTTAGTACACACAGAGCCTCAAATCGCACGATCTTTCGTTCAAGTCTTGATGGGAAAAAAAAAAACTAACGGCCGGGAGGGTACAGGAACCTGCAGAATCCAACAAACACTCGCGATTGTGGTAACAAAATACAGGAAACATCTTGTTGAAAAATACTTCCTGTATTGTCTTTGCCCAAAGATGTTTGTACGCTTCCGGTAAACAGAAGATTATACAGCACCAGAGGGTGCAAGAACAGAAGGGTGAGGCACGGTCTGTGGCAGCATTCTGATGCCTTTCCAGAGACCCACAACGTGAACCAGTATGTGGCTCAGTGGGCTAAGCCCATGTGCCTATAACCAGGAGGTCACTGGTTCAAACCCAGCCTCGGCACGTCCGTGGCTCCTTCAGAAAGGCCCTTGACCCCCCCAGCTCCCTGGATGGCGCTATGCGGGCTGCCATTTGTAGACAAGGCGTTGCACGAAGAGTGAATTGAGGGAAGCACAAAGACAATTTCCCCATGGGGCTCAATAAAGTAGCGATCGTTATTATTAAGCTCACGACTCCTGCTGCTGTAGCACTTTCTGCTCTCGAACGCGGACAGATGAGGCGTCTCTGAGCAGACTGTGTACAGCTGTGGTCCTGTCACTGCTCGGACCCAGCAGAAGGTTCATCTTCTTCTCAGCACCAAACACCACGAATTTCAGGCTCCCATTTCATTGCAATTCAACATCAACGCGCTTCTCAATCGCCGCACCCATAAAAGGACCTTCATGCAGCTGCTGACCGGGCCCAGATTTTAATCCCAACAGACGAGCACATCTGCTGCTGCTGTCCTGAGATTAAAATTTTTTTTTCTCTACGCTAGCAGGTGAGTGGCAGAAGCTCGCTAGGCACCGAGACGCGTGGGTGCAGAGCAGAGTGCAAGGTCTGTCCCTTCGCCACACCGCAAAGGCCTCCTTTCAGAATCAACAAAAGCTGCCAGAATAACAAGCCCCGGGCCTTACATCCTCCATGGACCCGCCCACCCACGGCATCCTCACCGTTCACGGTTTCTATTTGCGGAGCCGGTTTCTCAGAACTTGTCTGTGTCCCGAGGAAACATGAGGGGGCAGCGAGGAGATCACCCTCATCCAGGAAGTCGCGTTTCACGGAAACACCTAGCAGAATGTTAAATACAGGGAGGAACCCCTGCTAACGGCTGCAGTGGGGGGGTCGTGGTACCAGACGATGCTTTATTTGCCATTTGCACAAGTGCAATGGAAATCATGTTGTTTTCGCATCTCCTTTGAAACAAGCCCACCGTGAACAAGTGTCAGGCAATCAAAATGTTTAAGGATATTTATCTGGGTGATAAATGTATATTTCCTCAGGAAAAAAAACAAAAAACATTTGAGCACACAAACGAACAAGAATTCCTTCCTGCTCAAAGTCGCCAGTTGGTTCAGCTGGAAGGCAGCTTCAGTTGATCAGCCTCGAACATCCGCCACTCATTGTACTCGTTAAATTTAATCATTAGCACATCTGATGAAGTAATTCAATGAGGCGTCGATTAGGCGTGAGAGGTGTGTTGGATGTACGCCTGTACACCAGACAGTCGCTGAAAAGCTGACATTGCTCGAACAGCCGTATCAATTTTACACCAACACTCAAACCGGTAACCGTCCGGACATCACAGTCACAGAGGCCTAACCCACTAATCCACAACCCACCCTTCCCCCACCCAATTTCATGCCCTAAAGAGAAAAATCGGGGCCCAAGCACTGAATATAAAGCCTTAAACTCTCAGGTTGTGTGTCAGACCCCCTTAAATGGGTAACCCAACCTATCCAATGAAGAGACAACCTTTCTCAAGCCACACAATGGAGCTCTTTGAGATGTGCAAGTACGACGCACCACGCAGAACAACACAGTGTTGCAATTCGCACACCACAATCTTTAATCTGCGGCCTGATCTCTCCAATCAGATGTTGCTATTTGCGATGTGTGTTTACGAAAAAGTCACGGCGGAGAGACTGAGAGATTTGGGGTCCCAGGGCCTCATGTTCCTTAACCGAACAAACAGCCACCAACAGTGTCTATAACCAAAAACTGAAGAGCCAAGAACCAAGAGCCATGGGGAGGAACGGATGAGGTGGTTTAAACTATTTCGACAGCAAATAACAACCATAGGGATTTTAAGAGAGAAACAAGGAACTAATGACTAGTAAACGATGTCAAACAGTAATTTCAGTAGGTGTTTGCGAAGTGAGTATAGAAACCTTACATCATAATACCGATAAACTGCGTTTAAGATATGGTTTCCACTTCCTGTCGCTGGTAAGATACGCGACTCATCAAGAACGCTTTAATGTTCTCTGTAACAATCGACAGCATAGATGGGGGACAGCGATGATCGGGCCATGGGTTTAACAATTAAAGAGGGAATTTAATTAAAAGGCCGTAATGAACCACTCACATGCTAGGAACTCTTATCTAAGTCCATGCAGAATGTTATCCAGCGAGACAGTTCCTGCAAGCGCACCGCTCTCCATTCCCAGTCCTCTTCATCCGCTCGTCACTGCCGGCGGCGGTCCTTGTCCCTGGACCCCCTGGGGCTCCTGCTGCGCTCCCGGTACCCGTGGCCCTTGGCTCGGCTCTCCTGCCGGGGCCGGTCCCGCTCCCAGTCCCGGCTGTGCTTGTGCTGCCCGTGTCGGTCCCGGTCTCTGGAGCGAGAGCGCTGTCGACCGACCTTTCGCTCACGTCTGCCGTCCTCGCCGTCCTGCGAAGGGAGGAGAACCACAGCCCATGGGGGATATATATATATATATATTTTTTTTTTTTTTTCCTGTCCAGTCGGAGGTTCTCTAGCTTCCCCATTCCTACTTAAATCGCAAGTAGGCAGACTGCAGGTTTAAAAGAGGCCATTTGTCCCCAGTACTTAACAGCTACCAGAAACAAGGTTGTCGGATTCAATCATCACAGGAGAGAACATGTCACTGGGGCCCCCGGCAGACCCAGAAACACCATCAAAAAGGCCTCAAGTCTGCATGGCACCTAATAACTAGATGCTGCTGGAGAGATGATGTATTACACCTGGTTCCACCCACCCCTCCGGATGCCTGACCCCCCCAGATCTTTAGCTCCCCTACACACTTGGCCCACCTCTCAAAAAGAAAAAAAAGAAAAAAAAAAATCTTCAGATTTTTCAGCGACTTATATTAATGTGACCAAGATCAACAGCTCAGCGTCTGTCCAAGTTGGTGCGATTTGTCTCAAAATTTCCAGACCTTCTCCCATACATAGTTCCCGTGAAGTCCGAAGAAGAGCCGGCAGAACCACACACATTTCCACATCCGAGGAGCACGATCACTTAGCAGCTACGGAAATCAAGCTTTTACAGCCAATGACCGATGAGCCAGGCTGGTATCCTAGTTGGTTGGGTGAGAGAGTCTCACCAAAACGTTCGATTTCTCCAGAGGACAAACAGACCCCGCCTCATATTTAAGGTGTAAAATCACCCTTGAATTATCAGCATAACCAACACAGGCAACCAATAAAAACACCCACCAGCCCAGCAACCAGACTGACAATCACACCACAATATAGGTCTAGTTTCTCTTCCTTAATTCTGCAATGATCTTTACAGAAATAAAACCTCAGCTCAGCCACACTTGTGCCTTTTTCGTAGGTACTGCCTCATGGTTCTCAGTTACAGTGAGCTTTGGTTGCACAATCCATCCTTCCCTACACGCGAGAGAAGCTCAGACGGCTTTCTCAACCTTGGATTTCCTGGACTTCCTGCCGTCCTCCTCGTCAGAATAGTGACGTTTCTTCTCTTTGTGTTTTTTCCCAGGGTGCCGATGGCTTCCCTCATCTTCGTCCTCGTCTGAAAGGAGCTCGTACTTGGAGCTTGAGGCGATGTTGAGGTAAAAGCCAACCAACGTGCTGTACTATTCTGGAGTAGGACATTCCCGCGCTGTGTCACCAGACACCAGGTTCTGACAGGTGACATCAAAGACGCTGTAAACCCATAGGAGGAGTATTTCCTAAGTACACGTGTATAACACTACTTCTCATACAGAAATCCTTTTCCATCTTTATGGGCAAAAGGATACTCTTGCATAGCTTTGTGCTTGTCCTTAATAGCTAGTTTCTCTCTGTTCTCCAAGTCTTTTTCATATGCCTTGAAGTCATCTTTTGTATATTTTCCCCCTAAAAACATAGAAATTATTAGAAAGAAAATTTTCCATCGATGGCACGTGTGAAATCAGAAAATATATGGGGGGGGGTGGGTAACCTTTTCCTTTCCATCTTATCTTGGCAACTGACTGGCTGAAATCGACATGAATTCTTCTATCATCGATGAGCACATTGTCCATCTTAAAATAAGCCTTTTCACAGTCCTCCTCCTGTTAGGGGAGGAGAAGACATGGAGATTCAGGTAATATTAAACTGGAGGACCTCAATGACCACAAAGAGGGATTCTAAATCGGCTCTTATCAGTACGCCAGCAAGTCAAACGCAATACTTTGATCACAACAGCCAGGAAGAAAATGCCCATCGTACCTTTTCAAACTCAATGAAGGCATAACAGAGAGAATCCCCAGTCTTCCAGTCTCTGATGATCTCACAGCTAGACACACACAGTTTGACAGGGTTTAAAAGGTGACTGCATGAACCCTAACAAGGTCCATGACTCAGCTTTTTCCAAAGGCCGTATCTACATACCGTGTCCCTAACACTTGAAGCTTCACCCCAGCGGCACTACCCACCTCTTGATGGAACCAAAACGAGAGAAGATTATCTCCAGGTCCTCATCTGTGGTCACCGGGTTAAGCTTGCACACAAAGAGCACGTTCTCTGGAGGCTTCATGTCAGCATCAGGTAAGTCGCCCACCTGCGTGCGTGAACAAGGGAAATTCGATTGTTAACACTTTATCTGGGGTGGGTTATACATTACAAAATGAAACCCCGATACAACTATCATGCCCCACACAGACAAATAATAAATACCATTAAATTATTTAATACCGTGAATCCTCGCTAAGCCCAACATCATCTGGATTAGTACTGAAATAAAGGTAGCTGATTATGAGAAAGACCTTGGTGTACATGTTGATGCTTCCATGTCCCATTCTCGCCAGTGTGGG
>JABFDZ020000043.1:3768285-3781961 GCA_019775955.2 Pollimyrus isidori
CGCAGCGTGTAGTTAGAGTATGGAATAGTCTTCCTGATAACGTAGTGCAAGCGGAATCCTTGGGTTCCTTTAAAATCTGAGCTGGATAAGATTTTAACAACTCTCAGCTATTAGTTAAGTTCTCCCCAAGTGAGCTTGATGGGCCAAATGGCCTCCTCTGGTTGGTATGGTTCTTATGTTCAATCATGCTAATATTATGGAATCAACAACACGCTCCGCATACTGTGGGCATCAGCAAGATCATCCCCCAGCAACAGGATGAGTTCCTCCTTTCCTTGTGCTTAAGAGACCTCAGATATCAGGTTACTATTAAGCACAATAGACTTGCTTCCTCATTGGTTGGTGGTTAAATAACCTGGCCCACTGTACACAGCATCAGCAGTCGCCAATCACGCCCTGCTCACCATCTCCAGGAGGATGGCCTGAGTCTTTGCCTCTTTCTCCTTCAACAACTCATCCTGCTCCTCTACAGTTCTCCCTTCCGTGTCATCTATGTCTTCATCAGCTCCAATTCGCCCACTCTGGCCAGAGAGGACAACATGAGGTTTAGTGTCATATGTTAAGCATTCAAAATCTACCACACGGAGCCATTCAAACGACTAGATGATGTGTAAGGATGAAATCCCATTTCTCGTGCTGCAAACTAAGCTGTGAAGTTACACAGGCTGCTTGTCTGTCGTGGCTCATTATGGAATCACTTACATCTAACTGCTCTTTGGTTGGTTCGGGTGAACGATCTGGAATTTCTAAGTTAGCGGGGTCATCAAAAGGGTCATCGAGAATGACAGTGTGGTTTATTCTGTAAGAGGAGCAGATGACACACACAGACCGTCTTATGGCACTATACGACCACACACGGTACAAAAGACTGACACTAAACAAGCCATTGGAAATAAATGTAGTCACTAATTGAGAGGTCACACAGTAGACTAATAGTCCAATGAATCACTGTTCTATGTTCTATGTATTTGTGAATTCAGGACAAAAAAAAAAAAACTGATGTGACAAAGCTAAGGTGTAGACTGGAGGCTTAGTGCTCAGTGAGCACTCTCTGAATCCACCAGAAAATAGACTAATAAAAGGCATGACAGAAAACAAAACTTAGGAAAGACTAAGGAAGATGGTGGTGCAGAGAGCAGTGCTGTCATTCGGCAACCAGAGGGTTGCTGGTTCGAGCCCCGCCTTCTCCTAACCCCATCAAAGTGTCCTTGAGCAAGATGCTGAACCCCAAATTGCTCCCGGTGTGCAGGTTGGTGCCTTGCATGGCAGCCTCCGCCACCGGTGTGTGGATGTGAGACAAAAAAATTGTAAAGCGCTTTGAGTACTCAGAAGAGTAGAGAAGCGCTATATAAATGCAGTCCATTTACCATTTAGTATTCTACAGAGGCCTTAAGCTTAATTATGAATATCCGAGACATGCTGCACTCAGTGCAAGCACAGCAGCTCAATTTAGTTTCTGTTGACACAAACCTTATATCCTGGAAGGGGATGAAATTCTCATCCACAAAAGCCTCATTTATCTTGTTCAAGATGTCCATTCCTTCAGTCACTTCTCCAAATACGGTGTGAACCGCATCCAGGTAGTCCAAGTTCTCACCCATTGTGATGAGGAACTAATCAACAGAGGAACTGATAGGTTACTACCTTTGTGATACATTGTATATCATTAATGGAGTTTATCGTTTTCATCGCTGTTAGAATACTGTCACTTCTCGTTATACAACGTTCCTCTGTATACTATAATGACAATAAAGTCAAACTGAATTTATGCCTCTTGTGAGCCAAGTTCCGGTCACCTGAGAACCATGCTGGTGACTGCCATTGTTCACCATAGACACAGTTCCCTTCTTCTTATGCTTGATTCTTGGCACCTTCTCTGCATCAAAAAAACATGCCTGGTCCCCATAGAGTTTGCTGAAGAAAAAGGAATGAATTTCTCCCATTAACTCGCAAGCCATACAGCCGATGTCTGCAAGACGAAGACGTAGATAAACACAGACCTGAAAACAGACTCCCCCCCTCGTCCGGTCCCCGTGGGGTCTCCAGTCTGCATAATGAAGTTTCTCTGGGGGGGGTTTATAAGATTACAAAACACCAAACATGAATAACAATAATTATATCAGACTGTTAACTATCTATTTAACTAGACAGTATAAGTTTCATTTCATTTACCTGAACATTGTGGATGAGGCAATAGTTATAGTATTTTATTTTACATAATTTTAGGAAATTCAGGGTAGCTGAAAAGGGAAATAAGAAAAAGATAAGAGCAATATATTACAAAGCCACAAACATAACTCTTCACAAGGAAGTAATAAAAAATCATGCAGTAATCATAACCAATAGGAGTTGGGAGTATGTTGCTCAGGCATTTCAGCCTATCTAGGAGATGTAGGAGTACGTTTTGTATGATAGGTCGTGGCAAAAGCTAATTTCTCATAAATGACAATGATATTTCACTAGCAATTTTAACACTGTGTATAATTTACTGCCACTGTCGAACTAACGCACTTGTAGAAAAAAGAAACCTTTGCTATACAACCATGCCAGCAAGTAGTCATCTAGCTATCATAATTACATGGGAAAAACCAAAAACGTTTGCTTACTTTTCGGCCTTTCTTCTGCGTACAAATCAATAACGATATCACCTAATGTCGTTTCAAGTAGCACCGCCATTCTTACGCAAACAGCAAGTGGCGGCTCTTAAAGATGACATCATATGCACGAGTCCTAAACGCCGTACTGGGATAAAAATCAATGAAAGGATGCACAGCGCCACCTACCGGGCGGGAGTGTGGCCCTACAGTGCATCGATTTCCCCAAACTATTAGCGCACGGGAATTCCAGTATTATTTAAATATTTCCATACTGCAGTAAAATCCGAAATACACGTCTATCGTGGTTTGGGACAACTGGGGAATAACCCAGGACCGGCACAGCAAGCGTATTAGCACAAGTAAAACTTGATACCTGAAAGGGCTTTAGTGAATTACATGGAAAGGAAAGAAAACATTCATGTTTTCCGTATTTTCAAATTATTAGTGTACACGTTTCCTGTGTATTATATTATTCAAACATTTTCCCCAGCCCAAAAAACGTTACATAATCAATAAATTAGAAAACTGAACTCGCAGCTTTAAACATCCAGCTGTTGAAACTAGGCACAGAAAAGCCTTTATACTGTTTGCAATGGATACGTATAGGCCTAAATGTCATATAATAGGCATTCTTAAAATTAAATCTAAGTTTTAAATTATCGGAAAATAAGAAGTGCCTGCTATTTAATTAAATTATAATGTGACGTTGCTTATTATTATAAATAACATAATAATAAAGTGAGATATTGTAACATAAAAAACATACATTTTATATTGGACTGAAAAGTAACTCTGGGCTTATATTAATATTTCATGACATGCTTTGTACAATGGGCATTAATGCGTTATTAATGTGCCTATTATTAGAGTGAAAGCATGGAGGCTTGGCCGCCGCATCCAGACGCCCATTTCCTTCAGCACCCAGAAGGCGTCAGTCGGGATGTAAACAGTCCGATCGCGGCAAGATGGCGGCGCGGTGTCTGTCGCTGTGCGCTTGCTCCTTACTCCTCGCTTTGTTTGGCTTGTCCGACGCGGCGTCAAGACAGCTGGACAAGGTCAGTAAACGGTTCGCCCGAAAGCCCGCAGCCGCGCGTCCGAGGCGAGGGCGCCGGTCTGCGGCCGCCTTTGAGCGCTGACATGCAACAGACACCGATAGCCGCCTGGGCGGATGGCGGCGACGGGCAGGTGGTGCCATTGCCGGGAATCCCAGAGTTGCTCAATTTCCCACTTATCAGCCACCTCGTAATAACAAGCTCGTCGACACACTGGCTACCGAGGAAAATTACCATGTATTTATAAAATTAGGAAATCACTGAAACCTGTTCGTTATTTGACATCAGCCATCTTATTAAATTTGTTTTATCTAAAATGATTTCCCTTATACCTATAGTTACAATAACAGGAATATGGACGGCGGACCGGCAGTGTATAATTATGCCAGGATTATAATAACCCCGATTAAAGAGTAGGCTCATTCTGTACATAGGAAGGGTAATGAAGGTTATGTATTTATAACGTCTCTCTATACGGGTGATGACGGCTGGGAAGCGGAATAGTCTGGTGGTTAATAGTCGCTGTAGATGGCAGATGTTGTTTGGTGGACAGGCTAGTGAACTCAAAAAAGCTAATTAACCCAAACAGGGAATGGATGCCACTAAACACATGGAGCACGCGGACTGTGTCACACGGTTCATTTGCTGTTAAATTATGCAATATATTGGCCAAGTTGGTTTTTGAACGTGGTGGTGACATACGTTGTGATCCCAGCATGTCAGAGACATGCTCCTGTCTCACGGTCCTGTGTCTGCAGAACAGTGTGATGGACAAAAAAACAACCAGGTGGCTTGATGAGAGAGGTCAGAGGATAATGGCCGGACTCATTAAATCTAATAGGAGCCCTCAAGCGCAAATATAACTGCTCAGTAGAAAAAAGGGAGCAACATGGCTTCTCTGAAGCTGATGTGGAAGCGGAAGTGTGACTGTGTGTTAAGACTTTGTGCATGTGATCAAATGGTTGTTGGTTCGAATCCCATGCTTAGCTTAGCAGGGTGATTTTACTGACCAAGGGTCAGGGTGCTCCAGGAGTTGCTGGACGCTGCCGCTTTGGATAAAAGTGTTTGCTAAAAAAAAGTATCATCTAATTTAATGTCTTACCTGCTTGTAGCTATGTATACTTAATAAGGTTAAATACTGTGCTCTGTGGGTTACATCATGACGTTTAAATGCAGGAGAGGCGGACGTGTGAATTCGGTATCTGTGAGACTCCGTGCCTGGCTGCTAAGAAACGGAAATGTGGGGAAACGGTTTTCGCTCCATTGAAAATAACCTCGTGTCCATTTTTATCACGTAGGAAAACATCCTTATCAATGTGACCGCCGTGGGGGATTCGGGGCAGGACACCCACAGGCTCCAGGTACGTCGTGGAATCTCAGTCATCGTCCATTTTGGAACTCCTAGCGTACTGTGGGGATTTTAAATTTGAAGTCTTACAGAGTTTGTGTGGGTATGCGGGTTCGATATATCGTACATGTTTAAAATTTTTTTTTTGAGTGAATAGCTTTGTTTGTTTTTTTCCAGATAAATTTCAACATATCTGTGGTCGGAGAGCAGATACTTGTTAATGACATTCCCGTGAAGTTGTCAGGAGTCACAAGGCTGACCTGCCAAGCTTTGCTCTGTAAGTGTTGCTCTGTTAACTTCACTCTGTTGTGAAGGGCGCCATACAAAAATAAACGGAATTGAATTGAAGTATCAATTGACTTCAATCACTTCAATTCACTTCAATTGAATTGAAGCTGCAAAATACCGGTTGTCCGTTTGTTTATTTATTGGGAAGCTGAACTTCAGTGAAGCTGAGATGCATTATGGTGTTTCCCGTCACTACTGTATTCCAGAGGTATCACTCCTTGTGTCCCGTCTTGGTTCTAGTGAACAGCAGTAGTGAGAACAGCAGCAGGTTCACGCCTGGCGTCTTCGTGACGGCTGTGACCCGCGTGCTGGTTCGCCAGTGGCCACTGGAGAGTGATGCTCGGGTGGAGCTGCTGGTCTTCAATGAAGAAGTGATCGAGGTGGAGGGAAACAAGGTAAAGCGATCTAATGACTTTGTGTGAGGCCCCCACCCCTGAGGAGCAATGACACGGGCATGGCGTGGAGTGCAGTGAGGGTGAAGAACGGGGGTCCGTCACCCAGACGAGTGCGGCTGTCCTGAGAGGGAGTGTCATGTTCTTTTCTCAGGTCCTACAGCCAGACATGCATGAGGTCAATATTCTGATGAACAAGAACTTCCAGAAGCTGAGACAGTCGACGTATTCGTACCCGCTGCCAGAGAGCATGCTCTTCAGCATTCCCAGGGAGAGCGACGTGGTTGTCACAGACCCCAACGCCCCGGGAAAAGGTACCACTGTTTGTCTCTACATGGGCGATATACTGCTAGACTCCCTATGGCATGATTGGTGGAGCTTTTGTCAGTAACAACATGAAGTTGTTTTTTTTTTGGACAATTGATGAAGGGGCTTTAAATGGGTTGAGTGTATATTGAGGTTTATATGAATAGTATTATTTATGCATTTATTGTTTGAAAATCTGTTGCGTTCTTTGCATGTGCTCAACACTGTGGAGGAATATCACAGGCTAATTTTCAATGTACCATTATGCAATGACAATAATGGATTCTAACTCTAAATAATCAGCACAATAAATGAACAAACTTTTTGATGAAATTAATTTGAATATTCCTTGGCACAATTTTATTATTTTGGTATGTAGGGTGATTAATAATCCTTAAATTAAAAACGAATACACTGTAAAATACAGTAAACAATCTGCCTTTTATTGTATGAGAATATCTGGAAAGAAGCAGAGATTATTACTTACAATCATTTTGTTCGCTAACTACATAAAGACTTTCGGGAAATATTGAAATTCGGTCAATAAATTATACTCAAACCAGGGGATTGAATCCTAGTAAAAAAAATTAGAAAATATGAATTCTCTTTACTGTGTTTTTTTTCCTGATAGTTCTGTTCTTGATAGTTCTGGTGGGAGTGGATTTTCTAAGTGATACAAAGATGTTTTTTTTGGCGCAATGCTGTATCATTGTTCTCGACCGCACCAGCAGGTTGCTTGCCCCCGCCCCACCCCGTAAAAGCATATCGACCTGCATGCTGATCTCTCCTCGTACGTCGTCACCTTTTCTCAGCCGGCGACCAAGACGTCCTGCACACCACGAGCCACTACCCTCTCAAACAAGCAGAGACCACCCAGGAGGAGGTGGCGGCCCCTGGAAAGCTGCCCGAGACCCCCCTGCGCATGGACCCCGCGCCCTGGAGTGAGGAGGACACCACCGCAGAGGAGGGTCGCCTCCCGGATAAGCTGCTGCCCGAGACCCCACTGCGGTCGGAGTCTCTGTCCTCGTACAACGTGAGTCGGCGACCTGCGCAGACCACCCCGCTGGCCTCGTCCGTCGCCCTCGTTTCACCGACGTGACCTGAAACCCTTTCTGCTCCACAGGCTTTGTGTCGGTGGGTCGAGGACCTGAGAGACAAACTGAGACAGTTCTGGGCCGAGTCCCTTCCCATCTTCTTCCTGGTCATGTGGGTCGTGGTGGTGGGAGTGGCCGGGTCGGCGGTCATCATCAAGATGCTAGATGTGGTTTTTCCTTCCTGTGACCACAAGTAAGTTCTTTGGTGGTACATCTGAGAGGAAGAAACTCTTTTTTTTAATATACCAACGGAGAAAGGCTTAGGTGCGTCTGCTTTTAGGGAAATGAGGTGGGAGTTTTTCACTTCTCACGTCTTCCCCGCAGAGGAATCCTGAAGCTAAGCCCCGTGATGCTGGTGCCAAAGGAGGACGAACAGTGTTTGCTGGAGGACAGCAAGGTGGAGATACAGGAGGAGAAGCAACCCTGAGGACGGGCTTGGGGACGGGGCCTCCAGGCACCGCCATCATTGTAAGAGGTCCACTGCAATCTTATGCTCATGAGACCCAAGTTCCTTTCCAGAGGAGTATTTTTTCCTCGAGAAAATTAAAATTCTATATATTCCTTTGTATCTTTTCCATCTCAAAGAAAAGCACCAAGACTTGCATTTTAGGGCATCAGATTGTATCTGTATGTAATATAATGATTCTGTAACATCTCCGTGCCTCCGTGGTACCCTTAATTTCCATTTTAAAGGACAGCATATTTGTTTCTTTTGCTTGGTCAATGTTGATTTGAAGTGACTCTGTACAAGGTAGTCCTGTATACATCAAAGCCACTGGCTCCCCTTTGGACTTTCGTTTGGATCCCGACAATGGATGAATGGATATTCACTAGCTACTAAGAGTATTTCAGACGTTACCTGTTATTTGCACACATTAAGGCCCCACTCCAGAGGCAGTACGTATGTAATATTGCCGAGGAGATCGCCTGGGGCATGAAACTTTAAGGGATTAACACTGACAAAGCTTTGGTAATCGTCCAATCAATACACACTGTGATGGACTTAAGATGAATATCGCGCCCAGTGAGGTTTCTTCCCCAGGACTTTGTCCATAAAACAGGTCGAAGGTTCCAATCCTTGCACTTATAATGGATTCTACGCTAATGGGGCCGGCTGTGAGCAGCTGTAACTGGGAGACACCCGCCGCTGGAATCGTTACATCCGCCATTAAGTCTTGCTCGGGTGCCCACGTTTAAATGTTGATAGATGGGGGGGGGGGGTTTACAGCAGGTACTCTGGAATGCGATCACATCAAAAGTCGACCGCCGGGATTCTTAGAGATGCGGTCGCATTGATCGCGACAGGGAAGCGAAGTCGTTGGGGAGGGCCGGGCCTCGAACCTGCCACCACGCTGGCTTGGGGGGGGCGAGGTGACGGAGCCAGGTAGCATGTCTGTGTGTGCAGTGTGCCATTTTCAGACTGTTTGACCCGCCCCATTCCACTGTTTATTGCTGAAAACCCCGTTAAATAAAACAAGTTTCTCTAACCCCTCTGAGGCTGCACTCCAGTCGTGTCACTGGGAACGTTCTAGGGTTCTACGTAAGGGAACTACTTAAGGGTTCTTACAGCGCGTGTTCCCGTCCCGGGAAAATTAAACAGGAAACATCCTCGTCAAACAGCCACACTACAGACTGTCCAATCCCCCAGTAGTCAGTGGGATATACTCAGTAGGACGGATGCTGACAAAGCTTTTCGCTGTCTGACAAATACAGACACGGGGGGGGGGCAGTAAATGGATGCATTGTATAGGTCACAATTCACAGTCAGGATACCAAGGACACAATAGGAGGCTGACATTTGAACGTGGCATCATTGTTCTAAAAGGAACATCATGCCTGCTTAAAGGACAGAGGAACCTGCTGACTGGAGCTGGATTCACGCAGGCGATAGAGCGGGACCGCCGTGAAGCCGCCCCACGGCCCTGCACAATGGGTGCCCGCAGACCGGGGGCCCCCCGGCGTCCTGAGGGGCCCCACCCAGCAGGAAGGGAACGCCACACCGTGGGATCCGGCGGAGCGACAACACAGAATGACCCCGGGGGTCAGAGCGGGAGACGCCCCTCAGCTCCACCGCTTCCCTTCTCCCACTGGCCCGCCGCCACATGGCCGCCGTGTTTCCTACACGATGTGCCTCACCATCCCGCGGTTTCTGCCTTAGCAGAACCAAGGAAGGGATTGTAAGTGACTTACGCAGAAAATCCCTGCTGCAGTGTCCCTTCCACTCGGCAAACCACGTTCATGTACTGACAGACAGACCGATATTTACTTTTAAATAGCTTTATTGAACGTAAAAGATGTCAAGCTATGATGATTCCCTGTTGGACACCCACCTGTGGTATCTGAACTATGTTATGATCCATGGACATCTATAAAAATCAGGTGTATATATATATATATAAATCATCTGATAGTAAGAATCCTTGAAAGGCATCACTCTGCATAAAGTAAAACCCTGATATACGACAAAGTGGGCACTTTGGTAATAGGGATAGTATAGTGTAGGGCTAGAAAGCACAGCACACCACACCACAAAACCCTCTGACACACAAGAAGGCAGGAGGAGTGCTCCTCAATACAGAGTGTTGACACGCACCCCGATCACTCTGTGCCGCCCAAACGGCTTCAAACTTGCGGTAGAGTTCAATCAAGGAGCTTGTGTTTCGTACAAGGAGTCTGAGATACCATGTAAAATAAGCAGGGCCAAGCTCACTGAGCATGTTATCAAAGTACTAACAGGAAAATAAAAACAAGTCTATCCAAGCGCCAGAACGTCCACATTTTAACCGACGTCCCCAGGTCCCTCCAGCTATTCTTCTTTGGTCCTTGAGGGAGGGGGGGGGCCGGGGTGGGAGAATCCAGCCCCCACAGCCCAGCGCTCCCTCAACAGGAGCCGAACTCGCCGATCCACCTCTCGTACTTCTCCAGGTCGGAGGCGGACACCGATCTGGAGACCTTCCTCAGGGCCGACTCGAAGTCCTCCATGGTGGTGGGCATGTGCATCTCGTCCCGTGAGATGTTGCGTATCTCCTCCGGCGTGAGGCCCTCGATGCGGCGGCGCATGGCCATCAGGGAGGCGTCTCTGCGGTAGCAGACGGAGAAGACCTCAGCGGCGCGAGCCGGTCTACGGATACAGCCAATCATCTTATACAGGAAGGTTTACACAAAAAAAATATATAGTGGCACACGGTTATGGAGATTGAGGATTACATATTTTGTTTTTTTCCTGTGAAAGATCGATCCTCTGGCAGCTTTAAAAGTGATGTCACAGGAAAGAATGTTGAGGAACACCAAGTTCAAATCCTTTGTCTTAAAAGACTGTCCCATATTTCAATGCTCATTTAAAACAAATACAGGATGCAATTTGTCCTGTGTATTTAGACCACATGACCGATTCCCCCCAATATATCACACACCTCTAGTACTTTTTTTTTTTATCCTTCAATTCTGATATCTATCAACCAAACATTCTTTGTTTTTACGAGGGGGGGGTGGATAGCTTCAGACCATGTCTACACGACTGACATAGTGCTGTAAGCCACACTGGACGTTTAAGTGTCCAGCGGCCTGCATGTACACGAGAGGAGGCTGACCTGCAGACGTTCGTGATGTCCGCTCCCGAGTAGCCCTCCATCTTCTCGCCGATCTTCGCCAGATCCACGTCTCCCGCCAGTTCCAGCTCCTTCAGATTGATTCTCAGCAGCTCTACTCTGCCCTTGGCTGGACAAGTAGGGCATTGCAGTCAGTGAAGGAAAAAGAAAAAAAAAAACCTCAGATATGAATATAGCCGTCCCGAGGTCTGAGCAGGAGGAGCCCAAATCGAGCCGGTACCTGAGGGCAGTGGGATGTAGATCCTCTTCTCTAGGCGCCTCCTCAGGGCCTCGTCTATGTCCCAGGGGAAGTTGGTCGCTGCCAAAACCATTACCATCTTGGAAGGGTCCTCGTTCTCCGATGCCCCACCAACCCCTGTGTGAAGGTACCGAAGAAGTTCAGGTGTGTCATCTAGAGTGCATTAACCTGGTCAGTTTTACAGAAAAGCTGGATCTACCTGGGTTCCCTGCCAAGGGACACCAAAATCTCGCATGTCTGGGAGGCTGATTTACAGTGCATCAACCATATTAATAGTAATTCACATCACTAACAACCACAATGGCGTCCCCGTTAGGCCGTGACCCCTCCGTCACCAGCTAATTACCGTCCATCTGGATGAGCAGCTCTGCCTTCACCCTCCTGCTGGCTTCGTGCTCCTCAGACGTTCCCCTGCGGCTGCACATGGAGTCGATCTCGTCGATGAAAATGGTGGTGGGCGCGTAGAACCGGGCCTGTCGACGCAGGCAACACACAGATCAGAAGGCGGCTCGGAGCGGCAGAGTCCGATCGGCGGGACGAGCCGAAGCCACGCCTCCTGGCCCGGGGCAGACGCACCATCTCAAAGAGCAGCCTGACCAGCTTCTCAGACTCCCCTCTGTACTTTGAGGTGAGGGTGGATGAGGACACGTTGAAGAAGGTGGTTCTGCACTCGGTTGCGACGGCTTTGGCCAGCAGGGTCTTTCCCGTGCCTGGCGGGCCAACCATAAGTACTCCCTGGGAAAGAACGAGAAACAAAATATATACATTTTGCACTTTAGGTTCAGTTACCGGATGAACTTTAAACCCAAGTCCATTTTCCCTACAAGTACTGAACCTTCCAGGGTCGCCGAATGCCCTTGAAGAACTCGGGCATCCACATGGGCAGAACGACGGCCTCCTTAAGCAGCTTCTTCGCCTCCTCCAGGTCGGCGATGTCGTCCCTACGTCATCGCAAACGTACGCTTTACCACAGACGCCAAACCGGCCGACCCCGCGGCGAGAACACGCCCGTGTGCGCGGCGGGTCTCCACGCACCACTTCACGTTGGGGTTCTGCGATATAATGTCCCGCTCCAAGGCCTCCACCAGGTCCTTGTCGTATCCGGTCCCGTCGAACTTCTTGGCCTCCGTCTCGGAGACGTCGGCCTTGCTCTGAAACACGACGGAGCGAAGGACATGCAAGGACTCGACTCAAGGGAGATCCTGACTGACAGCAGGTTGGGACTCATGTAAATGTCACATTAGGTGCAGTTTGGGGGACATTTGAGGGCCGTCCGGAATCTTTCCCCTCCCCCTCCGCACAGGTTTGGACTTTACACTAATTTTCCTGTCCGTCAGCACTTTGTCAAAGGCACCATTGTTGTCACGGTTACCAGTATTCATTGTCTAACATCATCTCTGACATTTATTTACCCTTACAAACCCCTTTACGTGCGACGTCGCCGCTTACGTCACTTCCCACCAAACATTATATCATTGTTTACTCTTACGTTGCGTGTCAATGTGTCGCTCTGCACTCTATGGAAACATGCTACTGCAGTCCTGGGGAACCTATTTAATGTCACTGCACCCTGTGTCACTGGTGCATGGATGGCGAGACAAAGCCTCTATCCTCACTTCTTTTTGCATAAATACAACTACTGGCTTTCTTTGGTTGCTTCCAGAGACTGCCAAGCGATGGATAGTTATCAGGGAATGAGTAGACGACGGGAAAATACCCAGAGAGGTTAAAGGTTAGTCGGGGCATAGCAGGCCCTGCCAGCGTGCCCACATTACCCGCTCCTCCTTCGGCTTGCCCGCGGCCTCCTTCTTGTCTTTGCCCTTCTGGGGCCTGCCACGCTCCCCGTTGGCCCCCCGCGGCGACTGCCGGTGGGGGCCCCGGGCCGCCACGCTCAGCCGATTGTTCAGCGGTTTACCCTCCCTGTAGGGCACCGGCGGCCGCCTCGTGGGACAAGGTGACGACCTTTGCGACGGGGAGTGGAAAGAGAACGCGTGACTCGCGGGCACCGAGGTCCGACCCGCTTAAAAGGGAACGGCGAGAAATCTGAGAAGGACGAGTGCGGCCAGCTTGTGGGCTAATCCGGTTCATGTGATTCAATCTGAAGCTATTGGTGCCACACAAATAACATTCTTTTCAGGAGCTTATTTTCTCAGTCTGATTTGGACATATTCAGTACTTGTAATGTCCTCCAGTGTGTGTGTGTGTGTGTGTGTGTGTGCGCACACATGAACAGCTGGGATACTCTGTGTAGTAGAATTCATGTATTGCTGCTAATCTATGTGTTTGTTTGCCTGTAATTGCACTCTAAAGATAGTAAAACATCTAATATACGGACAAGGACCCAACCACTAATTTTAACTCACCTGATCTTGGTTAACATTCAACAAAACAAATATACAGAGTGCATAAATCAATTGGCCCATTAGTGGGCTACAGTGATTTCGATTCAGTGTAACCAGGCACCGACATTAAGTGGCATACCTGCGTTCCACCGGCACCGGCCAAATGTCTTCATCCTGGCTGCTTGGTTTGGAAGGGGTGGTGTCCAGCTGAAAGCTCTCCAGGGTCCTCATGATCTCTCGGACGTGCCTGTTCTCTTCACCGATTTCCTGCCAAATCTTGACATGAGACGAAGTACAGGTTAGGCGTAAATACTTAAAGATGATGTTCCTATAAGAGAGAGACCCCCCAAGGTGCTGTTCCTATACGAGAGAGACCCCCCAAGGTGCTGTTCCTATACGAGAGAGACCCCC
>JABFDZ020000043.1:3782061-3794178 GCA_019775955.2 Pollimyrus isidori
ATAAGAGAGAGACCCCCCCAAGGTGCTGTTCCTATAAGAGAGAGACCCCCCCAAGGTGCTGTTCCTATAAGAGAGAGACCCCCCAAGGTGCTGTTCCTATAAGAGAGAGACCCCCCAAGGTGCTGTTCCTATAAGAGAGACCCCCCAAGGTGCTGTTCCTATAAGAGAGAGACCCCAAGGTGCTGTTCCTATAAGAGAGACCCCCCACTGGGGACATTCTGCATATCAGGCATCAGCGCTCATTGCCTGCATAAGCCACCGACTTGGCTTCTCCTCAGAGTTCGCTTTCAGAGAGTGCAAGGGCGACCGCGCACCAGTCGAAACATGCAAACCTCGCCGTTTACCTGTTGCCATTTTTGTTGCAAACTTGTGTCCCGGACAGAGAACAGGTACTTCCTGATCTGCTCCAGAACTCCCTGGTAGCAGACCATAGCAGAGCTGTAGTTGCCAAGCAGGGCGTATTCACGGGCGAGCTTAACGTTCTCACTTATTTCCAGGAGACTCATTCTGGGGGGAGAGCATGATTCTGTTAGAAAGCTGTATCTCGGGAACTGTAGCAGCACACATGTCCATGTTTAAGGAGGTTAACGTAAGAGGGTCTCTTAATGTCCACCATGGGAGTAGACATGCAGATATCACAGATAACCATCCTATTCACGTCTTCGCTTTTAACCCAGGGGTGGCCAGTCTAATCCACAAAGGACCAGTGTGTATCCGGGTTTTCGCTGCAACTCCCTAATTAGATTACTAATTAAGAGGACTGATTGGCTGAAAAAGTCCTCACACTGGCCCTGGCTACCCCTGTAATTTGTTCCTGAATAAGCATTCAGGAACAAATAATAGTGATATTTGACATTACAGGTGTCCGTAAACTTGCATCTTATTGAATAAAATCTGATCGCATTTACGTCCAAGGACCGTGCTAAATAATATACACCGGGTGGGAGACCCCAGGAAGCGGACAGAACAGGACGCTAGGGGCTGCATTGTTTACTGCGGCGTTCCCCAACCTTTTTCAAGCAGGACACACCTTCCATAAGGCTGGCTCAGCGTGACAGGTGCAGAACGGGCAGAGCTGCCAGCCGTATAATGACGCACTGCCCGTATGCAAATCGAAATACGGCATGCATGCAATTAATGTGTATGTGACAGACTGCTTACATGAAGCAGATGATACAGATACGGTACCTGAACTGTGCTATTTGGTTACATAAAAACGTACTGCACAATAAAATATATTATGCTGCAGTTTTGTCTTAAAAGGTGCTGCAATTTTATATTATCTGCTGTGCTGTGTGTATATTACAGTAATGTATTTAATATATTGCCCTAAAACTACCGAGATACGACCAAATTACTCCCAAATGTGGACGCAAGTCGACGGAAACCAGTATTTTATTTGTGTCACAAATGAACATATGAAATCCAAGATAAAAAAATAGTAACATGACTATAAGCCTAGGATGTGCAACTTAAAGGTTTAAAAACAAACAAAAAAAGAAAGCCTAGTTTACGTAGATGACTACAGCTATCCCCGGGATGTAGCGCCCCCAGGAGGTGAACAAAGGAAGCCTCTCCCTGACCACGGATCATGACAAAGCAGCCCGGCTTAACCGTGTCATTAAAGTTACTGAAGTAACTCCCTAAAACAAAATTAAAGCGAGGCCTCCACCTTCACCTACGTAGAAAGACTTGCCACCTACACTACATAAAATGAATAAATTGCCTGGCACACGGTAGTTAGTTTACCATTAAACGTCTTTCCAGCTGGTCATAACCCTACACGTTAACTCAGCTTTTGGTAACAGAGATGGATCGAAAATGACACACATTAGAAAAGGCTACTGTCTGCGTAATTTAACCAGTAACCCGAGCCGTACCATAAATTACGTGAAACCAGCACAAGCTGAGCCGGCTTAAGTATCTTAAAAGTTACACTATTACATAAAGTTAAACAAACTTGGCTTTTAACTGCAGCGTTTTAAAGTTTATATTCGAATACAACAGTAGTCACCAACAGATGTTGTTGGGAAACGGCTGGAAACGCGCAGCGAACGTGCTGCTGTTTAGCACAGGTTAGCCGACGCGCTAAGTAGCCGCTACGCTGCTCACCTGTTGCGAGGACGATGCGGGACACGGAGCAGCATTCGGAACGGACGCGGCCCCGCAGCTAGCACGCTTAGCACGCCGGCTATTTTCGCCGCAACCGGGCGAAGAAACGCTCGCTAAAACTTTAGTATGTTTTTCTCCTTACTCCTGCTTTCGGGAGGAGCATAGACAGGGAAGGAAAAGCGGGCAGCGCCCGCCTCTGGAAGTTTGAAGTAAAACGAGGCGTCATTTCCTGGGTGGATGACGGCGGGGCGGAGGGCCCTGCAGACACGCGCAGTCTTTCACAAAGACATACTACGGGGTGCTGCTGATTGCAAATGAAATATAAAACATATGAAAATTAAAATGCAGAACACTGCTCAGCGCTGTAGTTTCTTATGAAACTGCACGACTCTTTAGCAAATGTTTCTTGCATGCTCTAGGTGAGGGGTTTCCAACTCCGGTCCTGGAGAGCTACTATCCAGTAGGTTTTCTCTCCCACTTGGCTTCTGATGAGCCGCACCTGTTCCTGGTATTTACCTGAAAACAGGTTTGGCTCATCAGAAGCCAGGTATAATAATAAAAAAACGATTGGACGATAGCTCTCCAGGACCAGAGTTGGAAACCCCTCACCAAGAGCATGCAAAGGTTACTATATAGGTTTAAACATAAAAGTTTCTCACAGTCATATTTTAACACTTTTTTAAATGAATGAGTGTTAGTTAAACCGCTGATCATAAGATCTCTTATGATCACGACTGGAAAAAACAATTAATTTGGTAACTGGTTAATCGTGTGATCGGGCGATCAATTAATGGATTAGATGGGGGGGAAAATGCCCACCTGCGACTGAATATGTATGTATGCATGCATGCATGCATTGTCTGTATGCATGCATGCATTGTCTGTATGTCTGTCTAAAACACTTAAGATGTCTTTAAAAACACTGTGAGGTATTTTGAAGTCACACTGTATGTATAGGGAGAAGCAACACACAAAATTCACCGTTAAGCAGAAACCTCGGTTTTGGGTTCACGGTTCGGTGCAATTTTAGCACAGAGGGAAAACAGAATTTGCTTTGAAACTGATTATTGTTAAAAGTGCAGAGTTACAAACCAAAAATAAATCAATGTGTCTATCGAGGTATCTAACAAAACGTATAAGAGATGCTGATTTGTACACCAGAAGTACAGTATGTGAAATTATTCAAAAAGTGACTGCATCACAACAATCATAATGACCAATATCGCGTATCTACTACACAGTATGGTCGCATATCTGTAGTGAGATTTTCAATTCGAGACAAGTCTGCAAATAGTCTGTTAGGTCATTTGATGCAGCTAATTTTAGGTTTACAATTGAATAATTGCCGTAAGATGTCTTGCGTGAGCATGGTGGTCCGAAACCGTGAGTGTCACACCATATAGGTGAGAGCTGGCAACCCTGCAAATGGGCTTTAAATGGCACGGGGAGATTAACTATTGAAGCTGTTTCTGACTTGCTCCAGGCAGACAAGCAATCAAATGAGTTTGCATGTTGGAAGCGTTTCCAGCAACATTTCGGTATAACACCGCTGACACATAGTTAATTGGACCTTATTACACCTCTCTGGTGTAGGCGTAATTTACTGGGAAACCAAAATGTTTCCAAACTGCTGATTTAAATGAAGTGTGAGTGTGTCTGGGCTGTGCAGGATTAACATTAATCAAACCCTGGTCACAGTTACCAGAATTATTTCCGTGTTGAGCATCTACCTATGATTTGAAATTTCCTTCGTGTCAAGAAATGCATTCATTCGTTCCATTGCACGTACAGAACCGAAAATGATGTAACCGAACTGCACAACATGCATACATGAAGGCCTACCGTTTTCCGTTTGGTAGATACTGCAGCATATTGACTTCTTTGACATCGGAAGGTTAAAGCGATTAAACCCTTCTGATTTTTTTTGGTCTTACGCCGACTCTCCGCTATATTTAGCTAGCCAACTATTGTACGCATTGACGTTAACGTTAGTAGGTTTTGACGTCATTATGCGCGATTCATGCAGCTACCTGCAAAAATGCAACGAATCCATGATAAAATTAAACATTTTATTACCGATTATCATGAACGTTACCGATTAGTTGCTGCAGTCGTAGTTGTGATGCAAAGCATCGTAATTCATCTGTGCGCAAAACGTGCTTTCTGTTGGATACAAAAAATGCAACTTTGTGCTTGACGTTTTTTCTTTTTTATTCATTCAACCGTCATCTCCCTCCACCCCGTTCCCAAGAACAAATTACACAAGATGAGCACATTTAGATATCGTGTTAACAGGATTACAGTAAAGGTAGTGCATTTCCTAACCTCCATAGCTACATTCATTCCTCCTCCAGGTGCAGAAATTTAGACCAAAGGACATACCCCTTAGGTTTACATAGAGTGAGACAAAAGGCTACCGCGAGTGTCCTCTTCGATCTGAATGAATGAACAGGAATCCCCAGAAGTAGTGTCATGCACAGGTGCCCCTGGCGTTGCTCCTTCCCTCCACAATGAGAATTCTTTACAGACTCCTGGCAACCTCAGGAGTCACTTGCAGTCCACAGTTTCATACTTTGGTTGAGGCAAAGACAAGGACATCTGTTCCACAGGGAATGTGTAGGGACACGGTAATTCCCACTTCTGGGTTAGGGTTACAATAGTGTTGAATGGATGAGGAGAAGGTGGAACAAACAGCTTTAAAAGAGCAAACAAATTCTAGGATGACAGGCGAACAAAAGGCCTGCAGAGATGTGTCACTGACACCAGACAAGGAAGAATTATTCACATCAAATTTATACAGTATAATTTATAAATACATTTATATGTATAAATTAGGGAAAAAATAAAACCTATTACAATCCACTAAATCTTTCCACAACTAGTGTTCTCATTAAAGAATTGGCAGTCTGTGTTTTTGTCTTATTTGGTAAAAGAAAGCAGGTCAAAGGCACTCAGATGTACGCTGAATCGTTCCATGCCCCAAAGCTGGGATTTCCCCTTGCATATAAATTAAGACATTTGCAATCAAATTTTAACCAAAGGATCCGTAGCGTAATGCTCATCATATGCTAATCATCAATTTATAACTTTAAATAAATTAAGGTTTAAAAAAGGGGGGCTTACTTTTCTGCAGAAAAAAACATTTTCAAATAAAAAAGCACCCAGACATCGTTTTCCTCTTCAGGCCACCCAATGAAGGCATACACTGTACACCCTTTAATAATAAATAACAGGAGGGTGGTCCGAGGCTCACTCCTCACCCTCTAGATGGGCGGCAGCGTCCGAGGGCATTACACTAAACTCTCCCTAACAGCATGTCGCTGACCACACAGACCATACTTACTTAAGGGTAGATTTTCCTTCTAAATTATAAAAAGAAAGAGCAAACTCCAGAGCGGACAGACTCCAGCGTTTACACGCACCAAGATGGCCGAATCCGTCTTGCACGCAGGTGGCCTACACAAAGACCAAGTCGCGACCCTGTGCCCCGTGAGGCCGCACTTCCTGGCTGGCCCCCTCCCGGATCGCGCCTTCGCCATCCAAGTCGTCGGCGTCGTCGTAGCTCTCGTACTCGATGGGCCTCGGGGAGCTGTAAGGGTGTCCGTTGTCGTCGAAGAAGCGGCGGAAAGTGAACTCGTAGAAGGCGTGCTCCGGGTGCTTGCCGTTCTTGTACCAGCCGTTGAGGGTGTCGTTGCGGTTGCCCTCGCCGTCACTGCTCCACAGCTTGTCCGGATCCACCGGGTCGAAGTTGGACGTGTCGGTGCAGTGCGTGATCTTGGGGATGTAGGGCGCCGGCTGCCGCTGCTGCCGTAGGTCCGTGGAGAAGTCAACGGTCCTGAAGAAGGCATGTGCCTTGATCTCCTCGGCGCCTTCTCTCCCGTGCCGGTCCTCGTGACCCCGGCACAGCTTGATGATGAGGTCGGACGCCTCGGGGCTGAGCGTGGCTTGGGGGGGTATGTGCAGTGTGGTCTGCCAGTTGATCACCTGAGATTAGATCAGTGGGTAGTTACTATAATTTAAGGGTAAACGGGAGTCAATCAAGTAGCCAACCAATTGATAAATCAATGCCTGTTGGCAAAGCATTTGACCCAAAATTGCTTCGGTATATCGGCCTGTAAAAATGCCACGCGTCCTTTAAACGGACGGTGCAGCCGAGCCGTTTAATATTCTGGTCACGGTTACCTTGATCTGCGTTTCCAGGGGAGTCGACGCCAAGAACGGGGGCTGCCCAACCAACATCTCATAGAGAATGACGCCCACACTCCACCAATCGCAGAGCTGGGTGTAACCTGGAGCAGCGAGAGCGTCATCACTGGCAGGCTAAGAAAAACTCATCGGTACTGCAAACATATTCACTTTTGAGAATAATAATAATTGTGCTGCCTTAACGGTCGGTGACTCGCTGCTACCTGTGCGAAGCAGGACCTCGGGCGCAATGTAGTTGGGCGTGCCGACCAGGGAGTGTGCCAGGCAGCGTTGGTGCTGCCGCGCTGCCCGGCGCTCCAAAGGCTTCAGTCTGTCTATGCAGTGGCAGTTGGCCGGGTCCTCCCACGCCTGGCTGAAGTCCATGCTGTCCTGCCGGACGTGATCCCCTGGGCGGAGAGGACGGGGTGTGAGGCTGCCGCCACGGAGGGTGCGCGTTTCCCGAACGCTTTGAGGAGGGCCGCCCGGCACTCCGCGGCACATCCCCGAGCTCCCTACACTAAGCATGCAAATATAAACCTTCTAAAAGGCTAAAGAAACCACTGCTTCCTGTTCTTCTACTGCCATCATCCAGAAAGGCAGCCTGACCTACACACCGGATAAACATCGAACAAGTACGTCTTTTCAATAGTAACAGTAATACCTAGATTTCTGCATGTAGTCATTTGACCTTTGCACTCAGTCCCTTTGAAAAAGAGAACGATCTCATTCTCTCCCGTAATCACCATGGTATCACTACCAAGGACACGGTACACAAAGTATTGTGCCAGGCAAAGTGAAGGTCAAAATGATGACATACATGAAAAATGGGTGCCGGTTAAGATTGCTATCTTAATTGATTTTTCCATCACTGGCGTTGCACAGCTATGAGTTAGTCAGTTTTGTTATAAAGTAAAACACGCTCTCCTCAACACCTGAAAACGGAAAGACACTGTAACATCACAGCGACGGGGATTTCTGAACCGAGAAGCTGGCATGGTTTGATTTTCATCCCGCCGCCCCCGAGGCTCACCGCTCTGGTAGTACTTGGAGTCGTGCGTCCAGCGGAAGCCGGTGCAGAGGCCGAAGTCGGTGAGCTTGATGTGGCCGTCGCGGTCGATGAGGATGTTGTCGGGCTTGATGTCGCGGTGGATGAAGCCCATCTTATGGACGCTCTCCACGGCGCAGGTCAGCTCGGCGGTGTAGAAGCGCGCTAGCTCCTCGTCGAAGATGCCCCGGCGAATCAGGAGGCTCATCATGTCCCCTCCGGGGATGTAGTCCATGACGAAGTAGAGGTTGTCCTTGTCCTGGAAGGAGTAGTACAGGCGCACCACCCACTCGTTGTCGGCCTCCGCTAAGATGTCGCGCTCGGCCTTGACGTGGGCCACCTGGTTCCTTAGCAGCACGTCCTTCTTGCGCAAGGTCTTCATGGCGTACAGGGCGCCCGTGTCCACCTTGCGGGCCAGGCAGACCTCCCCGAAGGCGCCCACGCCCAGCGTCTTCATCTTGACGAACATGGACTTGTCCATCTTGGCGCGCTTGAGCCGGATGTAGTTGGACTCCTTCTGGAACAGCATCATGCGCATCTGCTCCTGCGCGTCTCCCGACAGGCCGACCTGGAGGAGACACGCGAACCGCGTCACCTCTGACCCTGCGGGGATGCGGACGCCGTGCCGAGCCACTCCAAGGCGATAAAGAAGGACGACGCGGCCACAGAAAATTCACAGGTGAAGCGAATGGGGGGGAAAAACGTCATTTAATTTTTAAAGTGGAAAAAAATGGAACGTGAAACACGTGAAATGTCTCTTTGTGGGCTTTTCGTAATTTTTTCCCCCCACAACACACAGACAAAACGTGTGACAGTCTCCCACATTCCAGACATTCCAGTGAGATGCAGTGCATGACTTCATGCCACCCACAAGCAAGCCATGACAGACACGCAGTCGGGCCTGATGTCAGGCATCCGAACGTAAACGCCACCAGACCAGTCCGGGTACTCGGCTCGTCAAACTTGAAACCGCACATTCATGGCATACTGGTGACGCCGTCGCCACCGCAGCTAAAGCGGCGCGCGGGAGCATACCATGCACTACAGCGAGGGGTGGGTAAGGGGCCGTTTCGTGCACGTCGTCTGCAAAACAAGCTCGGCTTACGTGGTCAACCGGACTGTGAAGCAAATTCAGCTCTGACAGCTCCGGGAGCCATTACCGTCTAAATCAGCTGTTAATCAGCCGAGATGGAAGGACGGCAGCATTGACAGAGTAGGGGGGAAAAAAAGAGAGAGAGAGAAAGACAGAGGCTCAGAGGTGAAATTCCTTTTAGTCTATCCCCCTACAAAACAAAGTTAGAGACACAGAACCAGGGCGGTCTGTAGATTACAGAACTGCAGTAAAAGACCCTGCGGCGAGACGACGGGATGAAGAGCGGTAGGCGCATGCTGCGCTCGCAGGACTCACCCTCTGCATCTCGCTCTCCAGTTGCTTCTTGCGGTGGATCCTTTGGTGGTGGTTCTTCAGAATGTTCTCCACATGCTGCTCCATAAAGAACTTGAAAGCCTGGGGCGAGTACATGGGGACGCAGGCCTCCCCGCGCCTCTCCTCCTCGCGCTTGCTGCGCCGCACTGGCACAGGAGACGTGGTGATCTGCTTCTTTTCCCGTTCGCCCGCAACCATGACCTCGCCACCGTCGCCCCTGTCCCCGCCGGCCTCCTCGTCCGGCGGCTTCTCCCTCGCAGAGGGGGCCTTAGCCGCCGACTCGTAGGCGGGGCAGGGTGCGGGGCCCTGCTGCAGGAGGTACCTTGGATATGGGGGTGGGGGCCCCTGGTAACTTGGCACCTCTGCCACTGGGGCGGCGCTCTCTTGGTAGGGTGTAGGGGGTCCCGGCTGCTGCAGCCTGGAGGGATGGGTAGGGGCCACAGCAGTCTGCAGCTCCGGCTTGGGGACCCGCATGCTTTTGACCGGCTGCAGAATGGGAGCCTGGGTGACGGCGGTGACCGTGGTGGCTGAGGGCTGAGAGCCGGCCAGGTGGCGGCTATTGAAGGAGTTGGAGCGGACGGGGACACCGTGCTGCCAGGAGGGAGGCGCCTCATGGCCACTGGTTCCGCTGCCCAGGGGAGCTTGAGGCAGTGGTGGCCATGATGAGGGGAGGCCCTGAGCGCCAACGCCGTATAGCTCCAGATTGTGGCCGTTCCTGGCAGACGAAAGAGCGGCAGGAGCCAGGTTCCCGCCGTTGACGTAGGTGGGGGAGGGTGCCGGTCCGGCGGCCTGCACCTGAGAGGACGTGGAATTCTGCCCGTTTCCCTGGCCCATGGGGTACGGGGGGGGCGGCACCTGCCGGCCTGAGCTGCTCATCAGCACGTTCTGATGGGTCTGGTACTCCAGCTGCCCGGAGCCGTTCTGCGGCCAGGCGGTGGAGGGGAAGCTGAATTTGTTCCCCCCCGAGTTCTGCAGGACGAAGGCCGGGCGGCCCCCGGGTCCCGGGCTCAGCCCCCTCTGGTTCTGGCCACCGGGCGTGGGGTAGCTCTCGGGCCAGCCACTCTGCGGGACGGGGGAGATGCGGGGAACCAGGTACTCCAAGTTCCCAGAGAAACGCTTGTTAGAGGAACTGGCCTCCCAAGAAGGGGGGGGCGGCGTGGTGCCTCTGTTTGGGGGAGGCGTCACACTGCGCACCTGGGGAGGCAGGGACGGGTTTACACGCTGGCTACTGCCAGGGTGACCCGATGTGAAAGCTGAGGGCTGACGGCCTGACAGGTCCCCCAGGGGTGCTGAACTCTCAGCGGGGTACATCCCCCCGTCCACCAGCAGAGGGCCCTGTCTCTGAGGGACCAGAGACTCCTTTGAACCCTTCCAACTCTGCTTCCGGTTCACCTGCGGCTGCATGTGAGCCGTAGCTAAACAAAACACAGGAGACAAGTCCGTCAAGGAGCGATAAAGGCCACCACCGCAAATTAGGGGTTAGAAGATGAAATCCCGTTATAAAGAAAGGGCAAACACACACGTACTTATTTACAATGCAGCCTATATGCAAGGGCCATACACAGGAAGGGGAAAAACGGCCCCCTAAAAACAAGACTATATCCCTGGCACCAAGATGGCGACCTTCCACTGTGTGTGTCAGGGGGACCCTGCGTGTTCCCAGTAAAGTGCTTGTTAGAGGAACTGGCTTCCTAGGTGGGCAGCGGTGCCACATGTGGCACCTACCAGGAACCTTCATGCCGGCGTTGACAGGGCGGGCAGCTGCCGCCACCATCTGCTCCCTCCAGGGCTCCTGGTAACTCATCTTGCTGATGTACTCAATAGCCGCCTCAACACTGCGATTGCCAGTCTGCTTCAGGGCCCAGATCACCATATCCTGCACGGGAGAGTGGAACGTTACCAGAGAGAGCAGAGACCCACACTGACATTAGCAGAGTCACTGAATGATGAAACCATTGTCCACTAAAGATTAACCATGTGAATTGTTGCCAATTCATATTTTCATTTTTGAAGTTTAAATAATTCACTCAATTCAAATTCATTCTATTTCGGATGGTGAGAAGCATCTTCAGTAGCTGGCCTTTGTTCTGATGAGGGAAATCATTTAAGATTCACTCATTCCTCTGCGGCTTCACCAAGCATGTTAGGCACCTGTAATATGCACCAACCATGCTGTTACTGTTTAGCTGCCGTACCCACAGTTACACACGCCAATACAAGTTATGTAACTGTAATAGTAGTCGTCAACAGGGCTCCCTTTTCTTGGCACATGAACGCAGGTCCTGACAAAGATCAAAAATCTAGGATATAGCAAATTACTTAACTGTATTGATTAATGCCAGAAAACTTAAAGACATAAACTTCACCACTGTAGTTATAAACACCCCCATCGTGTCAGAATGACACCATGAGCATAGTGACAATTCCAAAAAGCAGTCATTCCACATGCCATACTTTTCATATCAATTTCACTTCGGGGACAAAAACAAGGCGTGACCACAGCTAAAGCATCTCCACTTTTCCCCATAGCCATTAGCAATTTAGTCAGTTAGAACAGTAAATAATACCACAGCATTTTACCTAAATATCTCTCTACAGGTGTTATGTCAGGCATCAACACACAAAAAAAATCCATGACTAAAAAAAGAAATGCAATTAGACTTAATTCTGTTCTTTCTCCATGTTGCATACCAGCTCTCATTGTGAAACGTAACTGACATTTCCATGCTGAAGTCATTGTTTACATACTCAGTCTGGGAAACATGGAATTCTTAGAGTAACTGAACAATCTCTCAATGATAATCTATAATTAGCAACAACAAAAAGAAAAACCCCTAACTGCTCGAAAAGCTAAGACACTAAAGTCGGGCTTCACCTCCTCAAATCCGGCTGTCACCAGCTCCACCAGCATCTGCCTGTTGACCTCAGTGCCCGAGCTAGAGGAGCTGGGCTCGTTGGCAAACGGCAGCAAGGATTTGCGGATCTCCTGCAGGGCCTTGTGGTAGGAGCTTTTGTAATTGTTCCCACGCCCCTGCTGCCGGGTGTCTTCCGGCACGGGCTTCCCGGCGCAGAGCTCCACCTTGGCCGCGTCGGAGGGTCGCGAGAGGTTCCGCAGACTCTCTCGGATCTCCTGCAGCATCTGCTGGCTGCTGCCGCTGTAGTTGGTCGCGGGGAAGGTCTTGGGTCGCATCTGCCGGTATCTTTCGGACTTCTCCCCTCTCTTCATGTAAGAGCATGTATGTGGGGGCAGGCGAGACTGAACGGGGGGGGGGGGCGTGCAGACGGCAGCCGGGCCGCGGCGGGGATGAGGTGGACGGGCTGCGCCCACACACAAAGGCTGTCACGTCAC
>JABFDZ020000043.1:3855454-3870405 GCA_019775955.2 Pollimyrus isidori
CGGGATACGGGATACGAGAAGCTTAGCACGGACGCGGGATACGGGATACGAGAAGCTTAGCACGGACGCGGGATACGAGATACGAGAAGCTTAGCACGAACGCGGGATACGAGATGCTTAGCACGGACGCGGGATACGAGATGCTTAGCACGGACGCGGGATACGAGATGCTTAGCACGGACGCGGGATACGAGATGCTTGGCACGGACGCGGGATACGAGATGCTTAGCACGGACGCGGGATACGAAATGCTTAGCACGGACACGGGAGAGATACACACATGATTTCATAGACGGATGAGTAGGTATTCCTACTGTTCCACACATAGTAGCTGGGAAAGGCTCAAAACAACCCAACCTTTGTTATGTAGCAACAGGTGTGTCTGATTTGGAAACAGTGCCCAGCAGAAGTGCCCCGGCATAAAAATCTCTTACAGTCTACAAGAACATTTCCTTAGAAAATTTGAGGGGCCAGAGCTTGCTCATAGACACCAGATGAGTCACAGGTGTCAACCTTTACCCGCAAAGTGACTGCACGAAAATCTGCCGCCGAGTTTCCATAGCCAGGGAGTGCAGGACGCAGATTCAGAACCAGAAGCTAAACTACCACAAGATGGGTAAAAAGGTGGTAAAGGGGGGGGGGGCAAAAGGTGGGCGCTTGTGCCGCAACGTTTCCTCAGATTAGCAAAATAAAAAATAATAATTGGAATCAGTGTATGAGAAAATCAGATTTAAGGGGGAATTAATCAACCGGATAATCAACCACAACACACTGTTAATGTTGCAGAGCGACTTGAAATGTATAAAATACTACTGATGATTCTTATAATAGTGGTTCACACACACACAATCACAGCAGTTACACGCCGTTGAATAAATAAGTCAATCATCATTTTTATGTGTGGTTTTAGGCATGCCCTTAGTCATAATCAACTTTAGAATAAATCTATGTGGTTATATAACAGATAGAGGAGAGTGCATCCCAAGCCGCTGCCGTCCACCCCCGCCCCCCCTCAATGCCAGACAAGTCTGCACACGCATTTACCTTGTAAATAGTGCGAAGGGTTTGCAAACTACCCCAACGCTTGACTAATTTTAGTCTCGCAATGAAATAACACTTATTTACCGTAGGACTTCCTGCATGTCTGAAAGCGTGTGTCACGCCGGATCCCCCGGACCCCCCTTCCCACCTGCGTTGTAAAACCGATCCAGCACCGCCGTCTCCCCGAAGTCCAGCTTTCCGAAGTGCACGGTCTCCAGCCGGCTGCCCACGGCCTCGCACGCCTCTTTCAAGCACTGCAGGGCCATGCTCTCGGCGCTGTGACCCGGGATGCTCTCTCCGTTTATCACGTACGCCACCGTCACCGACCTGCTCTTGCTCTTGCCCATGGTCAGCAGCCCGCCGCCGTCCATGGGGCAGCTCACGCCCGCAGAGCCGATGCAGCCTCCGGCCACTGGGTCCTGCCAGAAAGTCCCGGCCGCTGGAACGGAGCTGACGGCGCCGGCGCTGCCCTCTCCGCGCTGGCAAGCAGGACCCCCTCGGCTGTCCTCCGCCTCGGGGAGAGGGCCGATCGAGGGAACCACAAGGGAAATCCCCTCCGCATCTTGGCTCATCTTCAGAGTTGACCGCCTCTCGGCTCGCGTCGTCTGGAAGTATCGTGCGCGTCTCTCATCGGCAGCTACCTCGTCCTCATCAGCACTGCCATGCATGCAACACGGTGCATTTCCATAACACAGCCGAAGGCATCCCCATGACACGGGGGTAACTGCTCATGCATTGCTTTTAAGCTACTTTCACGGCGCGACCCCCATGTTACCAAACGCACGATCATGATCATGCACGACAGATCAACAGCGGAAGAGCACGATTAATAGATTTCCGTAAGATCCGATTTCCTCAGATCTTCACAAGATCAAATATAAGCCAGCGGCGGGCGACACTGACGCGTGACACGGGCATGCATGTAAAACACGGCAGCTTTTTGAAAACTGGGTTAACATGCAGTTAGTAACTTTTAGAAAAGGGAAAAGAAAAACAAAGTATTTACCGTCTCGTCCCCATATTTGCCGCATCTGCTGTCGACGTGTTCGCACACTTAGAAAAGTTGACCACGATCGCAGGTTTCAGTTTCCGCAGAAGCCGCCCCCCAAGGTGGAGGCCATCGGGTCCGATCAGACGCGCCGCTCCCGAAACCAGAGCCTGACTACGCAAATCGGCGGCAGCTACGGCTCTCTGATCGCAGCTTCTGCTCTCCTATGCTTATTATCTTTCCCACACAGACTCACGCACACTAGGCGGTACCACAATGTATTCAGTCCGGGATAAAGCGGCGTCCGCCCCCTTAAAGGCGCAGCGCGCCTCGGTGCCGCTCAATGGCCTGAAATCCATCTACCACCCGTGCGCTATCTTTTCACCAGAGATATCGACCTGCAGGTAAAATCCAAGTGGAGTGGTTAAATATTACGGGCACTTTTACAGCTGTCGGCGAGTCACTTCAATGTCTCCACAACACCTTTAATTCATTACATTCAAAGCAAAAAATGTGTCGTGTCGATATTCTGATTCACATGTTTACGGAAATAAAAACAAGTTCAATTCCTATAAAGCATGACAATGGAGAGAAATTAAATCTATGTCAAATATTTTGTTTTTCTACGTGAGCGTCAGTCCCTAACCCTAACCTCCTTCAAGTTCAAGTGCAACTAATATATTTTGGCCAGTACTGACATCTAGCGGTGTCATGATGTAATCTCCTCGTTATGTTTCTTCGCTGTTGATGTATGACGCGTGTGAAACATGCATATCCGTCCAGTGCAAGGTGGCAGAGCAGCTGGAGCAAAAGCCCGTCAGATCGGAGCACAAGGCAAGGGGGTGCAAATAGGAACGGATGTCTGACCTTCATAGCAAACACGTGTACGCATGTACTCACACGCTGAGTCATTAAGAAAGGCTGTGGAGTTTATTACGTTTCCATTTGTGCACAGACGGGATTATATTCCCGCAACAGGGCTATCAAATGTACTTAGTTTAAAATCAAAGGAAATTACCACATTCCTCTCCCAAGTACACATTCTCTCAAAACTTCGGTCCCTCATTTGGGACAAATAATTTATCAAATCATTCCATAACGTGCTTAAATAAAACTAACACTCAGATCGATCTCAAAATTAAATGACTGTTCTTATTCTGACAGCACTGCACATACACTGAGATCTGGATTTTGGAAATACCAGAATTTCTGGTAATGTGGTTGAGGTAAGAACTTCTAATAACTGGATTAAGGGATTTTAGAGAGTGTAGAGTAAGGTTGTTTGTTCTGATCGTGTTAACAGCTCTGAGAAACTACCTGTTTAAATTGTGGTTGTTTGTGCTTTCGATAAATCTGTTTCTGGAACAGGCAGAGCCCCGGCTGGGAGGGATCAACACACTTCTGTGCTCTATAATTGGTCTGGATTCTTGACGGAGGACATATTGAGGTTGGGGCCTGACTCTGCAGGGTTGGCTACATAAGGCACTTTCCCCGTGGAGCAGGATGGAAGACGAGATGCTCTCTGCAGTCATTTATAAGGGACTGTTCTACACCGCAGGCTGGATGGTGAAGAATTGCACAAAGTCCACTGCAGTCCTGACGTCGCTGTCCCATGTTAGGGGGCTGCAGGCGGAGGATTTCAGGGACCCCAGACTACATGGCTGCCCTATCAGTGTCACCGTCAGTGCCATCATTTCCATCGGTGGTAGAATTGAGGCACTATAGGTAAACTACAGAAAATAGGCCCTTCATGCCTAATAAATTATTATTATTTAAACAATTATTATTGTTTAAATGTTTCTATTAGCATACAATCAGGGGACAGTTTATTAGGTAACCTACCTTAACACACATCTTTTTGTCTGCAGAACCACAAGGTTGACAGGTTTGTAGTGTTTAGAGATGCTTTCTTGCCAACCTCTGTGCCTCACTGGGCTGTTATTTTTAAACTCCTAGCTTGTATTTTCATGAGTCTGCTCATTCTCCTCTGATCTCCCTCATTAACAGGTGCTTTCAGTCATACAGTTCTGCTCCAGACAGAACGTCTTTTTCCATTTGTATATTCCACCCTTTTCTACAAACGGTAGTACACGAACATCCCAATAGGATGGCTGTTTCTGAGATGCTGGCACCAACCACAACAAGTTTAAAACTGATTAGATCGCACATCTGACGTGTCGTAACGATTAGCTCCGCAGTAAATGAAACTTTTAATCTTGTCTGCATGATTCATTCTTCTGTAAATCTCATTATTCACGGTTTTTAGGTTATTTTTATTCACAGATGACACTACAGAAGTGGGCACTGAATGCGCACATCTTCGGCAATCAAATGCAAAAAATTGATAGGGAGATTGAAGTGTGACCTCTTGTGGTGAATATTATGTATTGCATGTCACTTGGAAGCCCCGTGAATCCCTCAAATTATCCACTGGAGCGTGAGAGGGCAATATGGGATAAGATTCAAATCAATACAGTATATTTTAAAAGTGCATCTGATTAATCACGATATCGAATGACACAAAATGACATTTTTCACGTCTTACCAGCGTGTCACAGTGGAGTCCATGTGGAAAACTACAAAAATCACAAAACGAATTTCTGACTTCTAACGGAGAGCTCAAGAACATCCACTCAGGCAATATAACCAGGCAGCACAGAGAATTCCAATGGCAAATCTCCGACTCCTTAAATAAAACAGTAATCAGGACATATGAGGCCAGATATGAGCTCACAGCTCACTAAGAGTCGTAAAGCTCAAAAGCAGCATATATGCTGGGGCACCATGCAGAGGCAGAGCTTCATCTTAGGAGCACAAAAAGTAGAAGTTTCAGAAGAAGGAAAGGCCGGAAAAACTGAGTAACTTCACCAGCATTCTCCTAAACACTCAGCTAAAGGGCTTTAATGAGTGACTGATGAAGCAGTCTGAAGAAGCCAGCAAGCTCAAATACGTGCATAAACAAGTAGATAATTGTGAACAGGTGTTCATAGGGTGATGTCCCCAGAAGCCTAAAGCCTAAAGCTTCTGCCTGCTCACTGGTGCCCTCTGGTGGCCTTGTCTGCACCTTGCCCAGGATATAGAAGGCAGGGTTTGTGTTCATATGCACATAACATTTTCATACTGCAAATACAGTATACAGGTTGTGATGTATGTGCAATCCTAGTAATGCATATTACATTTTATGAAACTGCTTCTGTATAAAGACGTACTATAAGCATTTTAGGGCAACATTCTTTGACTGTCACTGCCACACACAGTATAGGAAATGGAGCGACTGTATGCAGTATTTAATAGTAGGTGTACCAACATGGTAGTTTACTTTTCATGACACTGTGAACGTGTTTTTTTGGCACTGTGAGGTTAAATCTGATTCGCACCTGTTTTTGAGATAAGGGTGTTTTGCAAATGAAGCAAATTCAAGGAGGTTTTGGCCAGTGGAGGGGAGTCAGGGAGATCCTTGTGCAGAGTGCGGGTGGCCTGACAGTCGTGTTGGTGGTTTCAGCTACCCATAATCCCCAGAGGCAGGGCTAAGTGAGCAGGAAATACCGTGCAGATCAACACTAGGCAGCGGTAATAACATATTTCTTCTGTTATGCAGCTGAAATTCACCCGAAGGCCTTGTTGCCATCTTCCGATACCTTCAAAAACCATTTTAACCATTGTCATAAAGTACAAAATTAGCAACAAGAGAGCGACACACTGTCTTTGTATAAAAATATAATAATTTTATTTGGAACTACAAAAATGAAAACATGTAACGTTTTGGTCACACTTCTCAATAAAATATTACACAAAACTGTCATTAAGAACAGTTATATCTCAGCAGAAAAGCAATAAACATATAACAACTAACAATAAAGATATCAAAGCCAGAAGACAGACAAATGCTTTTACCTTAAATTAACTTAGTCAACTGTACAAAAATATGTACAATATTTACAGCATTTTTATCATAAAGGAATGAAGCTATAAATCATCCAGTCTCTTTTGTTTCTGACAAAATACTGATTTCTTTCCAATTACCTAAATCAGTCAGTCAAAGTCTAGCATCCTCTTCCTTCAGTGCTGTAGCAAACCCTCGAAGCGCGTTTGCCCTGCTCCCTCCCTCAGGCAATGTCTGTTCGGTCAGCGGAAGCGGCGACTACAGCCTGTTGTCGTCAACACCATAGCAGAAACTATCCCCCCCCAATAGTGAGGGGAGTGGGCACCGAATAACGAGAGCACATTCAACGGGCATGCTGGTGGGTTCGGCATTTACGCTTCTCTTTGGGGTTAAAATCTTCACCCTCCGCATCGCAAGTGCTCTGAGTCGGACAAAGTCTGTCGGCTGGCCACCACGGCTCAAGGGGAAGGAAACTAGCACCTACCAGCCTGTGACCACACAGGCTTGTCACTGCGTTAAACTATAGTGCAGTATTGTCACAGAGGCTGCAGCACAACCCCCCGTCGGTATTCTGTAAGGCGACTAGCCCCACACCTCCGTCTATACACATTTACACATGCGCTTTATATAATCGTATAGTTTTGCGTCTTCATAAAAATAAACAATGCATATGAAAAGGAACATACCAAGTAACAAAAAAAAAAGTACTGTGCTGCAAATGAGATGCTTATCTGTCAGATTCAAGTGAACAGCTGTTGTTCTATTGTCTCCCCAACGGCAGAGATGGGGGGGATGGGGGGGCACATTCACGCCATGTCACCCAGCATCTTCTTGTAGTACATGGACTCGAAGACGTCGTTCTCGCTGGGACAGTTGTAGTGGCAGGCGCACGTCTTGATGAACATCATCTGCTTCTTCATCACCTGCCCGTCGGGGCACTTGAACTCCATGGGCAGGGTGGCGGTCCGGTGAGGGGTGCAGCAGCGGCCATCTGTGCAGACGCCGCAGAACTTGGGCAGGTAGGACTTGGTGGTGGTGCAGCCGGAGAGCTCGAACTTCATGGGCTTGGAGACCCTGGGCGTGCGGATGCACTTCTTTCCTTTCTGTGGAGAACCGAAGGCAGAGTCTGGTTGGTTACAAAGCCACTAACACAGAACCTCTCCACGCACCAGAAACCTGCCGGTGGTCTAAAGCCCGAGCGCGATGCTAACCCTGATGTTCTGCTCCAGGTGTGACTCGCAGGGCCGGACCATGCAGAGGCGCGACTGCTTCTCCAGCCGGCACTCGCGGTTGTCGTTGGTGACCCGGGTGGAGATGCCCAGGCCACAGGACTTGGAGCAGGCGCTCCACTCGGTGGTCTGGACCAGGCAGTTGTCCCGCATTAGAGAAGGGTCAGGCCCATAGGTCTCTTCTTCTCTGTAGGCTATGGGGGAAGAATGAGGTTATGGTGATGGATGAAGGCCGTCCGCTGGCGTTCAATGGCGCACAGACTCGTCGAGCCCGACAGACCAACGGGAAGGGAGCCACACTCACCAGCGAGAGCAGAGCCCACGAAGGTCTGCTGGCGTGGGGCGTCGCACACCCATTCCTCGCAGCACTTCCCGGGGACCTTGACCCGCCGGGGCATGGGGCAGTCGGGGCTGGGCAGGCGCACGTCGATGCTGCAGAGCGGGACGCAGCCTATGGCGCCATCCAGGCAGGTGCACTGGTATTTACAGCTGCTCTGGAAAGACTCGCCGCTCCTGTACACCATTCCTCCGAACAGGCAGGTGGCGCCTTCTTTAGCTGCGGTGGACAGGAGTGAGATCGGTGAGGGGGGGGGGGGGGTCACGTTTCTGCAGCTGGCACCGAATGGCAGCGCGACGCCAAGAGGGCGGGATCTGCGGACGTGGGGGTCGAGGGGCGGCGGCTTGTCGAGGCCGCTTACCTGTGCAGATGCCGATGCGGCGGTTGACCGGCGAGCCGAAGTCGCAGAACAGCCCCTTGTGGGGGTCGCAGACGTCCCGCTCGGCACAGAGCTCGCCCAGCTGCTTGGCGCACACTCTGCAGCAGCCGCAGGCGTCCGGCACCAGGCTCACCCCGGGGGCACACTGGGGTGGCATGACGGGGCAGTTGCACTGGCCGCTGCACTCCTGGGCTGAGGCCTGAGGGGCGCAAACAGAGGTGATCGGCACGGAGCTCCGGGCATCACGAGCGTCTTTCACAGCAAAAGCCCACGACTCTGAATAAGATGGCCAGAGGTCCTAATGGCTCCCAGCTCTCAGGTATCACTGACATGCAGCCCAGCGAGGATGGGAGACGGCAACACGGACGTTCAGCGTTTATCGTTAGCGTGGTCTGACGTGGGCGACTTACCCAGCAGAGGAGTGTGAGGCACAGCAGCGCGCCGCTCTTCAGCGTGTTCATTCCTGCAGACATGCCTGATTTTCTCAGCTGCGCTCTCAGCAAAGCTAAAACAAACTAGGGGGGAAAAAAAAAACTAACGAAAAACTTTCCGAAAAGTCTACGAATCTCTCCCGGATCTCGTGGCGGCGGAGTCTCGGAGCGTGGTCTGATCGAAGGCGATCCCGTTGTAAGCTTCTGTCCCGGCTTTGGTCAAAGCTAGAGTTTAGCTTCGGTGGTTCAGCTGTGGCCGCTGTTGCTCTCTGGAGGAGTGTTGTTCTCTGCCGGGAGCTGGGAGCCCTCCTGTATTTATACAGGCTGGGCTGCGGTGACGTGCTCCTGGCTCAATAGAGTCCTGGACAAACATGGACATTCTTGGCATTTTTTCCTAGTTTCCTGCCCCCACCGGCCCCCCCGGACTCACACCTCCTGACATCCCACATTCCTCCCGTCTGAAACCGAGCGCATGGCATGTATCAAAATAAAAGTGCAGTCTTGACATAAACTGTGTCCTGGAATGTTTATCTGTGCCCGTCGGGGTGCTGTGGGTGTACGTAATGCTGCAGTAAAAGCCTCCCCTCTAAGCTTTTCAGCTTCATGCCTCTGGTCTCAGTGTAAATAATGATCACGGCTGCATTGCAGAACCGTTTCAGAGGTAGTGCACTGTTTCTGAAATTAGAATAAAAATAATAGTTTGATATACTTTTGTGATTAATTGTTAATGTATTACTTCCTCTTGTATCCCACTGTAAAGGGGCGAGTGAGTAATGATAATGTTTGCTTCCTGACGTACACGGCTCAGCTCTTGGGTTACTGTGCCACACAATGGTCGTTCAGTTCTTCGCTTGCCCTCGCTAGCTACCCATGCATGTTTTTTTCTTCGTAGCTGTGTGCTTTCGCCTCGCAAACGAGGGTTAGTCTGGGGCCGGGGAGGCGCAGGTGTGCCACATTCCTGGGACCGTATCCTATTTTGCACCGCTGAGCAGACCCTCGGCTGGCAGGAAAGCCACTAGACTCGGGGGTTTGTGTATTTTTTTAACGCTTTTTTTTTTTTCTCTCTCTCTCTCTCTCTCTCTCTCTCACAGGAACTCCAGACTCTCCTCCGCGGCTCCCTTTATGAAAGGCAGGCCCGCCGCATGCCAGCCACCGAATCGGAAATGAAAAGCTCCCCGAGAAAAAGCTCGGAGTAGCAAGGAATGCGCGATCGGCGCCAGCAGACGTACTCGCGCTACGGGCGCACGGCCCGAGAGGAAGTCGGCCTTATAAGGGAATGTTTGCTCTCGGGGTGCGCCCTCGCCGCTTGCTGGCGCTCTCCCCTCGGTCCCCACCTCGTCTGGGCAGCGTCGCCCGCCGGTGTTGCCGGATGCTAACGCGCCCCCATCCGTCAACGCCGGTTTGTTTGGGGTGAAGCCGGTCGCCACCTCTGCCCACACTTTGTTTTCGTTCGAGACAAATAATGGTGGCCGAACGGGGGGGCGTATCTTCTGCTGCGGGATAGACAGACGGACACACCGATGGGGATAAAATACGATAAGATCAGATTATTCGGAAAAATAACTAACGGACGTTCCCGTCTCGCTCTCCATAACTTGGGGGGTGGTGGCACAGTGCCGGCTAACATTCAGCACCCCTGAAGTCCTTGCTCCAGGGCAGACAGGCTCTTGAGTGATCTTGAGCTCAAGCCAGTGATCTTCTGATCATAGATAGAGAGCCCCCCACCCCGCTCACAGTTTGACTAAGTGATAGGAAAGAGTATATGGTACAAGGGGGCGTTGGATGTGCCGGCGACAGTGCGTTAGGGGCAAGTCAAACATCGACGTCCCACTGCACTCATGCAGAACTGGCTGCCAGCCAGCGCCTGCAGTTATCTCGTCTCGCAGGGCCTTTTCCCGAGAAAGTCCCCGGTCAGTGCCGCATAGGTCAATCCTCTCGGCTCTGCTAAGCTTTAATGTCACGCCGGCATGTCAGCTATTTCAAACTCGCGGCCCCAGATGGGGCCCCCGCCCCATTACACCTGTCCCAGTTTCCTCCCATCAGCGCCTCTGTTTAAGCGTCTCGGTTATCACCCCCCCCCCCCCCCCGGCGTTCTGCGGGGGCCTCCAGCCCTCGGGTGGGATCACAGTTAGTTTTAAAAGAATCACCTATTGTGTTAGCTATGCAGACTGTATTACTGGAGTGACGGTTCACAAAGAAAGGTCAAAGGTCAGCCCATGACGAAGTGGAAAGGATTCCAAATTTGGTGTAAATAAAGTCATGCCAGTTATAATTGGGCAAAGACAGCCATGTGACCAAACTGGTGGGCATAGAGGTTAGGGTAGGTGGGTAATTTAGTGTTCCCAGGGTAAAAATAACAAAGACACATTAGTAAGAGAGACTGGCAAACGGAGATCTTCTCTGCCCCATTTCCATTCTTTTCAGTCTGGTATTTAGGTGACTTGAATTACAGACCTACTGGAACATTCTTCCTCCGAATCCATAATCTTTAAGGAGTCCAAAGAAAACAGCATAAAGCCAATTCATCCCTCTTGACTGCTTCAGCATTTTTTTACCGGTAGTTTGAATGATGATGAACAGCGTGTGGTTTGTGAAACATCATCGTCAGTTAGACTGAACTTTGATTTGTTGTCTTTATCATTAAGTGTCATTTCTGATGTTTAACATGCTTTGTATTTTTTGACCAAACTACGACTGTGATTAACCATGATGCTTCCCCGCAGTCTACAGCATCAAGGTTATTAATAAGAGGAGAATCGCCTTTGGCTTTGTACATAATAATGGCAAATTAAACATTCCATTACATGGCACTAAGACAAGCAAAAAGTATCGAGCATCCTTCACCAGACTCCCTCAGCTAGCCTGTGAAGTAATCGGTTTGCTTAGCTCGCTCAAAAATTCCCTAGAAAAACAATCCACTCTTTCCTTTCACTATTAACCCGACCAGGCTTTTCCCAAAGGCGTAAATCAGTTTAAGCGGTCAGAGGCCATGTGAATATTCTCGGACCGGCCTTACCCACCTCTGCCGTTAACGGTAGGATATTCCGGTGATTAACGAGCTGGAGGCAAAGTCTTCCAGGCAATGAACGAACCAGCGTTGCTGATTTGGGAAGGAGACACGGGCGTGGGGGAATACCTTGGCTTCCTCATGTGGCGATGGCATGCGCCACGCGGTCGGGGTGGCACAAGGAGGGATGCCCCCCTGGTACGCACTTTTTTGCAAGATGTTTACCTAGCGGCGCTCCTGTGGGATCTCTTGAAACATCCGTCATGGGATTCAACTCCCTCAGTGGACTGGAGAAGATGACTCATGTGTGTCTCCCATCAGGAAATGTTCTGGGTGAAAGGAGGTCCCCCCTTCCAAGCTACCGGTTTGGTGGTTCCACACAACATCTCCTTGTTCCTCTCCATACACAAGCGGTCACCTTCCAACAGGGTAATGGAAGTGTGAAGGACACCGCTAGAGGTTTTAAGCTCTATGAGAGCATATCGGGCTCCCAACCCAGACAAATTCAATTACGTTCCTAATTATTTGGGCACTTGCATGTCTGTACCCACCACTGAAAGCCCCAAGATCAAGTCCTCAGAAACCACCATCCATTACGGGACACACCTGGGATGGGCTAGCACATTTCACCTTGGTATTTTAAAAATCCTTCCATCAGTCCTGGGCCCCTGTCTCCCAGCAGCCCTTGGAATCACCCCCCCCCCCACACTTTTACAGAGCCCTTGGTGCTATAAAGCACATCGCCGTAGATTTTGTGTAACTCCTTAAACATACAACATTCAGGTGATCTAACACTTTTTCTTGTAGGAATATAGAAAGGTTGTCAAGAAAAAACTGAAACGTATTTATTCACAAAAAGTTATTTCTCTGTATATATATACAGTATATAAAATTTTGAGCCATAAAGCAAAGGAGCAAGACCTTATTCTCATAAACATTCTAAAATTAGCATTTGACTTTTTTGTGGTGAATTTCAGTTGCATCCACCCCCCCTCTGCATTCAGGGCTGCTTGAAGCTGAACATGTGGTAATGATTTCAAAATTCGCTAATTATGAGAGATGCCAGAGATGACTCTTTGAAGTTCCTGGCTTGACTTAAAACTTCATGGTCCAGTCACAAAGTTTTGGGCTGTATTTCAACCACAGCACACAGAAATAAACTGATACATTTTCACTTAAAAATGGGGAACAGAAACTGGGAGACTATTCATGTGATGTTGAGTGCTCATAAACCTGTATTCATAAGAGTCTGAATTTAGAGTGGAGATACTGGTACTCAGACATCTAAAAAATAATAATAATAATAATAATAATAATAATAATGTAAACAAAGATGTCTAGCAAGGACTGCAACATCCTGGCAGAACATCAGCTTGGGTCTGCAAAACCACTCTTTTCCTGAACGGAATTCCATGTGTGTTCTCGCTGAATTCTGAACTCTCTGTTCATTTTGGAGTCCAGCGAAATGGTTTTGGACAGCGGTGCCACAGCGGAGTACAGTATTCCAAATATAGGCCTGAGAGGGTTAGCGCTATACCAGACGACCTGGCCGACGTTTCCTCCTCCCTCTTCTCAAGGATCACGGCAGCATTCCTCTGAAGACGGCCACTATTCTCACGTCTCCCAGAGAGCCTCGTGTTTGCAGTAACTTGGCGGAGACTCATTATGTTTTCAATGGCGCTGTTCTTAAATCTCCCCGCGGGGCTTTTGTTCGACGCGCGGAGGGTAGAGAAGCGTGGATGTCGGCGTTGTGGATCCACCGGTGGAGCCTTTTATCGTCATTCTGAAGAATGTTTTCCTCGCACTGTGACAGCCTGCGGCGGTTAATCCCCCCCGTGTGGCTCGACTGGCCACATTACCATCTAGATTAGGCCCCTTCGAATTCCCCCGGTGGGCCATTGCAGCACGGACCGGCGCAGATCAGGCATCTTAAGCGGCCTTCGGCTCGAGCTCGTGACAAGATACATTCCTGCTTCGTTTTCCCAGCAGGTCACTTCATCTCCTCGAGCTCAGAGTTAAAGCTCCGAACAAACCCTCGCGAAGCCTGTCCATGCATCCGGTCGGGGTGGCTGGGGGTCTGGACCCCGTCAGTGGTAGCCCAGGGCGCGGGGCTGTGGTACACCCTGGATAGGAACTCTTGTGTAGCTATGCTGTTAATCATTTTCGAAGCACAAATTCAGGGTTGTCCAATTGCAATCTAAAACGAGTTGTCACTACTAAAGGAAACACTGATATGCTAGAACTATCTAATGATCGTTTTTGGCCGCATTGCCTCGCTGCTCGAAATTTTATCGTCGATCGTACATCAGCAACCGCACTCACCTGATTCGTTTTTATTATCCCAGTGGGACTTTTTTTTTCTTTTGATCAGATCGCCCCTTTTCAGAAACACACAATGAGATGCACGGACTACCTCCCAGGCACTGAAAAGCTCTCATTCACGGGCCCAGAGCTCACTGGCTCCCAGGCGCCAAGACGAGCGGCAGTGGAACACCCTCATCATCCTCTCCATGGCAACCGGCAAGAGTTCCTGGGAACAAACAAGTACCTGGATCTTATAGAAACAGCGCGACTGTTTCCTGTTGAAGCGCAAGGTGTTGTGGTGCTTTGCGGACGGATGGCAACAGCACAGGGCGCCTGTCCACTGCACCAGGAACCATACTTTTGGTACTTCAAGAAAGTCCCAAAAATATGGTTCTTCAAGGTGTTGGTTTTCCACTGGCATAAAAACTGGTACCAGCACTAAATTACATGACGACAGGAGGCGGGTATTTTGTACTGAATTTGAAAAATGACTGTAGTATATTATAGGGCTGGACGATGTGCGATATCAATACCAACATCGCATGTCACGCACACGCAATTTTCACATTGCGAGTAAAATAGATTAAGATCACACTTTTTCTTACGTTGGAAATTATAAACCACGGAAATCAATTTTCAGTAAAACATTTTTATTCTTAGGAAAAAACTTTTAATGATCATTCCTTTTCAAGATCACCTAGAATATGTTTAGCAACTTAGTTTAAGGTTTACCTCTGCTGCTTTCGGCCGGCGGCAGTTCTCTGAAACAGTCATGATCATTTTCATCTTTGCTGTTTACCTCAGTCCTAGACATGTTTGGAAGAAATTTATGTTCAAATGCATTTTTGATTTATAAATACTCTAATATTCATTATAACAAAATTCACATTGCAATACTTGAAAAGTATTGTCCTGGTATATTATACAAAGTATATTTCTTTCTTACGCATCCTGACCTTGTTGCATTTTCTCTTCCGACCAGAGAGAGAGAGAGAGGTAGGATCACACCCTGACGCAGCCCAGCACTGCCATGCAACAGCGCAAGGTTTGGCTGGGGGCTGGAGGGCCAATCCTGCCACCAGCCCCCAGATAGATTTTTCATAAAAATTAGAAGACATGTTTAGAGGACCTGCTCTTTGTTTGGAAGACCTGCTCTTTGTTTGGAGGACTTGCTCTTTGTTTGGAAGACCTGCTCTTTGTTTGGAGGACCTGCTCTTTGTTTGGAAGACCTGCTCTTTGTTTGGAGGACCTGCTCTTTGTTTGGAGGTCCTGCTCTTTGTTTAGAGGACCTGCTCTTTGTTTGGAGGACCTGCTCTTTGTTTGGAAGACCTGCTCTTTGTTTGGAGGACCTG
>JABFDZ020000043.1:3876839-3895395 GCA_019775955.2 Pollimyrus isidori
GCAATACTCAATAGTTCCTAATGAAGTAATAGTGAACTACTATAATAATTAGTTCACTATTACCTATTGAGTAATTAGGCATAGTTCCTTAGTAGTGAATAGTACCAGTTTAGGTGTTAATGAAGCACTACTCCTTTGTTGCTGCCTACTTCCTGCATATCTACCTGTTAACTATGGAACAGTATTATAAAGTGTTACCGCTTATTGTTTATTTCATGTGATGATGTGTCGCTATATCGTGCAGCCCCACTCTAGGGGAACCGGCTCCCCTCCCCTCTGGGAAGCAGCCAGGTCTTAATGCTGCCGTCCTATTGGCTTGCAACCTACAGGCTGTAGGTCTTCCATGGGGGAGGTGAGTGGAAAATATCACCAGCACTGCGATACGTGTCTGTCTGGAAAGTAGAGGCTGTCATGCCCATAAAGCTGCCCCCCCCCCCGGGCGCAAGCTGGCCGACATATAAATATGAGTGACTGAATGAAATTACATTGAAGAACTTTCCCATAAGATGCCCCCTCCGACAGTTGGGGTCTTCAGCAGGTTTGAGGCCTTTAGACTGGAGATAGCTGGAGACCCGGTACTCCAAAAGTAAGACGTCACTGTGGGTTGGGAGTTCCTTGACAAAAAGTGTAATTATAATTGGTTTCATCTGGCCAATGTATGGCTCTTGGTTTACAAAGCAGATATGAAAGAAATCTCCCAGCAGGCATTGTCGCTGAGTGGATGTTTGGGGGTCTGTTGCACTCCACCAGTCTTAGTTTTGTTATGTGTGGAGTTCTGGAGTATAATTTGTACAGTCCCACATACTGTATCAGCGACAGACATGTGTCAGTTGGCCTCCTGTTATGCTTAAAGGGCTTCTGCTTATCAGAAACATCCTTCACAATCTTTTTTCTTTAATAAATGACAGCCAGCGATACAATAAAAGTGTTTGAAGTTACAATGTCGCACGATGTAATATATTGACTCGGGGTTGGTTCAGGTTGAATAATTAGCTTGAATAAATAGCTTGAAATAAATGCGTAATGCAAACACAGATTGTTTTAATTGGACAAATGTTATAGTAATATATGATATGTAATTACATTAAGATAGTGACCACCATGAAAAAACACAATGTTTGTGTTTTTCACAGTAACTTTGTTTGAGTGATTTTAGTGTCACAGATGACAGGGAATTTACCCATAAACGCTGCACTGCACATGTGCCTTCATCGATGGAGAGGTAGGCCGCATGGGGGCCTGCCACCGCTGATCAGCCAGCGCCACTAAACATCCGTGCCCTTTGCCGAGAGCCCAACGTGAAGTCGCAAAGGAACATCGAAGGGGTGTCACTGTACATTATATTGCATGTCACGCGAGACAAAGAAAACCGCCTCCGTCGACCTGCCTCTCCTCCACGTCCGGGCAGCGGAACATCAAAGAGAGCTGCATCAGGACCAGATGAAGTGGCCGGACTCAGCCCGGTGCCAAGGGACCTGCCATCTCTATCAGAAGAGGCCTACATTTCGAAAACCGGCCAGGGCCGGCCGGCCTCCGTCTTCCCCACACATCTGTTTCCCTTCGATTTTTCGACCGCTAATCTGTTCCCCAGCTTGCTTACGCTGAGTGAGTATTCGTCTGTGAAAAAGAGACGTGACAGGTTGAGGGCAGGGGAAAAAAAAAACACATCAGCGTCTGAAATGCAGACAAACCGAAGCTGCAAATCTATACTGTATATTTTCAGGGTGTTGCTGGGAAAGTCTCCGTTCAAGAACTGCTCTGTGGTCACAAAGCCTTGGCTAATCAGAGGCTGTTCTGGAACTAATGGCAAAGGTGCCGTGAGTGTGCAGCACCAGGAAACACGGGCCCGGCCTTTTATTTTGCTCCATAATTCTTATATATGAAAACCTTTCTCTCTTTTCCGTCGTAAGCTTGGTTTTTCCGTAACGGTGCAGCGCATACATCTGTTGGACGAAACGTTATTTTGACTGTGTTTCCTTTGTCAAGGATCTTAAAAACCCCCTTTAAAAAGTTTATTTGATAATTACATACTTGTTTTATGACCGTTTCTTTATTCTGCCACTGGAGATTATTGTGGGTTATGGAAAGTCAATTACGTGCATTTTTTGGGGGAAAAATACATAAACTGCCTAAGAGCCTTCAGTTAATGAAAATGAAAAATTAGCAGTTCATTTAACGAAGTACTAGATGGTAAACTTGGAAAATGTCTAGCTTATGTGATATATCAAACACCCTTTGGAATCATTGCTGGGAATACGGCGTGTCGTAGCTCCAATGGTAAAATGGGGGGGTGGGGGGCCGTATGTGGCCACACTGACCTGCTTTAAAGCACAGCGGAACTCTACAGCTCAGCACAGGTTGTGCCTCAACATATTTTATAGAATGGCGCCCTGGGCCGCTCGCCGCGCCAGACGTACCTCTGGCTGCCTTCTTGGGTGGCTATGCAGCGCTGACAGGGCCGGCTTCAGCTCACGTTAGCCGGTGGCGGAGAAGATGGTTTCGTTTTAAAATGGAAATAGGGGCCAGATAAGGTCGGCTTGGCCTCTCCGGCTTTCTTATTCTGAAGTCGCTGTGGCGGCTCAGGCGGCACAGCAGGATGGCAGCCATGGCGTGGCGGCTGGGATTTACTCCAGGGGAAGTCTTTTACTCTGGCGGGTGTTTTACTCCAGGGGAAGTCTTTTACTCTGGCGGGTGTTTTACTCCAGCCGGTCTGTTTTACTCCAGCGGGTGTTTTACTCCGGTGGGTCTCTTTTACTCCAATGGGTATGTTTTATTGCAGCTGGTGTTTTACTCTGGTGGGTCTCTTTTACTCTGGCTGGTGTGTTTTACACCGGCAGGTGTTTTATTCTGGTGGGTCTGTTTTACTCTGGCGGGTCTATTTTACTCCTTTGGGAGTATTTTACTCCGCCAAGTCTGTTTTACTCCGGTGGGAGTGTTTTACTCCATTGGGTGTGTTTTACTTTAGCAGGTCTGTTTTACTCCGGTGGGAGTGTTTTACTCCATTGGGTGTGTTTTACTTTAGCAGGTCTGTTTTACTCCGGTGGGAGTGTTTTACTCCATTGGGTCTGTCTTTCTCCGGCGAGTCTGTTTTACTCCGGCAGGTGTGTTTTACATTCTCTGTTTTCCCTGTGCTGTATGCAGTGGCAGTAAGTCCTTGCGACTCTATAGGCTCGCCTCACCTCCCCCATCCCACCCACAAGCCGGAGGGGTGGGTGACGATGAAAAAAGGTTAATTTACCCCCCTCTTCAGAAGATGCCTCCAGGCACGTAACCATGTAGTAAACTTATAGGTTTGAAACCCCCGCAAGATTCATTTTCTCTCGACCAAACATGTAGCCAGACAGTATAATAACGAATCTGAACCCCCCCTTGAAACACATGTACATTACTTTAGGTGTTTTTTCCTGCTTTCAGTAACAATCATCGGAGTTATGTGCCAGAATGTCCGGCTCCCCCTATTGTCCATGGAGGAAAACACACGCATGATTTGGTTATTATAAACTGTAGGTCAAAGTGAGGAAAAAGAGAAGACTCGTGCCCTGTATGGGATGCCAGTCTGCCACAGGGCATACGGCTGGGGACGCCCTGCATGTGATGCCAGTCTGCCACAGGACACACGGCTGGGGACGCCCTGCATGTGATGCCAGTTCATTCAAGATCACACACTAACACCCTGCGTAGTGATTACAGCCAACTAGTCTAACTACATGTCTTTGGGCTGAGGACGGAATTTGAGATGAAACCCAAATGACAGGGGGAGAATATGTAGGACCCAAACACACCCAACACCCACAGTGTCACCCAACCTGCCACCTCAAATCTGTTTTTTTATGTGCAAATTTTCCATATTCGTAAGAACATAAGAAATTTGCAAATGAGAGGAGGCCATTCGGTCCATCAAGCTCGCTTTCTCAGAGTGCTCTAATTATATGTTGTGTGAAGAAGTGCTTTCTCAAATTCAATTTAAAATGTTCTCCCTCCAATTTCCACTTTAGTATATAAACTAATATTGAAGTAGCCACAACCTCTGAGTATATTATACACGATAAAAATGGGGTTCAGTTTTATGCAGTCAAGTGAAAACTGATTTTACTCTCAGGGCTGTAAGTGAATGATTTATTGATTTTTTTTTGCCTGGATTAATACCTAGTCAGTCAGAAATTAAACTTGAATGGAATTTTCAACCACTGTTTACACTCAGTTCTCAATTTATATGAAATCTTTTCTTGGAAAACAATTCCAGAACCCGTAAAACTGAATAACACATTTTCCCAGCTTCACATGAACAAAAATCTGTTATAATAATTAAGATATTTTCATGTAAGTACATTTTCAGTGTAATCTAAATAAACTATATTTTTATTTCCCTGTCTGACCATACACTGTTCCAAAGAGCATAACAGCTAAAATCTTAAATGTTGATAACAGTTAATCATACATTCAAGCTTTAAATACTTTATTTGAGTAATGAACCAACAGGTGGCATTATTTACAGTTAGCAACCATTCCCATCCCTGCCACCTCCAAGCAAACCCATCAAACTACAAGACAGTGCTGCTCTCTTCAGAGCAAGCTTGTGGGATTTCATGCACAGTAACATTCAGTAATATTTATGAACAAATGACAAGAAAGTGGTTAAAGAGATCTTCAATGTTAAAGCACTGTTTGAATAAATGAATAAAAGTCCATCCATCCATCCATCCATCCATCCATCTTCCAACTATGTACAGTATCCAGTGCAGGGCCTGGAGTCTATTACAAAAGATCTCAATAAGAATTCCAGAGCCCTCTATTTCCCTGTAACCCAGTTCGTAGGGTGGACATCAGTGTCAGATTTTATTTTCAAGGCAAATGTATCTCAAAGCACAGTTTGATGAATCCAGACTGGTATTATTTAGCCTAACCAGAAAAACCAATGTGCATAGCCATTAGAGTTATGTAATTATTTTGTAGACCAAGCCAGAGAATTTCAGGTCAGATGTTTCCCACAGACAGCTATATTTCTGACAATAATTTCCCTAATTTACATACTTCAGATTAAATTACGCAGATGTACTCAAATTATACTTTCCACATTCTGTTTAAGGAAAGAGTATTTTTGCATTTTTGTTTTAGTTAAATGAGGCTTGTTCAGTCGAGATAAAGTTGATTCTAAAAATACGTGTGCGTCGAACAATAATTATAAAAATACTCACTGCATGGTGAGTGAAATCACTGAGCCACCAGATTACCAGATAATTTTATTATTAATGAGACCTAATCTGTTGACATGAGGGAGATGAAAGTATATGTAGGACACAGTAAACAAAGTAAAAATCCCTTTATTTTAGTCTATATAAGAGTCTATGAACAGTATAAATATTAGTTTTTTATAGTCTTGGTCATCATCAGATAGTGAGGAGCAAAAGGCTCAGATGCCAGAATCAATGAATGACATCATATCCCATGTTCTTTTTAAAGTGGAGATATGTGGGCCAGGAGACTGAAATTGGCCCCCTCTGTCTGTCCGGGCCTGATAGCGAAGAATCACTCATCGCTCTTGCCAAGAATGGCCTCTGAACAGCTTGGACGGTATCCCCCGTTTTCAGGGGATGTTTGAAAAGCCGTGGTCATAAAGATCATGCAGCACAGGCGGGTGTGGGGGCTCCTGCACGGGAAAAGGGGGGGTTCTGACACCACAACAGCCGCGGCTCAGACAATGAAGCACGGATCCCACAGACAGACCTCTTCTCATTGGAAAGGAATCTTACGCATTCCAGGAGCGGCAACATAGGGTCATCGGTGGGATCTTCTACCTGGGATTCATCTTGGCCAGTTTCCTCAGTGAGCCCTATGACTATGTATGGAGTGAAGATGGGCAGATGGATTCTTTGAAGAACAGTTTAGTAAGAAAAGAGAGCAGTGAAAAATGATGGGGGCTTAAGGAAAAACAGATTTGATGATCTTTTAGTCGATTCAACCAGATGCAAATAAACTATATACTAATACAATAAATTATGAATAAATTATACATATTAATTGCTATTGTATGCAAAATTATACATGGGGTAGTCTGGAACATAAGGTTTATTTGGGATGCAATATATTTTTTTATTACATTTATGACTGAAAATACCTTTGTTGATGGTTCTTTATTATTGGTAGCAATGATACTTTCTTAAGAGCTTGTCAAGAAATATATGGACATCTCTGGCAGGATGATATATTAAGCTTAGCCTGATGAGTCTAGCAGATATTCAGCACTGAGGTAACCACTGCAGTGGTAAAACTTATCTGTCTGGAAGTTGTTCTCTAGAGGTCTGTGCCTGAAAATGGAAATGTGTGAAGAGCATCGATTTGGATGCCTATTTCACATCCCAATGAATAATGTCTACTGAGGTCTGTAATGTGAATTCCAGTATGACGTCACACTGTAGGTAAATGCAGTACTGGTTTGCTGTGTTAGATACATTACCATCTACTTTCAGAATGCAGGAATAAATGACTTGTCGGGGGTGTAAATACCATCACTCGAATGTCACCATTTCTTGGTATGACATCAGCATTTCTTACTCTGAAATTTCTAAATGTTAATCCATAGCAGAAAGTTTCTATTACTCTAATGCCTCTGAGGCTGCAATACACGAAAACTGCATATATCAGTCCGATGCCGGTTTTTCAGTTATAAGTTGAGGGACAAAAGTGAAGAGGCTGGCAAATTCGTCCAGTTCACCTGTGTCAGATTCCCAGTTAAACCGGTCTGAGTTTTGGGCCCTCATGCCTGGCGCTGACTTTCTGTGAGACCTGATTTCTTTTCTTGCTGCCTCCTCTTGGTGATCGTGCAGGAAGGTCACAGCCTCCCTGCTGCTCCTGTTAAACTCCCTGTCGCTGCCGTTCCCGAACTGGATTCCCGTTCCTCCCTCCTGCCTCGGTGTCCCACGGTCTGTTCTCCAGACTTCCCAGAACAGATCTTACATGTTTGTGTTGAGTTCCTTCCATTTTCACTAAGGGAAGCCGGAGTGTCACTTTTCCTTTTACTATTGGAAAAAAAACACGCCCCGCATGTGGGCTTGCAGTGACTCAACCAAGGCTTGTAAAAAGGCTGGAGAAAAGTGCTGTAACGTCCGACCGCGGTGTTCTGCCACTTTCTGAAGTTATACTCCAAATACCGATTCAATTAATCATTAGCGCTTGCGTAACACGAAGGCAAACATGTGCCAGGAATCCAATTACGCGTGTTAACGATTATCTGTTTCACTATGCAGTCGTTCTTTTCTGCGTGTTGGCAGGCGACGTTTTAACCTAGCAACAGCATTGGCCCGCTCGTCTCAGCATCACCACAAGACAAATCTTGATATATACCAGCTCGCCATGTAATGGCAAGGAACAGATATTCTCTCATCCGCTTTAGTTTTCATTCAGGGTTTGGATAATTTGGTCCATGTTAAGGTGATGTGTGTACTGCGGAATCCCAATTAAAACCCATGATGTCTATGGCTGGGCCTCAGTCCTTTGCAGCAGGTGTGAGCCGTTAGAGATCTTCTCTTGATCAATGACATGGCGTGTCACATCCAGAAGAGTCTGGCTATGCTCTCGGATATACAGACAGGTGGACAGTGTAGTCTGAAGACAGCCAGATAGATGAATTTAACAGATGATGTGACAGTAGACAGAGGGAGCCGATGCAGACGAAATAGAGTGAACGTCCAAGCAGACAGCCTTCATGGTCCTGGCACGGATCCCTAAATTATGGTAAATGTTGTATATAAGACTCACCGTCCAGCCATTCATCCATTTTCTGAAACCGCCAGTGTTGGGCATTTCAGGTCCAGAAGCTACAAATCCAGGCCATGATTTTGTTTCTACCCAGCAGCTGAATACTCTGTGACCATGACTCCGTATGGTGAACTGGCTGGTAAAAACAAAATCTTGGTCTGGATTTGTAGCTTGTGACCCTGAAATGCCCAACACTGGAAACCGCTTAATCCCAATGGGGGTCGCAGGGGGGACCGGAGCCTATATAAGACTCCCTATCAACTTATTTCCACCATTTGAGACATAAATGGTTGACTTACTGTAGCTTTGAGATTAGAAGACTGTCAGCTTTATCCTAAAAGTCAATTAGCCATCAGTGCTCATGCTGACTTTTTTCACTTGTGTCTCCTGTTCTCCCTGCATAGCAATGATCCTGCTATTGTTTTGACAGTAACTTTTGAAGGGAAGGCGTTCAAATCACGCTATAAGGAGCCTCAACCACAGTGATTTTCTTGATTGTGGAAAAACCCTGTTCTTCAGTACAGATCTGCAGGACATAGAGGGTGCAGGACAGAATGGGCAAATTTTATTTCAGACAAGTTGAACTGAGGAACATGCAAGCTTTTTGCTCCAAACTTCAAGGAAATCTTTGGCTTGGTCATTCTTCCATTGAACTCGCTGCCTATACCCCAGACCCAACCTACAGCCACAATTTCCTCGCCCTATGCATGCTTCACACACAACAAATGGCAATTTTGGTGTTTTATTAAGAATGCCTTTTGTATGACCCTCCCTTCCTACTCTAGGCCAACAATGACAAGGAATCCCCTTTACAACTGCGGTCTATCCTGAAGTCGGTGTGCTGTGGTTCTGTTCATTGCACTGCCAAGACATTCCTTCACTGGGTAAGGATTAACCTTTCCTGAGATCCCGATGATATCAGCATGTTTTCTTGAAAATTATATTAACTAGTGTGGGAACACCTCTCAGTCAGCAAGAAATAGAGACGAATGAATGCTACCACAACCGAGCAGAGCATTTTACCGGCTCAAATCTGATATCTGATGTTATGGTTCAACACAGACCCAACTGGTGTCTCAAAGCCACAGCTCGGTTCAAAGAAAACTTTGAACGCTGTGACAGAGAGATCGTCTCAGCAGATTTTCACCATTTGGAAAGTTAGCAATTGATGTAAGACGTCAATAAAAGTTTGATTTGTTTTGAGCCTTTCGGTGAGACAGCTGCCATATTTAATGAAGTTGCCAAGACTGGCAGACCTACCTTCTGTCAGCCTGGTGTGATGTAAGTATAGCTGACAGAAGCTGCGAGTGGCAGCACGCGGAACTAATTGTGAGGTGTGCAGGGAGAGCATGGTGGGACGTTATTCTCAGGATTGATGGGGGAGACCATGCCGTCGTGTTGGCTGGCGGGTGAAGTTCCGCTCCCCCCCCCCGCTCACACGCTCTACGTCATTTTGTTTTTTTTTGCGGGACCCCTGGCCATGACTCAGAAGAAGCAGGAGTTTAGCAGCTGGCTTTTGCCCAAAAGCAGATTCATCTATGGTATATTATGAATATATGATTCATTGTCTTCGATGGGTTCAGAATGAGCAATAAGGCAGCTTGTAAAATGAGACCAGCGGCACTCAACTCTGGAACAAACCGTGCTTAATTTAGCGGGTCTCCACAATAAACTGTGACACATTCGTACAAAACGGTGTCAAAATTGCTCTTCTGATGACATGTCTGGCACCTTCTGTACAATCGGCTTTTTCTGGTAAAATGACTTTTTGACTTATATTCAAGAAACAGAAAGAATTTAAATAATTGTTTCTGTTTTTTTGGGGAATAGATCTGCAAGACTTTTTCAGAGCATAAATTGTATGTAGATCTTGTTTTGTGATTATGGATGAGTTATTCAAATACTGTATTGTTTATGGTTTAGCGTTTAATGGAGCAATTTACTTAGCCCTGGATAACTTTTAATTAAAGCCACGGTTTTCTTATGAGGAGACTTGCTCTGTGCATTAAGGTTTTACCAAACACCGCATATCTGTTCCCGGTGGAGCATCATGTTCCCAAGTATATTGACACAAATTTATGAAATGTTGCATCTCAATGCCAATGTACAATTACTGGCATTGTGCTCTGCCATGCGATCATGTACACTTACAGTAGGTCTATGATATACCAGAGGTGGAGACTTTAGGCCCAGAGAGTACAAATCCAGACCAAGAATTTGTTTCAACCAACCGGCTGAGGACTCTGTGACTGTGAGTCTTTATACTCATCTGATTGGTTGGAACAAAATCTCGGTCTGGATTTGTCCTCTCTGGACCTGAAATCTCCACGTCTGCCAGCTGCTGAGGTTTCAGAAAGGATCGACCAGCCTGGCATCGGTCCCTCATAAACATGACGTTTTAAAGCGCGAGTCTTCCAGGCTTTAGTCTTCCAACAATGCTTTGGATGAAGGCAGTGGGGGTGTTTGCCTCTTGGACGCTGGTGTGTATCCTACACATGGGAGACCTTCAAGAAGGAATGAAATAATAATCAATCCTTTATTGTCCCCGTGGGGAAATTGTTTTTACGCCTCCATCAACTTGGTCTTTGTAGACCAAGTTGTCCACGAAGGGCAGCCACCTGTAGCAGCGCCCAGGGAGCTGGAGGTTAAGGGCCTTGGGGCGCCCAGGTAGCTGGGGGTTAAGGGCCTTGCTCAAGGACCCGCAGACGTGCTGAGGCTGGGTTTGAACCTGTGTCTTCATGATTACAGGCACACAGGCTTAGCCCACTGAGCCACACACTGCTCCAGATACTCCAGAATGAGTGACAGGGGTGGAGGCGTGAGATCCCTGTCTGAGTGCAGCATGCTAGTGGTTCTGCAACGTCTGCCGGTTTCCTCTGGGCGAAGAGGTCTCCGAGCACGGCCGACATTCAGACGGACGAACACCACCCCCGGAGCCCACCTCCTCCCCGTCCGCCGGCGCCCCGGCCGGGCTCAGCACCCTCCCTCTTCCAGGGGTAAAATCGAGAAGGTACCTGGCAGCTCCACGACCCAGGAGCCTTTCCAGTTGTTCCAGCTGTAGAAGAAAAACGAGACATTGGAAATAAAACCAGACAGAGCCCTAGTGCCCTAATTGGTCACAGTAGGCTCACCGGGGGAAAGAAAAAATCAAATCAATGAAAAAAATAATAAGCATTTTTAATTTTATGCCGAGATCTCAGACTCTGAAAACACAGACCCGGCCAAGAAGCAGTAATTGCAAGCTTATGTACGCAGAATATCGCTGCTTTGCTCCATTTCAATTTGCATTCCTTCAAATACTGTTGGCGCCCAACCGCTTCATGCAATGGGTGTATACACTCCACCCCTAACCACCAATCACGCGTGGCTGCTGCTCTCAGAGCCCAATTTGCTGCCCCGGGATGATTTTTTTGGAAACCTAGCCACTTCACCCTTATCTGCATACACCGTGGTGTCACTGTGCTGCTGTGTATGACCTGCGTTCTCATTTCTGCAATGATTTATGTTTGAGATTAATATAAATACATGTATTCCAAGATGATGCATTGTGGGTCGGTCCCCTGTCCTGCAATATTCCCTGCCTTGTGCCTGTAACGTTTGGGATAGGCCCTGGAAGTCCTGCAACCCTGCATGGGACAAGTGGGTATGGAAAACGGATGGATGGATAGAAGACGATATATGTAACTGAATGTATTTTAAATTAATAATGATAAATTTTGCATTCGATTGAGTTGAATGAGAACGCAAAATTAACAACTATTTAATAATACACATAGGATTGTAGTTTTCGTTACACAGTCAGGTATCAAGTTGTTGTGAACATTTAAATCACTGTATATTAAAAAGAAAAAAACATATATTGTTTTAAAGTTTATATAGTGCATGAATAGGGCAGTGGGGCATGCATACGCAACGTGGGTCATCATTGTACTTTCTAGGGCTGTGACCTCTTTCACTGAAGCAAAGTGTCGCCCAATAGCGTGAGGAATTTACAGCCGGGTGTCGCTCCGGAAGGGTCTGGCCACTCTAGCACCGAGGCCTACACGTGAGATCTAGGATGTCCCCAAAGCCGGCGGCCCGTCCGGGGGGCACCGTTTGGACCGCGTGGACCGTGTGGCATGTTTTCACAGGTGCCAAGTTATTTTCACGCAGTGAACTGGCACCTCCGGTGGCCCCCGTGCCGCCCCAGTAGCCGACACACTGACTTATAATAGACTTTTTCGCCTTGTGACTCCAGTAGGGCTGTAGGTTAGACAGTGGAAGTGTCTAGAACAAAGTGAACCAACAGCTCTTCCGCCGCTATTATTAGCTTTACTAGGGTTTTACATGCGCGTGATGCAATGCTGCAGACGCAGCGTGCAAACAAGAGTTCACCCCACGGTGCGTATATGGGTGCATGGGCACGCGACAAACAGGCTGGACCCAAAAAGAGCGGATTGGAGATGGAAAGTGAATAAGCCTGTAACAATATACAGTATTTATGCTGTAAATGTTTAGTCTGGACGGCATTTTGAGAAATTTGACCCCTTTCCAGCTAAGTGCACACATGTTCCACATGTTCACAGGGGTTCCTGCCTTGGTGAAAAACCTACTAAGTGGATTAGCAGAGACAAGAATTGCCTTCAGCGTGTGCACTTTTTAAGGGGTGTGCGGCCCAGTAGGTTAGCCTGCGTTTGTGACTGGAAGTGTTGCTGGTTCAAATCCCATAGTCGGTAGAGCAATTTTGCCATCGGCCCCCTGAGGTAGGACCTCATACCCCAGTTGCTCCAGGGACTGTCTGACCCTGATTTGTCAAAGTTTACATCACTTTTGGTAAAGCTGACGGCTAAATAATTCAAGGGCAGGGTAGCATTCTGTTTGGGGCTTCCTGGGATTGGCTGGCTGCCGTGACTCGGACCCTGAAGTGGATGAGTGTCTCTGCAAAATGGACAGACGGATGTTTTTCAATTACAGATCGTGTGCTACGCCGTCCAAGCAAACATTCCGATGTTAGCGAGACCCATCTTATGTAAGACGGTGGCTGGCAAGAGAAAGGGGAAAAATAAACCCTGACTTCTGTGCTCCGTGTGAGGGAAGGTCTAAACTTAGCTACTTTCCAAAGCCTGGGGCGATGGGGCTGGCAGATCCCCCGGCGCTCCAGTGCAATGCCATGTCCTGAATAAAGAAGTGTGCAGAAGTGACCTCTGACTGGGCTCGCATTTGAGCAAAACATGACCGGCGGAATGACGGACCTGGACAAGGGAAGCACTGTTTGACCAAGGGGTCACGGAATCACAGGGCTGTATGTAAACGTCTGCTTCCCTGTTATTTCCTTTGGCACTGGGCGGACTGGTTTTTGGAGAATAGAATAGGTGGGGGTGTTGTTGGAGTATGGATACCCTGGCAGATTCAGGGGGCCCAGCACTGTAAAGGGGCCCTTCTATCTACTTTGGGCAATCGTATTTCTTCTGACTGAAAATGGGTGGGGTTGTGAGCTGGGCTAGGTAACCTTTGTAAGGGGGCCCTACTATCTACTTTGGGCAATTGTATTTCTTCTGACTGAAAATGGGTGGGGTTGTGAGCTGGGCTAGGTAACCTTTGTAAGGGGGCCCTACTATCTACTTTGGGCAATCGTATTTCTTCTGACTGAAAATGGGTGGGGGGTGAGCCGGGCTAGGTAACCTTTATAAAGGGGCCCTTCTATCTACTTTGGGCAATCGTATTTCTTCTGACTGAAAATGGGGGGCTTTAGATGACCTTTTGTCAGGGGGCTCAGAATTTCTAGTCACGCCTCGGATTGGGGGGGGCATGATAATCATCTGCACTTGCTTCAATGAATGCCTTCTTCATATTTTACAAAGCTTGGCAATACTGAAATTCATAGACATAGGTCTGAAGGTCATCTGTACCATCTGTGCCATCTGTACCATCTGTGCCTGCCCAAGATGGGCCATAGATCCGTAGTAGGGGAAGGCTACACATAGCATTTGTGGGGCAGTGGACTTATCAGTGCATATGTTGGTCTTAGGAGGTCATCAATTGCCACTTACACCCATAATATTGATTTGATAACTTTTGTTGTAAATGTAATGATTCCATCCATCCATCCATTCATCTTCTTACAGCTTATTAATGGTGTGTGGCTCTGTGGGTTAGCATTGTCTGCACATTGTCACGTACCGCGTCGTCCGTCCCGTTCCAGCCCTGTGTGTTGCCACGCCCACCTCGTTACCTTCTGTGCTTTCCTGATCGTGTGCACCTGAGGCGATTGCCGCTAGCCAGTCCTGTCTGTTAGTGTGTGTATTTAAGACTGCGTCTGTGTATCCCCGGCAGTGCGGCATTGACGTTTCCTTGTCCGTGTGTGATCCGTGAATTAAAACCCCTTGTTCCGGCTAATCTGCTTTGTTTCGGTTTGTTCGTCCTGCACGCACCCGGACCGTAACACACATGACTATGATGGTGTTGGATCGAACTCCTTGGCTGGTTGAATAATTTCGACACTGGATGCTAGAGCAAGGCCCTTAACCCTAATCACACTTGGGATAGACAAAGAGCTCTACACGAAATGGACAGTAGCTTCTTATGAATGTAAGTGGGGCAGTAATTTTGTATTAAATATCATTCATAATTAATTGCATGCTTTTCCCCTTTCGCTCGGCTGAAGGGGGTCTGCTTGCTGGCCTCAGTTCAACAAAACACTGGAAGGTTGAGGATCTTGAATGATGCAAAAGCCTTCGCCACTTCTGCCTTCTCTGGGTTCCCATGAATTTCCTGGATTCCATATCTTCATCGCATGCTGGACCGCACAAGCCGCCTGCGTGTGGCACGATCACGTGTAGGAAGGAAGTGTTTGGCCGCTGTGCTCCCCCAGGCATGCACCGAGATAAGTGGGGGGGCGGTGGATGTGTGGGGCCCTGGGTACCCGGCCGTCTGGCCTTAGTGTGGTTTGTGGGGAAGAAAAGGGCAGAGAGGACAAAACGGGAATATCACTTAAAATATGGTCCGCCAGATGAAAAATAAAGACGGACGCGATGGACAGTGAAAGACAATGACCATCTTTTCCCTCGCTCCTGAAATGCATACTAAGATTTATTATAACTTCAGGTGGTCGTGTTAGCTGATGACTATTTGCTCAAGGGGACAAAAGTAACCAAGCAACATGTAGACCAGTGACATGGAGGTCTGGGAACAGGTGACCTCTCACCCCCAGGCTTGCCCACAAATGTTTATAGTTACCAGTAAAAATAGCAATCACAACCAACCACTCATCTGTTTGAAGAAACTCGAGGACACACGGGAACCACATCAGAGTGCGGTATTGCATCGCCTTGGATACAAAACAAACCTAAGTGAATTTTAACGGGCGCCTTGGTTACACTTAATGTCCTCTACTACGTAAAATCGGCGTCATTCCGGACCTGGATCACTCTGCATACGCCTATTGAATTGCCCGGTGCCATTGTTTTGAATTATAAGCATTAAATTCCTTAATGCTAGTGTCTGTGGTAAATGTGCAATGTTGCATGCAGGAGATTTACACTGCGATGCTGCAGATGCAACGTGCAGACACGGATGGAAGAGGGAACCTGCAGGACATGGCTCTTCCATTTTGGGCCTGGAGGCCAGAATCCAACACAGCCTGCAGATGTTCCTGCTGAAACACACCTTAATGGGCTAGGACCCAGGGTTAGTAGGCTTGTCTCAGCAGGGAAATCTGCGAACTGCGTTGGACTCTGGTGCCGGAACCAGAGAATCCTGCTGTAGAAGATGCAGAGTTGGGTTTGGAATCAAACGGCCAAACACCATTTCAGCAAAGACGCAGACGGTGATGCTCTAAGGGCGCAGTCGCCTCACCTCTCGGATGGTGCCTTCGAGCACAGCATGACGCTAATGCTGATAGCCGTCTCTCCCCACCTCCAAGGAAAGAACCCAAAACTCTGATGTCAAAAGAAACCTCTTTTGATGGCAAAACAGGCCTATTTTAAGGCAGGTTGCCATGTTTGATCCCCCATATGTCTGACAGTCTGGTAGATGTTATTTAATGAGACAAACACATACACACACACACACACCACCTGCCTCTAAACAGAAGATGAAGTAGTTCAATTCCTGTGCTGCTAATTTGAAGAGCAAACCTGTATTGATTGATGGTACCAGATGTATCAACTCCAGCATTTCAGAAACAGCCGTGCGTCTTTCACACACTACAGTGTCTTAGGTTGACGGAGAGCGCGGGTTCAGAAGGTTGATGGTTCGAACCCGGCCCTGGTCAGTACTGAGGGTGGCTGCCCTTCACTTACTCTCCCCTACGTACGTGTGTTACGGACTGAACGATGAGACGGGCGAAAAGAGGAGTGGCTCCTAGGGATCGATAAAGTGTCATTATTATTAGTATTGACAGACAAAAAAACACATCCAGCCAGCGGCATGTCTGTGGTCAAAGGCACCTTGTTAATGAGGTTTATTAAAGATCACAGGAAGGGGCATGAGTCACAGTACAACAGTTGTGTGCAGAATGGCTTCTGTGAGCTCACGGCGTGTCAGTGCCCAAATTGAGGAGGGATCTGGGGACCCCCCCCATAAGAGAGAAAATATCTCACTGAGGGAGGTTCCGCTTAGAGGATCATCTTACAGTATTCAGTGTCCCCCCCACCCCACCCCCCTGGCCTGCTATCTGCCTGCTATGCTTCATAAAGACTCCACTGAGTCTGTATATAGACAGCAGCTCTTTGCTTGGAGTCTTGCACAGATAATGACACACAATATCTATCTCAGCATTGTATTGCTTTCATTCCGCTTGTTTTGCATGATACTCAGCTGGGTTTTTTCTATTTCTATGTTTTATGTTGAGCCCTGGATCATTACCATCCTTCTTCTAATGCACTTACCATCCGCAGAGACTGGCATTAAAGACATAGCATCTGGTATGAGGATTGTGGGAGTCTGCTTATGATCTTCAGGTGAATGGAGAGTCGTTTTTCTTGGCTCCCGCATCAGTTTTGACCTTACCAGCATCATGTGACTCACGCAAAGCAAATCATCCCACGAAAGTCTGGCTCACTCTCATGAACAACGACCATCGTAATCGAATGACCGGTTTCCACAAACGACAGCTCTATCTGCTCAGGTAGAGCGCAGGTTGCCGATGTGTGGAAACGCTCATTTTAATTTTGTCCCGGACGGCCACTACAGTTCAATGTTATGCTGACATGCGGCGAAGGACACACTAAAATTGTTAAAGGTTTATACATCAAAGCGGCTCACAGAGTACTTCGTTCACAGGAACATCGCAGTGAGTTTGGCCCCCGGGGAGAGGCAATACGGTAATACCGTGAGTGTGGTACTTACACAGCTGCGGAACATGAAAGCCGTTTGTTTGAAGGTATCTGCCAAGCACCTTAATGTTGATTCGGGCTATTAAATTGATCAAATGGGGAATCGGTCTGGATCAGTCGCTGCGTTTAAGCCGTCGAGCCTGGCCCGCGACCTTATTAAAATGTTCCAAAGTACATTTTTCTCGAGGGCGCACCACGCCGGGCTGCAGCAGTCATGGTCTGGCGGGAGCCGCCGCCAAGGCCGTTCCTGCCACAGTAATAATATTTTGCTCTCTTGCTATGGGGTTGAGGTGTTTTGAGATGTCGGTTGACCCAGCGGGGTCTGGAATTCGGCGAGCCCCCCACTCGCCCCCCCCCCCCCATTCCCAACACCTCATCTCCGGCCGGGGCGGTGACACCCCCCCCGAGGGAGCCCCAGACGGGAGTAGGCCGACTTCTGTCCGGCCCGGAGTGTGAGCTCGGCGTCGGCCCAGAAAGTGTGGCTCACGTTTCGCAGCCTAAGGCCCAGCCCGCCTCGCTCTCTGTTTGATCACCTGCGTGGAAAAGACAGTCGAGTATAATTTCATACTGTTTTCCTTCGCTGGGGCTCATTTTGCTAGAGAGAGAGAAAAAAAAAGTACACAACAGCTGTGCTAATCACACATTGACTTACACTACAAAGGCCCCCAGACCGCGTGGAAACATATAAGTGCAGCCAAATTAAAATAACGGCTCAGACACCAAGCTGGTTCAGGGCACAGTCCCATAAGAATATTTTACATCTGAAAAAATTGGTCCTGTTTAACTGGATGAGCTGTGAAAAGTAGATAAACCTTTGTGAGGCTTGTCAGTGGGATAATGGCAAACTGATTCTCACTGTTTTCCAGTTTATTTAACGTCTGTGAGTTTGCTCGCTAAACAGCTATAGCTGCCTCACTTAACAGCTCTGTCATAAACTGCGTCAGTTACCATAACTGCTGGTTATCTAAGCAGTGAGCAACCATCCATCTGCTATGCAAGCGCTTAGGGTGATGGGGGGTGGGGGGGCTGAAGACGATCCCATTTAGCAGGGGAACACCCAGGGTGGGAACGCAGGAGCCTGCACACACCATTTCGCCCGACCACATGCTTCGAGATTGGGAGGGGGGGGACCAGAGTAGGCGGGCTTGACCTGCACAGCGTTAAGAGGACATGCGAACAGAGCAGGGGCGATACACAAATGCCAGGCCCCCGGTGCCCATTGCGCCACCTCGCAGATTCCCCTTCAACGGCAGCCGCCGTCGTGTTCTTTTTATAGAAGGACGTGATAATCGCCTGGCAATTTCCTCCCCCTCCAACAACAACAGGGCGCATCCTCGCCCGCTTATCGGGCCCTCGCAGCTGCCGGGCGAGTTGTTTTTCACAGCTTGGCACTGTCTGTGGCGCGCATGGGCGCCGAATATGTGGCGAAGCTCCTGAGCTCCTACAGACAGACAGAAATTCCCCTCCCGGGGGTGGGGGTGGGGGTG
>JABFDZ020000043.1:4005460-4020215 GCA_019775955.2 Pollimyrus isidori
TGTGGCTCATCGGAAACCAAGCAGGATAGAAAACCTACTGGATAGTGGCTCTCCAGGACCAGGGTTGGTGACCCCTGCTTTAACGTGAACAGATGCTAATCGGCTAATTAGCCACTGACCTGCGCGAGGTCTATCTCGTTGAGCATGACGAGGGAGGTGCAGCCGTAGTCGTACACTAGTCTCCAGAAGTCCTTCACCGTGTTGGGGAGCGGGTGCTGTGTGACGATGAAGGCTGCGGGCTGCCGGTAGCTCTGTGGGGGAGGGCGAGTCACGTTTAGCGTTCGCGCTAAACGGCTAGCTAGCCTCTAGCTCATACGCTCTCCAAACACGTTGTGACAAAAAAAATAAATAAAAAAAGCAGCGATGGCACGTCTCTCGTGATGAGCTGTATGTGAACACATGACCATGCAGGAAACTGCGTTTGAAAACCTTTCCAGAAATCTGGATGATGCATCGATGGTTTCCAAATCTAAATCAGACCAGGGCATCCACAGTGTTGCATGCTACAGCAAATCTGTCTTGATACATAATGAGTTCGGCTGATGTATCATTTAAGCCATGAAACAAATCCAGTTTAATAAAAGCATTATTGACCGATATAAAATTTTTTAAAAATTACCTGGTATTCGTCTGACGGCTTGATTAAAAAAAGTCCAAAAGTTTGTAAAGTGTATGAAGACGTTATTTAACATCTAAAGATTATATTTGAGAGAAGAAAAAAAAACCCAAACTTGCAATAAAGTCATCCATCCTCTGTGTCTGCAATGAGACTGACTCTTCAGGAGAAACACAGGACCACATGCTACATTTTACGAGAAGGCTAATTGTGTACCATTTACACTACTTAGATTTGGTGGGGGGGGGGCATGCTTAATAACTTAATAAGACAAAACATCAAAGGACTCCCATTAATAGAGAAGCTTCTGCATTCACGTCCGAGAAAATACACCCAAAAAGTCATAAAGGGTTAGGGGAGACCCGCAATGTGGCACCATGGCTACATGCAATGCTGGGTGGGTACTTGAGCATTGCTGTTTTCCGGCAAAAACGCAAGCGACTGGTCCAGGCAGAGGAGTGGACGCTTCAGTACAGCACGAGAAAAGAACCTTACCGGAATGAACCAAACTAGGGGTGTGGGGTCCTAGATCTATGCTCTAAGTAAATGCCGTTATTACAGAAACAATTTTGCACTAGTCTAACAGAAGGGCTTTAGATTTTAACCCCAACACCTTCTGTTATTGAGCAGACAAACGGCATGAGTACGGGACAACAACACTTACCTCAGCCGTCGATTTAGCGTTATATCAGGATCTGACATGCAGTATTGCTAATGGTGTGGTTTCAATTTAGGCTTACACAGAAAGCCAGATTCAAGAGGTATTTTAACATTTGTTGACATTGATTAAAACACAAAGTCTATCGCCTACAATAAATAATAATAAAAAAAACAACCCAGCGTGTATCATAAACAATTTAATGATAGCCAAAATGTAAAGCTCGGAGGAAAAAAAAACCCATCACTCGCTACAACAAATATTAGGTGTGCGTTCTCTCCAAAGGAACAAGAGGAAAATGTGCACCTGGATTTGTCTCTAGCTTCTGGTCCTACAGGAGTAACACAGAGGTGCCTGACTGAGGCACCAGAGTCTAACCCTCATGCCGCCGCGGGACACTTACATCCATGAGGGCCGCGTTGATGTAGTTGCTGCTCTCCCCATCGATGGTGATGAGGAAGGGCAGGCAGCGATCGGGCGGCAGCGTGTCCATGAAGCGGTTCTTCTCGTGGTTCCGGGGCAGCAGGGCGATGCTGCAGTCCTCGGGCTGGGGCTGGGGTGTCACCGAGTTCAAGGTCTGTGACAGAGGAGCCGGGGACGAGGACGGAAGGAGGTGGAGCGACGGCAGCGGGTGAAGGACATTGCGAGCGAGCGAAGGACAGATGCGAGCGGTTTACAGTTTTGGTCCCTGACATACAGATATTAAACACAACCCACATGACGAGCTGCAAACGGCCTGGCTTTAGTTTGTTCACCTGGAATTCGTCCTTGAGATGTGAGGAGTTGCTCTGTGAATCTATTCTGATCATCTCGTAATAGGCGGCTTTGAATTCACAGGCTGGGATGGCAGTCTCCCCACAAAGGCAGGCCTCCAGGATAGCATCGTGGATGAAAATGTACTGCTCCTGTAACAAGGAACAATAACACAAATGTCTATTCGGCCGCGTTGTGGTTGCCCCCGACGGCGGCCGCATGAGGTTGCCCCCGACTACAGCCACGTGAGGTTGCCCCTCCAGGAATAGGTTACCTCAGTCTGAACCATGTTGATGCGCCGTGAGCGCAGAGCTTTCACACAGTTGTAGATGTCCACCACTCCCTCTCTCTCGGCCATGTCCAGCATGATGTCTATCACAATGTAACAGCCAGTACGTCCGGCGCCAGCGCTGGGAAGACAGGAGCGGAACTGCTGAGCATTCACTCCAGACCACCGCGTACTGCATGAAGGGGGTCCCCATGCTCAGGCACGACACAGAAACACATCCTGAGCAGGAGTCACAGGCAGCCATCACACCACATCCTGTCAAGAACCTGGCTCATGAGTCGGCTCCAGTTTAAAAGTGATCAAAACTGATTTCAAACCCTCAACCAGAAACCCATAATCAGTATTATGCCCGATACAATTTTATTGATATCATGAACAATCAATGAGTTGTTACCTGTTGATAACCTGCTAGGAAGTCACACTATCTTCACACAATTTTAACACTGGCACTACAGAAACAATTTCGGTTAAAAGCACCACCAGGCAGGCTTTTTTTTTTTTTACTGGTTTCCACTATGACCCTCTCTTTACCCGATGTGCAGAAGGAGGTTACCTGCAATGGACCACAATGGGACCCGCACTGGGCGGGTTGGACATTTTGACCCTCCGGATGAAGGAAAGCAGGCCTGTGGCGTGGTACGGCACCCCGTGATCCGGCCAACCGGTGAAGTGGAACTGTTTGACCTCACGGAGCTCGTTGAAGCCTCTCTAAAGACAAGTGCAACATCAGACCCAGTCAGGAGCACAGAGAAGGGGACTTCGGTAACATACACAACAGCCCTCTAAAAATACACAGTACCAGAGGCGGAAATATGAGGTCCACAAAGCAAAAATTCAGACCAAGATTTTATTTCATCCAACCAGTTGAGTACTCAGACTGCGACCATTTATACTCAACTGATTGAAAGAAAATATTGGTCTGGATCATTTACTTTCTAGACTTGAAATGTCCATGTCTGCAACAGTGCAATCAAGAGATTATTTTTAGACTGAGGTACTGATAAATCAATGGCAGATCCGGCGCAGCGTGAAAATTAGGCTGTGTTTTCCTCACCCTCTCTAATGTGAAAGTTCTAACGACATATTCGGCAAGTGGCTCCACCTCCACGAACGTCACTTTGAAGTCTCCATAGACCTCAGCGTCGTCGGGCCAGTATTTATAGCACTTCACCTGCACCATATGAAAGACAGAGAGCCCGGGATCAGTCATAGACCTGTTTCATACAAAACACACTTCATTTCAGAGCATGAAACGTTCAGGTAAACATTCTCTCTGGGATCACTAAACCCAGACGCAAACAAAATAGATGTTTGAAGATTATACCCCATGAAAAGGCGGCGAGCCTAAGGGCCAAGATGAGTTTCTATGCGCAACACGAAGGGTAAACGGCACGCATACCCGTCCAACTTCAACCAGGTTGGTCACCATGACGATGCAGGCCGACTGTTCCTGCCAGATCATTCTCCAGAAGTCGTAGACAGTTTCATGAACTGGGCCTATATACAGGAATTGAAAAACGTAAACAACAACAAAAAAAAAAATCTCACACTACTGGGAGATTCAGAAAAATACACACAAAAAGCTAGTGTTTTATAAATGAAATCTGCTTCAAAAGATCTTCAGTTCCGGAAAGCGACGCCCATTAGACCGATATGCTCTCCCTCACCTTGGGTCGCGATGTAGTGACTGGGCCTCTGATATCCCTAAAAAACAAAATACAAAGACTTCTGAAATCTTTACCGTACAATAATAACAAAATTAAGAAATATTAAATAAATAAACACACAGAAGACTGGCACAAGCCAAGAGCCCGACAGCCACTCCAGGCATTAGAGCAGGTAGCTGATGACAGAGGTAGCAGAAAGACGAGACCTTTTCTCATCTTTTTACTCTGGGGGGGGTGAGGGTACAGCAGCGCTCTGTGCCCGCTTTTTTATGGCATCGCACCATTTCGTAAAGCTAGCTGTGCGGCGATGATGAATAAAGCGCTTATTCGTTACTGGAAAAGCCAATGCGATGTCATAGGTGACGAGTACATCCTCAGTCGTTGAGCAGAATGAGCACTTTGGTACAATGGAATTTCAATTTTCATATTTTTTTTTAATGTCCTGTGAAATGCCATTTGATAGTATTTAGATTCACAGGCAAATATCCTAAAGTTATGAATCATAGCAGCCAGGATTAAGCTGGCAGATATATACAGATATATATTTAGATATATATATACACACACACATGACATGTTGCCTTACATTTTAAGAATTTTAATTTGTTTTTGGAAACTGCTCGGGAATTTAACTGATCCTGTTCAGATAATTCTTAATTTAATTAACTCAGAACTATACCGCATTAGAACATTTTTTTACTGCACACAGACAAGATAACAGGAAACATTACAGCATCCTCTCAAAATAAAAAAACGTAAGGAAAAAAAAACATATCACTGATGTCCATGACTAAACCGAAATTAAGCATGTGAACTGTAGGATGGAAGGGAACCAAAGGATGGAGACGTCTCATGCACGTCCATGCAGATGTTAGTCGGAAAAGAAAAAAAGAAACAAGATCCAACCGAACTCCAAACCGTGAGGTGTAGTGGAATCCCTACAGTGATACTTACATCCCTGTACAGCCATATCTACAGCCCAAATCAAAGGCAGAGTGAAAGAAAGCACAATGTCAGTGAGTACAAGCACTTCGAACGAGGGAGGGAAAAAAAAGAAGCTGTATTCATATTGTTGACGGAAGCATGCAGAAAAGGGCTTAACATCCAAGGGCAGGTGGTTCTCACGTCGGCGGAAAGCAGCGACGGGGCGGACACTTACGTCGATGTAATTAGCGTTGATGTAATCGGACGAAGGATCGTCCTCCATCGGTTGGAGAATCACTCTGGAATGATCATCTGCAAGCAGCCGCGAAACCAAAACTTTAATACGCACTCCTGAATTTATAAAAATGCTTAAAATTACACAAAAAAAACTCACAGGCATACACCCATACAGAAGCCTAGCCAATTTCTTGTCCCCATGCTAGCTTTAAATCTAACTGGTGGGATTTACTACAGCTATTTGCTACTTTTGAGTCTTACTAGATATTGCAGACCATACAGGATACTTACATGCGATGATATTGCCATAGCGGTTCTTTGTTCGGTTCTGCTCCTTCTTTGCCACGTCCCAGGATGCAGACTGGCCCTCAAAGAAACTCTGAAAACCACAGGGGAGACGTCTGAAAACCAAGCTGTAAAGACACCCATAAAACTGGCACTCTTGCACAAGGCAAAACAAAAAAAGTTCAATCATTGCATGACACCAAATTAAGGCCAAATGTTAATTTGCAAATTAACAGGCCTGAGAGTATAACAACAAATAAAGCCCAAATAAACTATACGGTTTGCCTTGGCGTAACTGTGGTGTTGACAGTCTTTTTCCAGAATCCTTAACTGGTACTGGACATCAACAAACTAATGCTTAATGAGAAATGTCTCTTTCTATGAAATTCTGACGACAACTTGAAAACTGTTAAAATACCCGTTGATACCCGTGACACTGACCACATGGTGAATTCAGAATTTCATTTGTTGAACAAAAGCACCCAAAACCCTTCGGAACCTCGCGATACCAAAAACCACATCAAACGAACAAACGACTATGACCGACACGCGTGTAAATGAAGCTCGACATTTAAAGGGGCGGCATGGGACAGTCAAGACGGCGCATGCATCGCGAATGCCACGCCGCCCGCTTACAGGAAACAGCCGGTGGGAGGGCTTGTGGTCAACCATCACAACGTGTCTTGTTTGTAACCTACACCTTCTGCAGGAAGTGACATTGTGAGAAAAGGAATGCATCACATCTGCAGGTGCAGAGTGGGGAGCTTATCTCTTTTCTGTTTAAAATTGAGAGACTGCGATGCAATAGGGCGCTGCACTTGACGCAGATATTTACGAAGGAAAATAAAATCCTATAGGCTGCGGACGCATGTAAAGGTAAGGTACCTAAACCACCGGAGACTTCAGAAAGAGCACGTGAGTGTTGCTGTGCAGCACGGCAAGAGGTAGAATCGAAAAAGCTTCACGCAAACAGAATCCATAACTAAAAAAGAAGAAAAATGAAGTAAACGTGCTACAGTAGGTGTTCGTCAACGTGCGCGCTTGACCGTATTTGTGTTCCCGCGTTCTCGTTTCACGTCACCTTCCATTGTCAAAGACCCGTTCCAACACTGAAGAACACAAGCACGGAACATGGTGAGAAGTTCCCAGGTGACGTTCTTGCCGCGGCCCAAATATCAGGGACACATTGGTTGCATGCTCACTAACTCGAGACCAATCCCATGATCCATTGTGCCCCGAGCCTGCTCTTGGGAGGTAAGTTCGCAAGAACGGTCTCACCAAGACCATAAGTATGATCTTTGCGTTCGTGGTATTGAGATTCACATCCGCTGTATGGTATGTGTGTGTGGGTGTGGGGGGGGCTTTCCTGGGTTCACACAGAGCCGGGTACAGACCTCATACTCCTCCTTGAAGCCGTAGCTGTCGGAGGTCTTCATGAGGTTGATGTGCTGCAGCAGGTCGGCCACGCGGATGGCCGGGTGCAGCTGGCCGGTCTGGTAGGGCGACTCCGTGCCCTCGCAGTGGTACCGCGGCACGTCCAGCAGCCGGCTGGACTCTGCAGCCGCGCTGTGATTCTCGTCTGTAAAAGTTGGCGCAGTTTATCGGAAAAGGAGAAGAGGAAAAAAAAAAACAGGCATCTGCACGGCCTACCCTGCCTACTTTATCACAGATCACTAACGGCTTCCTCTCACGCTACTGGGCCCCTCCGTCGCCTGGAAAGTCAACAAAGTCGGCGACAAAACACTTAGCAAACAGTTTTCTAAAGTTACATCCCGTGAAAGCTCCTTCCTGGAGATCAAGTCCGCTTGTGACACGGGTCACACATTTTTCACATTTACTTATTTACTTTACCCAAAGCGATGCACATTTTTGAATGAAAGCAAGGTCAGAGAGTCCCTGGAGTAATTGGAGGTTAAGGGCCTTGCTCAAGGGCTTAATGATTAAGTCACTCTGCCAACACTGGGATTTGAAACGCCGACCTTCCTATTACAGACACACTGTCCTGACTCACTGAGCCGCACTCCGCTCCCTTAGAGATCGGGGCTGCGCGATCCTTGGCACGGTGCGTTCTCTGCAGACATCGCGACCCACAATGCAACGGGAGGCCCCAAGCTCTTTTCGTTAATGTCTTATCTTAGGAATGCCATCTCCTGTAACAATGCCATTTAACAGGATCCTCCTCAGGTAGACTGGAAGCGACGGCAGTGGGGGCGTACTGGGGGGGTTACTGGCTGAACTTACTCCGATAGCCTCGTCTCTGGCCCTTCCCACGGCAATCACATTACCCAGACTGCTCCGTTTCCTTTCTGCTTGGCTAAGCCCCAGGTGACGGCCACTCACAGCCAATATATCAGATAACACTGGCCGGGGGTGTGGGGGGGGGGGGTGTGGGGGAGAAGGAAGGCGAGGTCACATCTTACGTGACAGGAGCCAACATAAGAGTCTGGAAATTTCGCAGCAGAGTGACAGAGGCCTTGAGTAGGAGACAGAAATCCAGAAGCTGCTAGAGATGCAGGCGGCCTGCAAGCCTGCAGGACGCGCAACGGAACCTGCGAGCGCATGGCGGGCGCGGGTCTGTGGGCTGCCTTGAGTGGGACGCGGCGCCGGCATTTTCACTTTTAATAACACTGATTTCACAGCCGCCGCTTGGAGACTTACCCGTTATAGGCACTTTAAGACAGAGGCAGCATGGGGAAAGAAAACAGGTTCAGTAAACAATGCAGAGGCTAAAAACGCCCAGCCTGCAGTACAAGGACGGCGGCAAGTAACAAAGCCATGCGATACGGGAACAGAAACGGCAGGACTAAACTAACCCCCCCCCCCACCCACAACAACAACAACAACAACAGTACAAAGTGTTACAGCATGTTTATCGATTAACCCTTCGGCATTCAGAAAGACTGGACAATCTTTTACAAAAGTGGCATTTTTAGATCGCGATTATTCCAAACACAATGGCAGATCACACATGCAGTTCTGACCAAAACTCCATTCTTCCCCAAAGCAATTAACAGACTGATTAACAGCCGGCCAGAAGCCCACGCGGAGTGTCTCCGCCCTTGCGAGCGTGTTCCGTCATGTACTCTGCGTCACAGGCGTTAGGCAAGGATGTATGTGCAAATTATCAGCGCAACTCCATTGCTTTTATCTGAGAGTTGTATGCCTGCTTTAGGGCTTTGCGAGGCCTAAAAGGCCCAAAAAGAACGCAGGGGTCCTAATAGGTAGATTGCATGAATCAGACCCAGCAGAAATACATTGTACAACTGCTAGGTAACAGGAAGCTAAACTATGCAGGTTTTGCAGAAATGTCTGCCTGCTTCCTAAAACTCTGCAGCATAGCCAGGCCGCATACAAGGATGCGATGCCAAATTGGTATTAATCTTTTCTTAGGTGCTGACCAACTTAATTAATAAAACAATGTGGTCAGACTTGCTTTTGGTGGGGGCCTCTTTCTTAGGGTGTGTAGAATCTCCTTGAGTTATAGCCCTTGAGGCTGGATCTGATGCTGCAAATGCAATTCTCACTCATGTCAGGGGCCTGTTTCAGGAAGCAGGATTTCTTGCTTAGCCGGATAAGTTGTCGGATTTAAGGTAGTCTGGGCTAAATGGACTTCATCTTTGTTCACTTATATTTACCCCAGACTACCTTAAACCGAACAAGTTATCCAGCTAAGCAAGAAACCCTGCTTTGTGGAACTGGCCCCAGGTTGACACCTCCGTAACAGCTTAACAAAGACGAGGTTCACGCTATATGCCAGGCAGCACGCCAGCACCAGAACTTCACTCTGACGGGAGACTGTCCTGTTTGGAGCCAACCCCTGAGCACCTTGCCCACCATGATTGACAGCCAAGCCAAATTCAGGTGTGGCGGAAGTCCAGGTATGTCATGAGTTGTGGACAGCTCCCCTTAGCGGACACTGACACAATGGAACGTGACATGGGGCGGGTCAGCAGAGCATGCTGGGATACACGGGGCTTTATAGGGTAGACTCTATGGGAACCAGTCCTCACCTAGAACTGCTGTTGGCACGAGAGGGTCATTGGGCACTGTGGGAAAATGAAGTTTATAAGGAAATATAAATTTGTCTCAGAATGAGCCACAACGGTCAATGAGTCACAAGACACAAAATGTTCATATTTACATACCAATTAACATCACAAAGAATGCTGCCTACATTCCTTACAGAATCAGGGAATAGCGTTAAGAATCTAAATGTTCAATAAATTACACCTAATTTTAAATCAATGTTGGAAAGCAGAAGAAAACACATTATAGGAATGCATGTTATACAATATAGTTGGTCAGAGTTAAAAGCATCCCCCATGACAGACAGGGGCCTCAAAGCAACTAGACTCCACTTAGAGACACAGGTGCCGCTTGCGGAGAGCCTGTCTTTGAGCGCAGGCAGCAGCATGAGGCTGCACTGCCCTTGTGCTCAGATCACTTTACTAATAACATGACCTCAGCAATGCAGGTAACGGGCCAGGCGTCACATATCAGTTCAAGCAAAGCTATTACGACGACATTTAGGATGACGACGTGTGGGGGGGAAGAGAGAGAGAGAGTGTGTGTGTGTGTTCTCGGTAAACCGAACCCTAACGACGGAGTGGGAAGACTTTCAGCAGCCTCACATTTTTAACCAAATAAATACGAGGCCAAACAATTATTCCCTAGAAGCCATTTAAACAATAGTGTTCTGTGATGAAAACAAAATTAAAGCTTTCGAAGCGGTAAAACCGCAGTCTTCGGCTCTGTGTACAGCAGCGGCTCCTAGCCCAGTCAGAGCATATTTTTGCTCCCTCCCATCTCCTGAGCAGCAGGTTGGAAATCACTGAAGGCGCATCCAGGCAAAACCACTGATGGGGGCCAATCTACCTGGGCGGCCATTTTATAGGCGGCAAAGCTAAAGGTCTAATCTGCACACCACCCCTCTCACCGGAATTGGGTTTCTCCTCGGCCCCGGGGTCATACTTACACCGATTGTTGAAGGTGTGCGAATCCATGAAGGTGACGGACATGGGGTCCTCGCTGTGCAGCGTGCTCTGGTCGGCGTAGCTGCGGTCCATGGCGTTCACCATGTGGGTCATCTCCTGCCGCGTGTTCCCGATGGCGTCTTTGCGCTTCTTCGCCAGCTTCCTGCAAAAGTTCACGCCGCAGTCAGACGGAAACACGGAAATCTTGGCAGACCGGTAAATTCAACAGGGCTAGATACAGCCAGAGGAGGGTGAAGCCGACAGATATTGAGAAGACGGCCTGTTGTCATGACAGCCACCACGATGCATTTCCTTTAAATATTCGTTAAAACATGTCACGAGCTAAATTTAAGGCTTATCTGCTCAGTGTTAATGAAGGTACCGTCTCTTGCAGTGAGACGTGTGGAAGATTTGGCCCAAAGTTTATCCATGGAACCACAAAGTAATACTTCCTCTTAGGGCTCTCATTCAGAAAGCATACATGTAACCTTTGAGAGAACTATGTACAGCCAAGCAAAGCAAGAGGTCTTCATCCCGCATCCCTGACATGGAACTGAGACATTAACGAGTCCCACTTTTATTCTAATTAAATGTCAGTGTTAAACATATATCTTGTATCGAAATTAATATCCTTAAAACACTTTCCCCTGCTCGTATAATGAAATGTCCATTACATCCTGTGATTAGCCCATGACTAACACCTTGAAACATGAGAGATTTAAAAGGTATCGTCCCAGAGGGGTCTAACCTCTCACCGTGGAACTTTAGGATGCACACTATCCGAGTTAAACTTCATTTAAGATGCCAAAAGATTCATGAATATAAAATAACTAACCTGCCCTGATCCCCTGCTCGTTCTCTGAAACATTAAATAAAGGCCATTAGAACCATTTTTCATTGTTGTAATCTCAACCGATTACGTGTATATAACCAAGGCAAAAGTGCTGCAATTCATCTTGTGGAAAATCTGCTTGTCGGATGAAACCACTGAAATAAGATTGACAGACAGCTGTCTGAAATGAACGGTCAAAAAAGAAAAAAAAGAAAAAAAAGCCACACGATTCCTACTTTCCACCGACAAAAGAGACAGATGGATGTTCCACAGGAGGATGGGGCTGAGCTGCGTGTCATTCCATGCTATGATATTACAAAAGCAATTATCTGCTGGATGCAGGCAATTTCCACCTATCAGAACATTTAAATGGACAGCAAATGGGCATGCAGAGGACTGTTAGTTAGAGCAGAGACTGACAATGCTCATTTAACCACCTCTAACGGCATAAACCAGTGGGCTTCTAACATTCCTGCAGCCAAAAAAAATGTTACTTTTAGCAAGCATTAGCTTGGTTCAAATAGTTGAAATTACAGTAAAAATAACATTAGTAAAAGATTACATTTTATTTGTGGAGTTTGTACCGTCTTTCAGTGTAATACAGAATTTCACTGAACTTAATGCCTTTATCAATTAGGGGTTTCTTTATCCAAAACGGCAGTATATGAAATTCTCAAAATGTCTCAAAATGAAGGCAACACGTCATACATGGTAACACACACAGTTCACACCAGCAGAATGGCGTGGAAAAACCGAAAGATATGGCCAAGAACAGACCCAAGATCTAAGGTTTACACTTAGCCTAGAACAATGACAAACCTCGTGTTATATGTGCAGAAAGAAAAACAGCATGTGGATAAACACAAACATGGACAAGACAGAAGGTAGTATTCACAACAATGAAGAGGATATTCGCCCAGCGATCAAACAAACATTTACAAGTAGGAACACCACATTCAGTACGAAACGTACTGAACATACTGTTTTTTCCCGGGCCCGAAAACAATGAGGGTGGAAAAAACAGGGACAAACTCAGAATGAGCAGAAACCCAGGACTATTTTGATAGTGAGAATGAAAGCAAGATTTGACTAAGGAAGTCATTGGCCACAATGAATGGATGAGCAGACGAATGGGTCTTAGCATGCATGCGCGTGCAGACAAGGAGAGTACAAGACAAATGCAGCATTCTTTTTTCAAAACAACACCGATTAGCTAATGACTCGTCTGAGCTTGTGTGTCGGCGCTGGTCGACGGGCAGATATGCAAAACTGTCCGGAGCGATATGCGTTTGCAATTGAAAAAAGGATACTGCATCTTTAAAACACAGGGCTATAGGGTCTGCCATGGGGTGGGGGCACTCAATTCGTGTTTTTACTTACAGGTAATACGAGTAAGAATAGTAGCTCCTCCTGGCAAGCAAATCAAAGACAGTAGAGTAAGGAAGATTGGTGAATGCAGAATGTGAATCAGTCGTGTCAACAGAGGCAGGAAGGGTAAAGGGGGGGGGGGGGGGGTTTGCTTTCTTCAGAATTTGCGCCTTTGGTTAAGCATCACATTTCACATGCATTCTTTGATTTTAGATACTGGGCGTCTGAGGCCTCGATTGCGAAACAGACCGAGGAGCGCGAAAAAATTACAAACCGGCATGCAGAGTGTGAGACGACCACTACATCCCGCGTCATGCACTACGGACGGCTTTCCTTTGTGAACTGTGACGGCCCGCAGAGATGTTGGATGTTAGCTTTGTATGTCCTCCTGTCTCTCATCTGAATTAAAAGTGGAGCCGTCCAGATAAAACGTATGCTTAAGGGTTAGCGTAAAGAGCACGGGAGCAACGGCCTCGGCTGGAAGGGAAAATGCAAGGAATTAAACAGAAAACCAAACCAACATTTTAAAGATGCAGTATCGTTCGTTAAAAGAACAATTCTACGCACATAAACATATCTATATATCTGATAAATACTAAATGTATGTGTACAAACATCTTTGCATCAATAGTCCAACTAAATCAATAGAGCATATCACTGCATCAGGTGAGTAATCCTTTTCAAAGCAGAAAATTTCACTACACATACAGTATGTTTCAGGGAGTGATTTCACAATAGTTTTCTTAAATACATGTTATGAAACTGAGACAACAAATGAAAGGAAACAGATTTAACTGGCATAAGTCGTACACTGTATGTACTGAATCAGACCATTTTGATTGCAAAATTTATCAACGGCATTAAAGATCACTTTGGGCGAACTGCACAGTGATTCCAACTGGTGCTAAAAGAACAAAAGTGACAAATTAGACCAAATTAATACTGAATAAATATTTTGTTAGAATATAAATATACATTCCTCCACAGCCTCAATAAGCTTTAAAAAGAACTGATTTGTATACTAGGACCATTTCAAAATTCAATTAAGAGTGGTTATTTTAATCCATTCCAATAGGATTAGAGGATTATGTCTCATTATCACCAAAAAACTTCCACTGGTCATAACCACATTACGCTCACCTTATGTCAATTAGTGTCTCCTTAGAAACAACCCAGACTTGAAAAAGCAAGCCGATTAATTCAGTTTGATTTTTTTGATAAGTAAAATAATGAACGCGCGACAAATCCTATGAATGTAGACCGTAACTTTGATCAAAGCGTGTTAATTCAGAAGAATAAAAAGAACTCCAGAAATCCCAAGAACCAGAATTCTGACAAACTAAACAGCGTTTGATATCCAGGTAAACTGAGAGGCACGATCATCTCTAAATCAGCCAGGGAAGGGCTGATGGCCCCATGCATCCAAAGTACTCTAAAGCTATGCAGGGACATACATAATGCAGTGACATGTCTCCATTTTTTCCCCCCAAAAATTAAACTCTTCTACTAACTCACAGAAGCTGCCCTCACCCCACATTGCCAGCCAGACCACGTCCCATAACTTTATTAAAAAAAAAAAAAAAAAAAAGACCCTCCACTTTAATCCGACATATTTCGCTGGCTCCCTTCCTGACCTTCTCCATCTTATCTCCAGAAAGCAAACTTGGACCAATTTTACCAGATTGAAAAAGCTAGTGGGAGGGGGGCAGGGGAGAGCACACTGAATATAAAGGGAAGGGAAGGGAAAAGATAAAAAAAAAAAGGGGGAGGGAAGAAAAAAAGAAAAAAGAAAAACAAAAGCGATTCCGAGTAGGTGAATCGTTGGCAGAGCCCAATATTCTCCTTGGCATAAAGGTTACAGGCAAACAGCAGGGAAATGGAGGGAAATAGATGGGCAGAGGCGGGTTTAAAGGCTCCCTCATATGCAGAAGGTTCAGAACGGCAGAGGCAGGTTTAAAGGCTCCCTCATATGCAGAAGGTTCAGAACGGCAGAGGCAGGTTTAAAGGCTCCCTCATATGCAGAAGGTTCAGAACGGCAGAGGCAGGTTTAAAGGCTCCCTCATATGCAGAAGGTTCAGAACGGCAGAGGCAGGTTTAAAGGCTCCCTCATATGCAGAAGGTTCAGAACGGCAGAGGCAGGTTTAAAGGCTCCC
>JABFDZ020000043.1:4020315-4037038 GCA_019775955.2 Pollimyrus isidori
GTCCTTACAGAACAGCGGCCCAAGCCACAGCATGGCCAGCTAACCGATGCAACACCCGCTAACGCTACGCCCTCTTACGCTACGCCCCCTTACGCTACGCCCTCTTACGCTACGCCCCCCATGATCCTGTTCTGCCTACAGATGCCCTGCTTTGGATGTTAAACGCACAGAGGGTGTCTGTCGACACATGGGAGTCACACTGTTTCACGCTATAATCATCAGATCCTTTACTCAGGGAATGCCTCAGAAGGAGGAAGGGGGGAGAAGGGAAAAATAAATAATCAGCTCACAGAAGCTGCCCCCTCCCAATCTGGAGTCACAGAGCGTGTGACACGGCATGTGGTGGGAAAAAGGCTTCACATTATATTTCTAGATTATGCAAAGACAAAAGACGGTGCAGTTTAACAGCGGGCACACAGATTCGGGAGAAAGCGTTAAAGCAGATGGATGGGATGCAGACGTGAAAACGCTGCGTGCCTTTAAAGGTCCAACAGAGGGCGCTCTTGGTCACGTTAAGGAGGATAAAACCACGCCGCTTTCTACTTCTCCGTCGAGTTACCCGGCACGAATTCACCACGGCCATCAAGACCACAGCTGACAGGGGGGTCATCTGCGCAGCACGATGCTGTTGTAACCACTCTACACTAAGTGCGCATTCATTCATATGCACTGTTTCTGATAAACACTGTGCACCAGCTATACAACAGCAGATTAATAACAAAAAAAAACCCTCTTAAAAAGATTAATCCAGACCCGACCGTAGCTGAGACACAACCCTTGAGCTCCAGCAAACTCCAAAAAGATACAAAAAAAAAAACAACAACACACTACTGGGCTCTTATTCAACTCCCTGGCTACTGTTAGCGATTAGCAAGAGGAGAGAAGACTGTTGCTCGAGCGGCGATTCTCCTTGCCTGCAGGCAGCCCAGACATTCACAAAGCTGACAGTACAGACGCTCGCATACAATAGTTTTGCGACTTTTGGTTCCAGAGCAGCTCCCTACAGCAGTGTTTCCCAATCCAGTCCACGGGGATTCGCAGACAGTCCACATTTTTGCTCCCTCCCAGTAGGGAGCAAAAACATGGACTATCTGTGGGTCCCCAAAGACCAGGTTGGGAAACACTGGCCTACGGCACCAGTTATTTTCAAAGAGGCGCACAACCCAACCACACCCCTGGGAGATGCATGCAAGCGCACAGCCGGACAAGCTGAATGCTCTCTGAGAGACCACTCCTGTCCATCGGTCCATCCATTCGTCATTTACAAGGATGCGAAACCCTCGCACAAACTGGCTTGGTCACAGTGATTACTGTGTGCTTATAGTCAATATGCCCTTGGTGACTCAATATCTAATCATTCCTGCTCAGTAACCGTTTCCTCCAATGTTATAGGAGTTTAAAATTAGGCTTCCTTAAATAAATAAATAATCCGGCACAATTTCATTTCGTTAATTTGCGACGCTGCCCGGCTTCTGATGTCTGCGGTCAGAGCGCGCCGTTATGCAGACGGTGTGGGATGGAGCAGAGAGAGGTCATGATGCGTCAGAGGCGTGACAAAGTGCTCTCAACGAAGGGTGGTGACTGGCACATGGACCCACCTCTTCTTCACCAGAAGAATGGCGACGAGGACCAGCAGGATGAAGACCAGGACACCTGCACTGATGCCTGCTATCTTCACCACCCGGTCGGTCTGCTTGGCCGGGTCTGGTATCACCTCTGGCTCCTCGGTTGCTCCTGGATACACAACAGGAAACGGTCGAGTCATCGGACATGAACGCTTTGCATCTGGGAATAGCATTGACTAGGAGTCATGACCAAATTTGGACGTCCTGCTGAGTGGACAGGAATGCTTGGGTTAGCTTTCCTACCTCAATACATATCAGATACAGAAGAGTAAACATCCTAATTCAAATTATCTGGTTCCGATAATGCTGCCTGTGTTTCGGTACAAAGCGACGGTCCTTAGTAATTACGCATGATTACTAATTGATCATTCAGAACTTCCTTGGGTCAAAACCACTGGAAAAAATAGAAAACCTGTCGCACCAGTTTTGACACTTGTTGCCCATACAGGGAATTGTCTCATCACAGTAGATGATACGTGGGTGTTAGCGGGCAGCCACTGCCAACATGAGTAATAAATTCCCTCAACGCGATAACTTTTGCGGAAAGTTTTTCCATGAAGTGAAAACTCAATGATAAAGAGACGCGTTTGCTACAATTATGTGGACCTCATACCTATTTTGGTCCCTATAAATAATGAATTCTAGTTTCCATGGCTCCGTACCTGCAAGTTCTGGAACAGAAGGCTTTGCCAAAATATGTGGCATAACCAGATACAGAGTGAGCAACCAAAATGGTATTTCTACCACGTGCTTACCTTCCTCGATGCTAATGGCTGCGCGCATTCCAGCCCCACAGTACAGACTGGAATGCATAGTTTGTAAGACCATATAAACAAAACCCAGATAAGCCGGAATAACAAGAGGATAACAGGGATGAGAATGTGTGTGAAGACCAGCGTCGACAGCATTGGCTGAGCGAGATGAACTTATCAGATAAATGACACTCTCTCGCTTAATGGCTGACAGGGAAAGAATAGAACTTATAATGCACACCTCCGTCGGAGGAATTATTCTTATATCAATCACAATAATCCTTTTCTAATACGAAAGTGCTTTTTACAAGCGAGCTATAATCCCTTATTCCACGTGCCATTTTCTGCACTCAACTCTCTCCTTGTCTTTTAGTGGTAGGCCAGAGTGGCACATTAGCAAATACGTCTGCTCAGTGAACGATCCCTAATCCTGCTCTAGAGGAATACATGGATGCCGAAAAGAGGGCAAGATTCTGTGCATTACGGGCAACATACTGGAGTGACCACATGCATCAAGCTTTAAGGTCTCTGTCTCCATAGCCGCATGTTATTAATCAGGAGGGCATTTCCACTGGGAACTTCTTTAAAAGTAACTTGCAGATGTACCTAATAGCACAGAGCGCCAAAATAATCTTGAAAGTTCAGATCGGTGCAGTTATTAGCTCTGGAGTGGTAAAACAAGGTTTTTTTATGCAGGGATGCTGACCAGGAGGTTCAAACTTGTAAGACTTGGTGAATCAACCCCGCCATGTATTAAAACCACTATTTCCCCAGGAATCGGGGGGAAAAAAAATGGCCTACTTTTGGTGAAAAGGAAAAACAACAAAAAAATAGCATTCGTGTTAGAGCCTGCAGAGCTCTCTGGATGCGGCCCACTCCACTCCATCTTACACTCAATCAGCAGCCCAGAGAGCGAGGTCAACATGACGGCCCTCGCCCACCCTTTAATGCGCACCGCTGCCCGGCCAGCCCCAACCCGGCCCCAGAACAATACCCTGCGCTCCTTCCCGGGCATTAACGTCAGCCGAGCAGCCTTCCATGAGCATTAAAAGCAAGCGGGCATCCAGCATTAAGATTACACGGCCCATCGAGTACATGCACGAGATAGCATTCACTCGTGCCTTGCCTTTGCTTATTTACAACACAGGAGAAACCTAGTGAACTCGGTCGCTTTCGAAGAGCCGCAGGCCGTATAAAACCATTAATGCTTTTTGAAGGAGACTTGAAATTAAACCCCAATAATAACATGTTGACCCCCCCCGCCCCCCCATCACCCCATCAAGACCAGGGGTCTCATCACAGGCTAAGCTTAGTCTTGCAAGAATAAGATGGCAGAGCGGGGCGTCTCTGGCTAAATGCGCTGGCAACGGGTCCCGACTCTCGGCACGCGGGCAGGGGGGGCACGTGGCTGATCGGATGGGCTGCCCGCTTCCTGCTCTCGGCCTCCGCCAGCCCCCCGGGCCAGGGTACGGGTGCGCTCTGGGGTCGCGTGGGCCACGCCAGGGACTGAAGCGACACGAGTCTGAGACTCAGCAGCTGCCGTTTATCTCACCCTCACCACATATAAGCACCTTCTACTTCCATCTTACTCTGGTATACATTCACAGGATATTACCCACTGCCAATAAGCGATATTAAAATAAGTACACACTGCATATATATTTTTCTCACTGCGGCCTACCTACGTGTTTCCTCAGTCCCACACTGACCGCACGTTTTAAAAGTCAATATAAATACCTCATAATTTAAGATTTAAACTAGCTATGGCCAGGAGAGCCAGGGAACACTGTTAGAACTCTCTAGGAAGTGTTTTTGACCCTTTAAATAACTAGCAAATTCAGTTAAACTACACCAGAGAAATTACTGTTGGCTAATGCAGAGACACATTTCAAACGGCAGAGCACGATCCAAATTACCTTACTGATAAAGATACACACACAAAAACGGACACATTAATCGAAGTATTTACTACAGCGAGACTTCTGAGGCATTAAGCGCAATGGTTTTACTAGTTTTAGGTCTTCCACTACGTTTTGATGAAATAGTTGAGACTCTTGGCCAACGCTGCAGGCTGGTCTCACGTGGTTTAGAGTGAGAATGATGCTCCTCATCTTCAGTAACACTTACAGGGCCGTTGTTGCTTAAGATAAACTCATTAGAAAAAAAAAAATACTGTAAGGAATTAAAATGAAATTGGATTACACCCATTTTAAGATAAAATTCACATCTTAAAATGAAAATCTATTTTCATTCCTAGGAGCAAATTATGGAAGCTATATCAAATTCAGCCTGAATTGCAGTGGCAGTTGCCTGCCTGCCTTGTTCTACCATTTTAGGAGTAACAAAAGGGAACACAACCAGAGGACGGGGTAACGTCATCTTCCATTAATTCGATTTGACCGGTGTGAACTGGTGTCTCAGAAAAGCGGAATGCATCCGCTTATGCCTCGGACGAGCCAGAGGGATTCACGGTGCGATGTGGACAAGCGGGAAACGATTAAGACAATTACACTGACCGACGAGGAGGCCTGTTTTAGGCATTAGCAAGACAGCGCTAGGTGAGGTTCTGTTTCCTCACATTCCCAATCTTCGCCTTACACATTTTGAACGAGCTTCCGCGTTTGAGACGGATTTGAGACGGAGAGCTTTGCAGACTAATGACCTATACTTCAAGAAGTCCTGCAAAAATTAAGCGGTAATGTAATTAGTCAGTTAGTTAATGAATTAATTACTGAGTGATTACTTGGTGTTCTGCCCATTCTCCTAATCTTAGATTTTCCTGGAACCCCAACAGCACCCATGGATACGGGACGCCTGTCCAGAGATTATAAAGAGACAGTTTGAGAGAGCAGGTCGCACGACGGTGGCGGCAGTTTAACCATCCAGCCGGGAAAGTACTGTTAGCGCTTAAAAGCTTAACAGTACAAGTGTGCCGATAGGATTTTTGTGTTTTCTGCAGTCTAATAGTGACAAACAGCAGGAAGCACAGCCAGTGAGACCTCAGGCAGTATAACATGATCTAACTTCCTTCAACTGCTAAGGGAGATTCAGTCCAGAATAACCTTAAGAAATTTACATTATCAAGGGAAATGACAAGAAATCACTTTTTTTTTCGTACTTCTTTAGGTCGAAATCACGGGACAGTGCTAAGATTTCTTTATCAGTAATCTTATATGCTGTGAACCACATTTTAAATTATGGTTCCCTCCTAGTCGCTTAATAGATAAGGGTTAACAGAAATCTCTCATAGAACTTTCAGAAATCCCAGGGCTGCCGCAGTCAAGCCTGTTTCAGAAGACCATATCATCAGGCACAAGAAGGTACATTGAAGTGCGACAAAAATATCCAGAATAAGCTCCAGATGATTCGGGATAAATCCCTGATGCTGGTAACATTCCGGTCCACTGGGCTGACTGACGGAAAATTTTAAAAAACAGACATGAGGGGACACTGCTAGAAAACAGAACTGGGAAGGGGCGCCGCAATCAATTAATCAGGCATGGGAATGTCTCTCACTAGCAATAAAAAAAAGCCTTTCTTACCTTTTGTTGCCAGTCGTAAGCATTGGGTTTTTGTTTCCTGTTAAAAGGGGGGAAAAAAAAATCTCTTTTAAAAGCTTAAATGCATCCAAGAACCATTTCGGTAACTCAAGTCCACCATGCTGTAAATCAATTCTGGGAAGAGACTCTGGTAAACGTCATTGCTGATGCCGCACGGGGAAAAGCCTGCGTGCTCCATCAGGCTGAGGAATCGGCACGTGGATTGCAGTGACAAACACCAGTAATGGTATAACAGCACGACTCACCGCTAATACATATACCCAACGCCACAATAGGCAGACAGGGATGGAAAATAACACAAGGAAAACAAGGATAATGGCTGTCTGATGAAAGGCAACAGTACCTTACAAAACCTATCTGAAAAACATTTAAAGTACACACACACATTTGTATTCATATCTTTGTGGGGACCATCCACTCATTTCTATGGGTAACAGCCTAACTCCAGCAATGACAACCTCAACTCCTGCCCAACCCTAACCTTAACTAGGAGTAACCACACCAAATACAAGTCTTATGGCATTTTTAGTTTTTTGAAGAGTCAAAAAAGGGGTCCCCACAAGGTCGAAACAACAGCCATGGGGACTGTGAGGATATGTGGTACCTACAATTTAATATATACCTGTGTCACACACACACACACACACCCACCCACCCACCTTCTCGACACTGCTGACGGCCTGGAAGTAGATGTTGTAGTTCTTGCGGGGGGCCAGAGGCGGGTTCCAGAAGCCGTGGTACGTCTTGTTGTCCCCCACGGTGAACGGCGACGGCTCCGGCAGGTTGCTCGGCGGGAGCTCGGCGGCGAAGTAATACGGGGAGCCGCCACTAGAGGCGCTGTGGAAGGACACCGGCACCTGGTAGCAGTCCACAGAGCTGGCTTCCCTCCGCGAGCGGTGTGGGTTCAGCTCCTCCACCACGATCTGGTAGGCGCTGCGGAGCGGAGGGACACGGGTCACCGCGGCGCACGCAAGCACAGAGCGAAGTGGGACAGATCGCCGAAACAGATACGCTTGTATGACTAAACGCCCTGCCCACCCGGCAATAATTCATCCCAAATTAGTGCCCTAAGGGGGGTTGGCAAGCAATCTGACCCTAGAACCTCAGCCCCTGCCCCCCTCCCACACATTTCTGAGAAGGTAACCTCTTGTCTTTTGGCCGACCCGCACATTAACTTAATGAATAACAAAATCTATGGTGCGTGGCCTGATGTTTTTAAAAGCTACAACATTCTGTACGTTTTGTAGCTGGTTCTAATATGTTGGGAAGTCCACTTCATTAGAAAGTAAAATAAAAAAACAATCGAGTGAAGGACTCCTGTTGTGTGTGACCACAGGCTGGTGGACGGAGCTGACAGGAGACGTCGCCCATATCCACACGATGTAGGTCAACAGTGAGTTCGGACTGGAGTCCTGGGGAGCCCGATATAGACCCCAGGGCGGGTTTGTTTAACGGAGCACAGGCTGGGCCAGCGGTGAGAGAGCAGCTTAGAAGTAGAGTGCGAAGGATCCTTCAAGGGACCTCGGGGCTGCGAGTGGACGGGAGCCTGCAGAGGAAGCTCGGGTCCCAAAGCGGTCACATGCAGGGGGGCTCTCCGTCAATAATCTACACAACACCCCCCACCCCCCCATCAGTGACAGAAAACAGCCCCTCACCCTCCCACTGCATGTAAGGCTCTCACACACACACACACACACCCACCCAACCCCACACACACCCCCACAGGCACGCACCCATCCCCACACACACTCCTACACGTTTGTATTCATATCTTTGTGGGGACTCTATTTCATTTCTAATAGGAAAGACCGAAATCCCAACATGACGTCCTTAACCCCAACCCAGCCCTTACCCTTAACCATAACTAACCAAACAAAATGCAAGTCTTTTGGCACGCGCACACACACACACACACACACACGACACACAACAGACACACACACACACACACCGTGCTATAGCTTGCATTCTGGCTCAAAGCGTCTCAGATGTAAAGTACGAGTGATGCTCCACACTGCTCGCACAGATGGATCCAGAACCTGCCCAATCCGCCAAAGTGGACCGCTCGGCCGCGCTACGCCGCTCCTCTCCGACAAACTGTTACAAATTACCGGAGCAGATGGCTGGCAGCTTGCTGCAGCTCAATCCCTCAAACACCTTAACTAACTTTCCTCCAAATTACTGGAGTTCCAGCCTGCTGTGTGATTATCAATGGGTTTTAATCAGAGTCGTGCCAGGTCTACAGCGGGCTGCCAAAAACAGGCAAATTAAAGGATCACTTAATAATGCACGTTTTCGCCATGGCAGTCGGAAGACGCAGCATCAGACCCTAGCATGGGCTTTTCCACGACTACCAAAACAGCAAAACAAAAACACCACAACTACACATGAAAGATCGAAGGGAAAAAAACACCATCATCATCATCATCATCGTCCCCATCATCTTTCCTTCTGAGATTGTCCTTCTGCCGCGGCTCACCGTTTAACATCCACTGTTGCCACGTCTTCACAGAACACGTTTGACCATGAAGAAGGTCAGACTGTCTACTGCTGCCTCACCCCCATGCTCCCCCACGCCCACCCCCACAGTCCCGCTGTATAATAATGGCTCTGCCGAACCACGCAGCCTTATCTCCAAATCCCCATTAGGACGAGTGCCTTCGAACTCTATAACCCAGGTGATGGCGATGAGGGGGGGGGGAGGGACAGGCACTGGGCAGGCCGGCGATGGCTGAATGGAATGGAGATCAGGAGGCACGCCCTGGCACCCGAATACCACAATCCCCAGCAGGCTCCAGCCGCCACTAACTGCGAAGGAAGTGAGCGATGAGGCGGCACTAACCTGATGGGGGCGCCCTTGGCTTGGGCCGGCTTCAGCAGCACCGTGATGGTGGTCGCGGTCTCGTTCAGGCAGGCCTCTGACCCGTCGTACTCCTCTAGCGTAGGGGCTGCCGGGGAATGCGGAGAGCGGGTCATCGCGGTTCAGGCGCGGCGGACGGACGAGCCGTCGAACCGGAATTCCGCGCGGCGCGCTAAAGGTATTAAGATTAGCGGGCGCTACATCTCGGAAAATTACGGACATGAGAAATTCGGCGAAAAGAAAAAAAAACACACGACCCAGAATGCAGGCACGTCGCCTTTAGATAAAAGCGACCTCTTAAGTAGGATGCAGCTCCCTAACGTTCCACATAATCATAAGCACTTTCCCCCTGCCTTCTGCAAAAGCAAAATGATTAAAAGCAGAGGCCCGGGAGAAATTGCCGCTAACAATGTTCGGCGTTATTGTACATACATCACTTAAAGCCCTCGTCGCTAAGAGCTGGCGGCGGAAGGTGAATGCCCCCGCACGGCACTCGCACGCATGTCAAGAAGCTTTTAGCTTGCATTCACCTCCTTAATTTGATTGCTCTGAATGCAGCATGAGATTTCGCATTATCGTCTAATTACGGGCCGTCGCTTCGACAGATTCCGAACCCATCCTCGCTTAATCCACGCTGGTGCGGGACCCGGACTGGGGCACAGAACCGGTCTCGCAGGTGCGCGGCGGCAAGCCGCAGACATGCAAAATATCGACGAGAAAATCCTGAATCGTCTATAATTCTCTCAACACTATTAAGTTAATGTTTCACCATCAAGGTATTTTCTACATTTAAATAGTCAACTGTGTTTAATATAATGGTACATTCAGTGTTCAATCGAGTTGTAGCAAAACAAACAGCTAATTCAGCGGTCAAATTAGCCAGTTAAGGTAAAGTTCACTCCTTTGCATTCAGTCTAGGGCAGGGATGGCCAATCTTATCTGCAAAGGGTCGGGGTGTGTGTGCAGGTTTTTGGGATAACCTGTAGGTCAGCTGTTCAAACCCAGGTGTGAGGACTCTTCAGCCAATCAGTCCTCTAATCAGTAATCGAACTAGGGAACTGCAGCGCAAACCCGCATACACACCGGCCCTTTGCGGATAAGGTTGGCCACAAAGACCTATACTCATATCTTTGTGGGGACCATCCATTCATTTCCATGGCCTCCAATGACAATAAGACCCTTAACCCCTACCCATCCCGAACACTAACCATAAATAACCAAACAAAATACCCGACTTTTGGCATTTTTACTTTTTTTGATTGCAGTCATGGATTTTTATGAAGCTGGGTTTGGGTACCGGAGATGTTGGTGGTGACGTTGAGGGTGGTGGGCGGTCCGAAGCCCTTCACGGTACTGGCCCGTATGACGAACTGGTAGGTGGTGCCTGGGTGAAGCTGCGAGAAGACGTGGTGGGAGCTGTTCCAGGGCAGGGACACAATCAGCGGCGGTCGGAGCAGCGGCACGGAGGGGTCGAAGGAGCGGACGCTGCTGTAGCTGATCTGCGAGAGGACACACACACACCACACACACACCTCAGAAAGGTGGGTTCAGGGATCTCACTGGCTGGATTTATGGGCGTTTCTTACTATTAAGGCTTTACTGTACTTGTGGTCTCCTGTACCCATTTGGCCGAAGACCACTTCCAGTACTCAAGAACAGAAGGAGAGAGGATGGTAAAAAAAAATCCCCCCGATGTTATCGTTGCCCCTATCCCAAATATCAAAGACCCATCCGGTTGCCCCTTCGCCCAACGAGCCTGATCTCATGATTCATTGTACCCCAAGTTTGTTCTTGGGAGGCAGGACAGACAGATTGCTCTCGCTAAAAACCACAAGTAGGATCTCCACGTTCCGGGCTTGAGAAGCACCCCATGAAACAGCACTTGTGGATGAGTGAGGAGCCCGCATCTGAGGAGCGAGCAATTTCAGACACCTCAGGAAAGAGCTGACATGTAAATCGCTCAACCATTTGATTCAAATTAATTTGTTTTATACATTCTTCTTTATATAAAGAATGTTAGGCTACGGTCAAGGTCAATTTTATTTATATACTCTTATAGAGTAGGCAAGAAAAACACAAACAAAATTCTACAGACCAAATAAACGGAAAATAAACGAATTACCCAGAGCGATCAGAGGGACCAAAAGCCAAGGAAGATTACGAGAAACAAGTGAAGGCCACAGACGCGGCCCAGATCGCCGACTGACTGATTAGTTCTGGGGAACTTTTTCCAAACCGACGGGCGAGAGGTTTCACTTTCACAATGCTGAATGCGGCCAGACTGACCGTAACGAAAGCTTTTAAGCTGCGGCTTTTCTCCAGGTGGGGGCCCCGCAGGCGCCAGGTTACAAGGCCCCAGCATGGGTCGCTCTCACCAGGTTATGACCGTAACATTCGAAATTTGTCTGAAGACAGGTTCAAATTATACAAGAGGTGCAGGGATAGGGGAAAAAATTGTCTGTTTAACAAAATGGGCAGAAAATATACACCTTATCATACAAATTGATTGTTGATTAACTATGGGTTACATTCAATAAAACAAAGATTAAAAAAAAATATATATTAAATCTAGTTTTGCATTTTATTTGATTTTAAAACTTCTATGGGTATCAGATGGCAACTTATTTAGGGAACACGGTAAAAACCAAAAAACAGGACAAAAACAAAACAAAAAAAAAATCATTAAAAACCAGAACAAATGACGTTTTAATAGACCTAGGTGATGAAGACGCTGTCACCTGCACGCACATCAACACACAACTTCAGTTTCAGTTTTCACTTGAGAATGACCTGCGTGGTGTTTAACTGATGCTATCTGCTTACCCTTATCAGACGCCCCAGATACTGGTGCAGACTTTCACACGGCAAAGAATGTTCACAAAAACGTTCGACAGACCACAAGCATTCGCCAAACTTAAATAATAATTTAAAAAAACCCTGATGTGATCTGATACGAGCAATTCAACCATAGTCACAAGGCAACAACGGACACCACTGCCTGCTAGAGCGAATACAGAACATCTAACCAATACTGTAGCAAGTTTTAATGTGGCTTTAATCCAACCCTGCGCCACACGCGCATTTCCGCAGATGACGACGGCGGGCTTGCGCGTGATGCTAGCGTGCGAAGAGCTTAACATGAATATAGCTAAACACACAGTAAACAACATTTGTCACATAGTGGCTGATGGGACGGAACGCATTCCCAACAGGAAGCCAGTCCCAGGGGAAGACATGCTGTTACGATACAGCCCAGAGCAAGACAGTCAAATTAATGCAGTAAAATACGGCGAGTCACACATATAGACGCATACAGCTTTGACTAGAGGGCATTTCATCTAAACGATGACCTTCACTGCTTCAGTCATTTTATCGCCAACGTTTTAAAATGCCAGAATATCCAAAATTCTACAGTATACCATATCACCTATATTTTATATAATAATTATTATTTATACAGCTTAATATCAACAGAAGCCAATTAGTTTATAGTGCGATACATCAATAATGAAGCACAGCGGCATCTATAGCTGTATCATGGCAAAGAATTAGGTTCAGTCCATAAATGTTCATATGCAGGTAGGAAACGGAACAAGTTTCATATTAAATAAACACATGTACATATCTATATTTATATGTGTCTTATACGTGCTCCAAAGGTTCTTTGAGGCAGTCAGTGTAAATAAGAAATTGTTCTTAGTGACTTGCCTGAAAAAACAAAGGTTAAATCATTTTTTAAAATGTTAATATCAACATGTCAGGGCTGCAGTGTTCAACAAAGACGTATTTGGGTTACAGCGGGTTACCGTTCTAAAATTACTGGCGATGAGCAGCGATTCAAGGCTTTGACACATACAGGCGCACTGCAACAACGCATCGACCAAAGAGGCAGCGATTACACACGATCGGTTACAGAACGACAGCCAGGCAAGCAGACGTATCGTTTTCAGGCAGTGTTTAGCTAATGCGGCCCCGTAACAACATTAAATAGCTCAAAGTGCCGTGTGATTGTTAAATAATAAGTAACGAGATACAGTAAGTGGTCATCAGGGCCCCTGAAAAACATTTGGCGTGTGACGCATTTCAGGAAATCCACAACCAAACGTCAAGGTGAGCGTTAATATTTTGAGGTGTACGCTGAAATGTCAAGTCTAATGGCATCATCTCGGATTCCTGCGTCTTGTGTATGTTTCTATTAGCAATTAACAAGAAAAGTATCGAGATTGATTCGCTGCGTGACTTAAAACAAATAGTTTTTGTCACACACAATAAAAGAAAAAAAGAAGAAGATTTTACTACCGCCTGGGGTCATTTCAGTTAGAATACTCAGATTTCCAGTGGGACCCACTAAACATGGCAGAGACACAGAGACTGTGCAAGACCTCACCCACCCCCTCGTGTGACCCGCTCCTTCATTACCTCATACTGAGTGATAATCCCATTGGGCTCCAGCGGTTCCTTCCAGTAGAGCAGGATCCTGTCTTCAAACGGCTTGGCTCTCATAGACTTGCTGGGAACCGGGCCAGGTACTGCATTAGGACAGACAAGAGGGACCATGAAGCCTTTGGGAACAGCAAACGGTAATAAATACAGATCTCACAACCTGCCCCCCCCCCCCCCCGTTTACAGTTGCAATACACGTCGTGCCAAGATTCAAATAACAACCTTACATACAAGCTGCCAAACTCACCTACAACACTTAAACCACTATATACAAAGTCATCAATTACAGGTTAAGTGCTTATAGGGAACAAGTGACATTTAAACCTGGCTGAAAGACGTTAGCATGTCAAAGGTATGGCAAAAAGCTCCCAATCGCTCAGTAACGAGAGAGATGAACAAACGAGGCAGGCAGTAAAGCAGGAGCCCCAGCTTTCCGGGGCAGTACTGTCTGACGGGTCAGTACTGTCTGACGGGTCAGTACGGACCTGGCACCTGCTGTCTGGGGACTCTGCCTGTCTCTGAGGAGGAAGTACCTAGGGGCCAACCGGGCTGCACTCCAACAGACACCACTGGCATCTGAAGTCCTTCACTTCAGTAAACAGCACACTGTAGCGTGACCAGGTCATGTGACCATCCATGCATCCATCTTGTCTGAAGTGGATGCAGGCAATCAGTCATCTCCAGATCGCTGTGGGTCTCTCTTCGGAATGACGTCTCAAACTGTCCCATGGCCCCGAAAACCCTATTCATATTCAACTGATTTCTTTTGACACTTCAGCTGGATTTGATGTCAATGAACCCAAGGCAAAGGAACACAGGGGCCTAAAATGTGTGTGCAGAAGGGACACGGCGATGCTAAACAAAAGGTACAAATGGTCCCAGAGAGGACATGAAAGCCGCTGAATTTACCAAACAACTCCCGACAAGGCGGCAGTCAAAACAGAGCGGCGATCCAAAGGCGAACGTATGTAGAACAAATGACACAAAGCAATTGTCTGAAATTACCTGCCCCCTACACCACAGGGCTCAGATTCTTTTTATCTAATGCACTTGTGGACAGAGTGCTACGGCTTTACAAAAAGCAAGGAAAAAAAAAGAACTGAACACACACCCTACCGACGGTGCGGCAGCGAGCCTGCCTCGCCACACAAAGGTTTCCCGCAACGAAACGCATTCAAGTAAAATCTGTGGCGTTCGGTTGTTCATTATGCCACTTTAGTGCTTTCGGGGTGAATAAAGGATTAAACACAGGGGGCGCTAACGAGGCACAGCTCCCCCCCTGTGTTAACACAGGCTGAATAGATTCACTTCGGCATTAACATTTCTTGCAGCGGTGCACGGCATGCTGAGCGCTCTCTCTCTCTTCAGTTTCCTCTATCTTACCAGACGATTTTGTTGGTGTAAACTTTATTCTCATTCCAAAGAATGACTGCCTGCTTTCAAAAGTGTTTGCAGGCACGTGCTATATTCGCACTGTTACTGCCATTAGTACTGAGTAATTATTCTGTTACTGCCATTAGTACTGAGTAATTATCGCCCTCATATTTATTACAACTCTGCAACTCTGCTGTTTCCAACATTGTAAATTCTAAACAGTCCAACACTGTTTTCGTACACAGTGTGTTTTTTCATTTTTTTTTTTTAGAGATTGCTAAAATAAAGTGCAATACAGATAAAATGTATTATATTTATTAATGTTGTCATACCATGAATTTGTTTGTTTATTACACAGTCTATGTCCAGTCTATGTCCGCACTTGTATGAATATATGTGGCATTGTGGTCCTGGGCAATGCGACTTCATGGCACTATATGCTGTGTGAATCTACATGGTTGGTGCGACAAGCTGCGTTTGACGTGAAAGATACATCTTCATATGCAACCAAATTAAGCGTAAACAGTGAAAACATAAAACTGTGTAACAGGCATCGATGACAGAGATCCCCGCTAAGATACTCGAGTACCGACCGTCCTCGTCCGTCTGGATGATCGTCTCGTCGCTCTCCTTGCGTCCTTCCGGGTTGGTCAGGATCATCTTCAGGCTGACGTTGGTGTTGGGGGGCAGGTTCCCCACCACGTGCCGAGGCGCCTTGGGGTCCATGTCCAGGCAGTCGGCCTTCGTCTCCTCGTTGGCGCCGTGGTAGTGGTAGCAGATCGTGACGTTGAAGGTGTGACATCGGGTGATGTTGTAGCCAAGCGACTCCCAATCCACAGCGATGAACCGGGCCTGGGTCTCTGCGATCTTTAGGCTTTTCGGGGTCCGCATTGGTTCTGGTTGAGAGAACCAAGGGGGCGGGGTTACTCACACAATCATCGCACAGATTAACGTTAGATCACACAGACAAGTTAGGTATCGATATTTTTATGGGGGCTCTCCATAAATTTCTATGGGCATAACCCTATCCCCAACTATGATAACCATAACCCCTACCCTGCTCTGACCATAACCATAACTAACCAAACAAAATAAATAACCAGACAAGACTTTTAGCATTTTTAGTTGACTACAATCACAGATTTTGGAGCCATTTTACAATAAGGGTACTCATATAAAGAGTTTATACATGTTTATAATCTGGTTATTAAATTAGGTTTTAGCAAATTATTAATAGACAATTTTAAACAACTTATATCACAGATTTCGTTTTATTAATGACCTGCCGTTTACAAGTGGGAAAGGGGAGCCTTATCGTAGTAAGTAGTAGTACTCAGATTTTTATTAAAGTGAGTTTCCCCTTGTGGGGAACAATTATTGTTCCCACAAGGTCAAAAGAGCAGCTTTTTGTTACACAAACATTTGCTACTCACAATGTAATACATACACATGACCCCAGACCCCACACACACATTATGAACTGTCCTAAAGTCCAATAATCGTAGGCTTATTTTTTTAATGCCTACTACAGTAAATACCCACAATCTGACTAATGAGCCATTATCAGGATTCAGTGTCACAGTTAGGAAAATGGAGCAGCGAATGAGTGATGCGAGAGCAGCAAGCAGACGCAGGCGAAAGACCCGACCAGGGCGGCAACCACGACACCCAGGGGAATCTAGAGAGCCACTAAATTAGACGATGCATCACCCTGTGAGAAAGTCAATATAGCGCCAACAAGCAATCCATCACAGCATAACATCACGCAGGGTATTAATTACTTTAATAGTCCAATTTACCGGCTCGATATAGGCAATGATGCAAAAACCGTCCTTTAGCCACAAGAAAGGCCATTTCTGGTTGCAGCTACGATGGTGGCCAAGGGATCTCGCCTGAAATGTCATGCGTGGGGTCTTCGATAAAATGAGACCCCCGAGAAGTCCTCTTCCGTCTAATTAATATAACATATTGAAAACATTGCATTTTAAAGATGAGCGATACAGGACGAGCAGTGAGATAAAGAAGCAAGGCTAGTACGGGGGGCGGCGGCTAGGCTAGTATGGGGGAGGGGGCTAGGCTAGGCTAGTACGGGGGGCGGCGGCTAGGCTA
>JABFDZ020000043.1:4063455-4077228 GCA_019775955.2 Pollimyrus isidori
CCCCCCCCCCCCCCCCCCCCCCCCCCCCCCCCCCCCCCCCCCCCCCCCCCCCCCCCCCCCCCCCCCCCCAGAGCGGCACAAGTGTTGTAGGTGATTCTATTTTCACAGCCAACAAATCAGACGTTGAGGGATCTACATAAAACTGATGACGTTTCAATACAAACAGCAGCAACAGAACCCTGCCCCCCCCCCACACCCCCCTCACACGTCTGACTCCCCTCTGAAGAAAAGCCGGGTCCCAAACAAAATCCAACAATACAAAACCGGGGACAGACGTCTAATCAAATTCCAGCATGATGCTGTTCCCTTGCCCACCCACGTTAATATCCTTCATGAGAAACCCAAAAATATCTCCCAAGGCCAGGCCAGCCAAGGACTTCCATCGATTTCTCCTCCATTTCCTCACCCAACAGCCTGGGCTGCAGGATGGATTTCAGAGCCACGTCCTCTGGGGCTCTCAGGAAGAGCCGTGCATTAGTGAGACCAGTGGCACGTAAAACTATACGCGGCGGTGAAAATGTCTCCACGCTGCCCGGAAGCCATCTCACGTCTTCAGCCTCTCCGAGAAAGACACGTTCATAAAACGGCTATTTTAAGGGCTGGAGCCACTTAGGAGCCACTATCCCCATTTTAAACAATGTCAAGGCATTTTAAATGTACTAGAGCAGCTTTGCCTTTAAGAGTCTTTAAATCTCTTTGTTGTGTAGAAGTCAACAAAATCACAGAGAAACCAAAGTTGATCGACCTTCTTCACATGATGGCCAGGGTCAGGTGCTGGACACCTATCAAACTACCAGGCTTCTGCATATCTATACTTGAAGGAAATCTACTGGGTTGAAGGTTTGGAGGTACAGTCTGTGAACCCTGCACCTCTGTGCCATATTTGTTACCTATGGAGGACACCCTCTTGGTCAATGATCCCTGCACCGCAACTAGATCTCTAGGACCTTTGTCCCAGGTGGCCAGCGCCATGGCAACCGCTATCTCAGAATAGGACCCATTGAAAACAGCAAGTGATTCAGTAACCAAGTAACTATACTGTTCACTGGGACAATTTATTAATGATCAGCGAAGTTGCAGAACTGCGACATGGTGCATATTTTAAGCAGACTGGCACCCAGCTGAAGGAGATTTAAACTAGTAGTGTCGAGCACAGATTTGCAGTGTGGCTTCTCTGTGAGGCAATGGTAAAAAGTAAACTAGCACTGCTGGGGTCAGACACTGATGATGTCACAGTGCTAACAGGCAGACAGATGATGCCACGGCACTAACAGGCTTGCTGATGATGTCACAGTGCTAACAGGCATACAGATGATGTCACGGCACTAACAGGCTTGCTGATGATGTCACAGCACACACAGACGTAGCATTAGCCTCTGAACAAAGGCACGTTCCACATAACCCCTTTGTGTTGGCCGATTTGCCCCCTGCTCATTCGCCATCGCAGGCACACTCAGAGCTCAAAAGACCTAATTTCTCTAGGTTCTTGATGTAGTGCATGAAAAGAGGAATGTACTGTATCAGGCAGAGCGAGAGCCCATTTTACTGCAGAAAGTATGCAAATGAATCAACGGACGAAGAAAAAATTCACACTAATGAAGACTGAACGGACTAAACTAAAGCGTTTCTGAGCCTTTAGAAATCACACAAAACAAGTTGAAGGTTACATTTGATAATGCTGCTACAATTATTTAAAACAAATGAAATAGTACCACTTTGCCTACTAAGAGAAATCACATTTTCATACCATCTGGCTCTAGTAATGAGAGTTTTGGCTAATTCGCAGCGTATTTCCACTTCAGATTTAATGTATTATAAACATCATTTATCTGACTCACTGCCTGCTTCCCCAAGTCTGGTTCCATGGATTCCTGCCCTGGTGACGAGTGTTAAAGTCACACGGATACCAGGGTCACCACTAAGACCTTGTAGTGGGCAAAAGAAGCAAAAGAAGAGGTCAAGATGACTAATTAGATCTAACAATTAGCCAAATGTCAGCACTTAGCCTGCTGCTTGAGGACAAAGAGGAAGCAGAAATGAAACTTGCCGGGAGCTCAGCTTCTTGGAACTTCAGTATTCAGTGAGAAAAAGAAATGGTGAATACGGGAAGCCTTTCCCCCGCCAGCCATGTCACACCCAGGCGTGCCCAGTGAAGAGTGCCCAGTGAAGAGTGCCCAGTGAAGAGTGCCCAGTGAAGAGTGCGCAGTGAAGAGTGCCCAGTGAAGAGTGCGTAGTGAAGAGTGCGTAGTGAAGAGTGCGCCAAGGCCTCAGTCTTTCTGATAGACTTTGCATGACATGTAAATAACAAACTTGCTAACCTCTCATTTTCACTTGCACTGGAATTTAGGCATCTGCAAGTGTTTGTAAAAACATCTATGCGATGAAAACAGCCTGCTCTACTGATGATGTGTTGTCAGAAGATATCAGTGGAGCATTAGGTATACATTTGCAGATGACTGCGCTACTAAAACTACAAAACATTGCATGATGGGATAAGTCGGAAGAGGACTGGAGGGGAGCGTCGGGCCTCCCGGCACTTACGCTGTGGACGCTTGCATGTCCTGCCAGCTCCTGCTGAAGTTCTGCCGCAAGCCACTGAGGGGCGTCACTCCCAGCTTCTGCTTCAGCTCAGCTTGGTGCTGCTCCTTGGCGGCCAAGACTTGCTTCAGCGTGGCGATTTCTTCCTCCAGCTGTAGTACGGAGACAAGGGGGTCAGAGATATTCAACGGCTCGTTGGTCTCATGGATCTCTGCCATGTTCATGCCAAAATGCTGGGGTTTTACATTACCATCCAATCCCAGGAAGATACATCTGCAGAAGTGGAAGCGGTTCTTTAGCTAATGGATTCATAACCAACAGCACAGGTCAGCAGACACCACCCAAGAATAGGCTGCATTAATCCTCTATGGACAATGTTCCTCTGCTCTCAGCTAAGTAACTGTGCAGGGTGTGTTTCACGGATGAAAGGCCGTAGCATTTAAAGTATGGAAGTTCCAGGAAACGGTCAAGTCACGTTCCTTGCACTTGCTTCAGTTAATATTGTTCTTGCCGTAATTTTGTAGCAGTTCCTTTCATCTAAAGAAATATACATATTTAGCATTTTAGCCCCACCCCGAGCTGTTTATTGACAATATTCTTCAAAATTACTCAGTTATTATAAGACACTTGTCATCAGAGTATCACCGTGGGGGTGGCCTTGTCTCGTGGCCTTAACACACGCCCCTGCAAACCAGAGGGAAACCCCTTAGCCTCGGTTTATTCCAGAGCTCCGCCCACCCCCATCTGTTGCACCGTTTGATCCAATCAATGCCCTCAAAGTCAAAAGTCAAAGTCAACTTTATTGTCGCTGCGCACGTGCGCGACAAAATAGGTTGGGCATGCAGGAATACCTTGATTTCACCTGAAATCAGGCACGTGTACAAACCGGGCGGCGTACAGCCTGACCCAGCGCACACACTCCGCTATCAGCTGTATATACGCTGCTCACAGGGAAGTCTTGGCATGCTCGCTTAATTCTACAAAAATGTCGCATATTTAATGGATTCATAACAAAGTCCATTGACGAGGAATGTTTAACCTATCTGCACATATCTTACACATAGATATTTTCTATTTAAGTAGTCTCATAATATTTTTGACTCATTCAGTTGTTCCTGCTATCCTGTTTTTAATTGCAATTCTGGTCACTGGCTCCCAAAGGGTTTCTCAACACAAATGTTTGGTGTTTTATGTTATTGCAAAGGTCTTGCTAATTAAAAAGTATCCAAGGAGATTGCTCGCCAATTAACTTTTTAAACTCGGAAAAGCTGTTTTAGAACTATAATTTGGGTTTCAATTAAGTAATAAATTTGCTATAAAGCCAATAAATCTGCAATATTGTTGCTGAATTAAGCAAGCGTCCCAAGTCCCTATGAGCCCTGTGTGTGTGCGCATCTCAAAGGAGAACGGGATGGGATTCGTGAAAAGAAGCATTCCAGTGTGCCTTGTGCAAATGGCAGTGTCATTTCATTTTTCATTTCCTTTTAAATTTCATTTCCCCATTTCATTTCATTTTAAGGTCTAGTACGGCGCATAATAATGACAAACATGGCTACCTTGGCCAGCTCGGCTTGCATCTCCTCCCTCTGCTCCCTCTCCTCCAGAGTGATGCCATTGTTCAGTTCCAAGTCTGACACCAGATCTTCATCCAACTCCTTCAGAGGCTCTGGTTCCAGGAAGACTGGGACAGAGTGCAAGAGGGAGGCGTAAGAATCAAACCCAGGGGAATGGCTAAATGGAAAAACACCAACCATAACCCGGCCCCTGATGCAGGTTTCCCCCCAAAAAGACAAACGAACTTTGCAAACATAAACACAGAGCTACAGACGAAAAGGATGAGGATTTTCACCACAAGGCTGGAAAATGAGAAGATTAAAACCTTCACAGTGTACTCAGGGAGCACTTCAACCCTTCCACCATCACCATGAGCTCCACATTAACATTGAGGCCTGAGGTAACCCAATATTCACGTTCCCGCGCAAGTGGTTTTATTACAGCTTGACTTGGGGGCGGTTTAAATAGGCCACAGAAGGACCCAGATCCGCAGACTTCTTCTCCCTGATATCTCCTGCTGATATCTCCCATCACAAATTTGTCTTCCTTCATACATAATTGAAGGACGTAGCTGAAAAGGGAGGAATAGAGAAAGGGGAGCAACCACATTGTTTCAGATGTGTTTAGAAGCCCTGGACATTAAAATCGGTCTAAATCTCTGAGCAACAAACCAGGTTTAAATGGAAAAAGAGCCGCTGACCTGGCAGATCTGACTCAGGCAGCCCCAAAAGGGCCAGATACCCTCGTGCGTGAGGGGGTGCCAGATGTACCTAGAGGGCGGTCGCCTGAAAACAGATTTACAGGGAGTGACAAAGTGCACCTTTCCGGTATCTAATCAACGCCTGTTACGAGAAGCAGCCACAGGCCTTGCCTCTATATTTAAGGGGTTTGCTACAAAGATTTAGACACATTAGCCAGTAAATGGGATTTACGCATGGATTCAGGAAGGAAGGAAAAAAAAAAAAAAAGAGTTATGGATTCAGCTCAGCGGACAGTAGAGGGGTGGCAATAAAACAATGATCGACTCCCCTAATCTGACTGCCTGATCTGGACCCGAGAAAGAACGTGTGCTTCCACAGTGATCGATCCGGAGAAGCTGCGTTAAACTCCCAATTTAGCACGACTGCTTAACTCGAGCAGAGCTGCTCAGTCCTATAGGTGGCATAGGCAGCTGCCTAGGGCAACGGCTGCTTAGGGGGCGCCGGCTTGCCAGTGAATTTCACTTGCCTTAGATGGGAGGTGCTGTCGGTGATGGTCGCCCAGGGCACCACATGGGCTAGGAACAGGACTGAACTTGGCCCACAATTCACCAAATATTATAAAGTCAGCTAAAGACTTTCACATCCGTTTACTTAGCTTACATGTTTATCCAAAACAACATACAGTTAAGAACGCAGGGTCAGCTAGTGCCTGGGACGATTCGGGGTAAGAGCCTTGCTTAAGGACTCAATGGAGAAAACACATGGGACTCGAACTAGTGACCTACTGGTTAATGAGTCCTAATCTAAATATAAAGTAGGCAAACTTAGTTTGCATTCTGAATTCTGAACATTAGCATCACAGAGAACACATTTGGGAGGATCTGGCTTCTGCAGCCATGTACAAATATCTCATGGTGCCTGGGTACAGACGGGCGGACCTAATGAAGAGATCAAGATGTAAATAGAGGAAGGTCCCTGCAGGTGGTGACAAGTGCAGCAGGGTAACTGTTTTATATGTGAACTTTCAAAAACGAAAGTCAAAAAGAATAAATTGTGTACCTCTACCAAGAGTTTAATCTACTTTAAAAACAAAGTCCTGGGGTTTTCCCAGATTTCTGAGGTGTTGAAAAGTAGAACAACAACCAGTTCAATTTTATTGTACCTTTCCTTCTGCCCTGGGGGGGTCTACAATCAAGGGCGTGGCCAACATTGCTTACAGACAACACATATTTTTACAGAAAATGAGTCAGACAGTGAAATCAGTCTTGGCAAAGACGGCTCTTTGCCAAAGAAAAGTTTTGTAAGAGCGCCAACCAGGCGATGAAGCAACCGAAGAAAATCAGGGCTCAGTGGGACTTGCATCATGCTGTGATGCCGGCAGGCAGCCAATAAGCTTCCAGGTAACTGCTGCTTCAGGTCAAACGCCATCCTGTCAATTCATTCATTCGTAATCACGCCCGGTTTGGGGCGTCGTCCGCGGGAGTCAAACGCGTAAAAGCGACCCACGTCTGTGAGAGGCGAGGCGTTCATCTTCACCCCTCGCTACATCCAAATCCGGGAGCGTTCCATTAGTCATGAAGGTGTTCCCGAAGCAGGAGCATTCCATGCGCCTTTTCCAAAAGATGAAACGCTTCAGCTGGTCTAGTCGTCCCGGAATATTTCCAGTGTTGGGCACTTCAGGTTCACAAGCTACAAATCCAGACCAGGATTTTGTTTTTACCAGCCAGTTCAGCATAAGGAGTCATGATCACAGAGTATTCAGCTGCTGGGTAGAAACAAAATCATGGTCTGGATTTGTAGCTTCTGGACCTCAAATGCCCAACACTGAATATTTCACAAGAACAAGCCAGCGCCATGTTGCTCTGCCCCGGAAAGGGCACTGCCACTGCTGCGGGCCCAACTGACAGCTACCCTGCAAACGGACACTGTGCTCCATGTCCTGATACACATGGATGCTGAATCTAAGCAGCTCGGAGTGGCAGGTGGCGCAGAGAACTAAAACATTACTATTTATAGAACTATTTATACCAAATAAACAAATGACAGCGTGCTGTACACCGGGTATGGAAAAGGACAGAAAAGGCTACATGCAAAGAATATACCACAGCAAACTCCTCAGTCACTGCTTCTCAGTGATGCTATAGGATGAAAAACTTCAAATGAGAATAATCTAGATTTTACTCAGATAATCCAGAAATTATATTTTCATTGACTGCAGGAAAAGATTGTTGAGGATGCTGGAATTAGGTGTTAATTAGGTGGAATTAGGAGAGAGGGGATCTGAATGTTTTTGCTCTTTAATAACGATCAGAGTCTCCTTGGCGATGGTGATTTATCTGTTCTGGCAGAGGACAAATAGTTAATATAATTAAATGGGTTCTGATCCGAAGGAAAAAGTGCCATCCATCCATCCATCCATCATAAAGTCAAGTGAGTCTTTTAAATCGAGGAAAAAAACTAGAAACTACTGTACGCAGGTTCCTGGCTCAGATTCCCCATTTTCTAGAGGATTTCAGATACTGGTAAATGTCAAGTGACCTGGTTGTGGCTAAACATTTTCAGGGTAACTTAATCAGAGCAGATTCAGTCCTGAACCTTGCCGCAAAAGAAACGGAACAAACGGCTCATTTTAAATAGCTTCCCCTAACCGCTGACTGTAATTATGTTGCTTAGCAACATGCCTCCTACTCCACAGATCTCATAATTGTCATATTCTGCTTACTTAATTGTCACACGCAGCATCAGCCATATCAAACATAACAAGGAGTCGGAGTGACCTCCGCTGCCGTAGGGAGACCTGCTTCATCTGCCCTCTCGCCGAGCTGCCCTTTCCCAAGACTTTTTTGCGTCCAGCTCCACAGTAAACAGCGGTGGGGGAGAAGTGAATCCTACACATACAGTATAATCTCAGAAAGCCACAAAACCATTAAAACTTTTACGCGACTGCAGACTAAACCAAAATAAGATCTAAAGCGTTATCTTTTCTGAAAGCGTATTTATACTTCAAAATTCAGCTCCATCTCCATACTGCGCAAACTACATTAACTTTTTTTTTTCCCCTATGGGATCTGGTGAGATAAATACTCTTGAAATCATATCAGCGAATGTCCTTGGAGGGCATTGCTTAAGAAATGTGTATAGTATTTGAAAGGCTTTATAACCGCCACGCAAACATTATATACTTTCCTTTTTTTTCTGATGGTGAATGTTCTCCTCTGTCACGTTCCCTACAGTAAAGCCTTTCACCACAAGAAAATGACCAGGAAACAAAAAGCAAACCAGAAGCTAGTGTTTGGGTGAGAGGAGGTGCCCACTGCCAATGCGGATCCTCCCAGGTCCTGGGTCATCTTGACTCAGACTAGAACATTTCCACATCGCATTCTCCGCGCTGGTCGGTGGGTCTCTACCGTCTAAAGATCTCCGCTGAGTCGCTGTAGCGGTAGTTTGAAACGCAAAAGTCCTTCAGAGAGGCAGCCGGAAATGTGCAAGACATACTCCCACATCTTCAATTCATTACCAATCCCGGGAACATAGTAATTAAATATAAAAATAAGGAATATGGGTCTTGGTGTTTGATGCCCTGCAGTCCTGCTCTGGATTAATGCTCAGAAGCAGAAGTAGGAAGTTCAGATCCGGACAGTACAAATCCAGACCAGGATTTTTTTTTTTCCCCTCAACCAACCAGTTGAGTATAACCAGTCAGAACTAGTTGGTTGAAACAAAATCCTGTCCTGGATTTTTACGTTCTGGACCTGAAATTCTCTCTAATTAGAAGATGGATGGATGCAACCATAGTTTTTTCCAAACTGTCCACAGCACGTGATTTTGTATGTTCAGAGATGGACTGGCATCCATAGGCTCATGTGACCCTATACTGGACATGGAGTCATGAAGAATGAATGGATCAGTGGGAAAGACTTTTCAGAAACGCAGTGCCCTAATAAAGTCAACTTATTGGAATCACTCATTTCTATTTTGTAATCATAATCCACAATGACCTGCTACCCAGCATTTGGCATTTAACTCTGTCGGTCGGCTACAACGACCTGCCACCTGCCTAACTGGGCGCGTGCCTACGGCACATGCTGTAGGAGATGGCCTGAAAGGCCGCGCTTCTGGCTGCGGTGCCAGCTTGCGGGCGGGAGAGTCCGGGCCAGCCGAGGTCCCTCGGCGCTGTCACAGCCCCAGATGTGACCAGGCGATGACAGATTAGCCGCAACCCAAAGGCTGCAGGGAAGGATCCGGCTGGGAGTCTCACGGCCTGCCGGCTACAGCCTCAGCAGCAAACGTGAACGTGAAGGCTACCAAAAGGACAGAAGAAGGGCCTTTTTCCCCCAAACTGATTACTGGTACAAACATAAATCAAGCATTTAGGTCACTTATAGCCCCCAGCGACGGACACAAAGCAGTCTGTGATCGCCTGCCCTCAGCTAACACGCGACGCAGCGCTGATGACGTCCGTGACATTTTCGGGTAAAGAATTGTTATGTAATCTGTCTACAATCTCCAGATCATATTCAAAACAGGTTATAGTGTTTCTGTTGAGTGATTTTACTTCTACTGTACAGCACAAACTGGCCGAGCCTCAGTGGAACGTCACACGATGTCACCGCATCTACCCGACAGTGAATTACCCAGGAAATAATGTCCACTGCTGCTTGTTTTGAGACAGCTTGAGCTCTCAGTTTTTCCTACAGTTTAAACACCACCTGGTCACAGCAGCTAATAATAGATCAAGACTAAATAATTATGTGGATAATGAAGCAACAGCTGAATTCTACCTTTCCAAAATGTTACATAATTTGGCTACTGCTGCATTAAACAGGATAATCTGACTCCACCTAACTCCACCCATTGTACTAGGTTTACTAAAAATGTCGGTCCATGCGAATGAGTATCCCAGGAAAATCACTCTTTGATGCTGAACGAGTATTAATGAACGGTCTCTTAAAAGCAGCTTCCTTGTACTGATGGGTTCTGGCACTGTGCTCATTTAATGTTGTCTAGAACGAGCTCCTAGAAGAAACACACACCATGTCACCTGAATCAAGGATAATCTGTATCCCACAACTACATACATCTAAAGGGTTCGCTTAGCCTGCGCAACAGATGTTCTTTCCATGAGAATGTTCCAGATTCCCACATCTTACAAGGAACTGCAGGTCCATCCATATTTATCAAGATCGCCAGAGAGAAAGAACCATCATAAAACGTTCAGCGTACCTGGCCTCAGCTCTCCTCTTTCTCCTTCATGGTTTTGCAGAAAAGTGAAGGAAATATCATGTCATCTTTGTGAATCGCGAGCAATTTCTCACCCAGATTTAAAATTCTTGGTCGGTGCCAGGGGTGTCCTGGGGTACCCCCCCCCCCATCAATGCATATTTATTGGTTTAAGTCCCGAATGGTTTACCATCACCCTCCCCCCCATTCATCTCTGGCTACACCCCTGGTCAGTGTTACAGGTTAATATTGAACACCTTGCACTTTACTGTCAAACTCGCATCACTGTCATTTATAAAATATCATACAGTAACAAAGTTTCTCAATTAGTATCGATTAGTAGTGAAAAGTACATTTTTCACTCACGTCATGCAGGTGCAAAAATACGCAGAGGAAGATTTGAAATAGAAACACGCAGAAAATAATATTAATAATATTAATAATAATAATAATAATAGTTCAAGGACAGGTTGGCTCCCGGAGAGATCTCTGAGAAACACGCATCACGTCTCACGTCTTACCCCATTGGGTCAAAACGCTAGAGTACAGTTCTGTCCCATTAAAGATCCAAACGGCCAGGACAAGACAAGAGACAAGAGACAAAAGAGCAAATCACAAACACGCACATGTCATGAGGACAGAGCATCACGCAACAGCGAAATAACCGCAATACATGCAACGCGCTACGGCCACTACTGCGATTCAACACCTTTTAAAACAGGGAATGTCACTGTCATAATTACCTTTTACTTCTGTTTTTCTAAACTGTGGCAGAGATCGTAGTTCTTTATGGACCCGTATACTTACCATAAGAGATTTTCTTTTACCGGGGTACACTTAACACACACAAGTTCAATTAAGTTCAGGTCAGGTGATCATGTGAGTCGATCATATGGTTAATGGATGAGGTCAGACCTTAAGTCGCTTTCAGCTCAGCTAATTTGGTTTAACGTTGTCCAGCCAAGGAAAAAGAACAAAATAAAACAATAAAAACTTTCTTCGCGTGTATGAACTAATTTTTTGGTAAGTTTTTATTCTTTTTCTGTCTCGACTATGGCAGATGATGGGAATAAGCATCTCAGTTCTCTTTAATTAACGTTGTTATCGAGAATGCACTAATAAAATACATCGAAGTTACTCATTAACCAGTCAATTGCCCGTTGAAGAATCATGTTTTACGTATTCTATAGACCTATGACTCATATACACATAAAAGTAAGTATAAAATACACAGTCTTAAATAAATATTTATATATAAATAGAACCATAGTTACCCATCGTTTTAGTTACATGACAAATGACTTGGGATTTTAGTGCAATTCTACCAGAACTCATTCGTTCAAATAATGGCGCCTCAGTACAGGTTTCATCTCTTAGTAAATAAAGAACTTGCTTTTTGACGCTGTCTTGCCACCTGTAGTATGAAAATGTAGCGCACTCACCCTGTTGCCTGTACTCCATGTATGCGGCGTCCCACTGCAGTACTGGTCCAACACTCCGATCAAGAACAAATTATTTTCTCGGAGATCGTTGCGTGCAGCCCCTGTACCATCCGTGAGGCTCCTTTAGAGCCGGTGTTTACACCATCTCCTTGGCTGTCAGCTCCGCCGCCACCCCCTGGGCGGAGCGTGTTCCCAGTCTGCGCTGGAAGCCAGTGCCGCCCGCGATACGCCCACGGAAAACCAGCGGACACGATGAAGCTTTGCACTGCCACGAAGAGTAAAGCGCGTTTGATGATTATGGGAAGTGATCTCGCCGTGTTTTATCTGCATTGCTTTCAATGTTTAGTTTCGATGATTCATAAACACCGACTGTCTTGCTGAATGAGTGGAATCTGAAATCATTTCCATTTCTGCATTTATTCGAGGTTTCTGATTTAGCCTATAGAAGTGGTACGAATTGTATATTTTTGGATTATCTAATGACTGCACCGGAGTTGTGTAGCTCTGGACAGGCGCGCAGTTAGCACCAGGGGCGGATGAAATGGGTCCTTTTCAGATTCAGAGTGACCTCGATCCGTCCCCCCCCCCACACTTACAGGAAAAGGAAAAAAAAAAAACAGCATCTCCCGGCTTTGCATAAGGGAAAATATCCTTGTTCCCCTCCAATTCAAAAATCCTATCTGCGCCACTGGCTGCATCGAGAGTTTAGGTGTACTGGCAGCATAAAATGTAGATTAATTAGATGAAAGTTATCCGATGGTCCTACTGCTGAGTTAGTGTAGGTACTTTAGTTTAGTTTTACTTTAGGATCGAGTCTATGTCACTTCGCCTGCGCCTTGATCTTCCTTTGACTGATAACTATTTTAATGTAATCTATGTACTTATGTATCTATTTGTAGTTGGACTGGTGCTGGCGTATGTCCCACAGTTACTCATTTTTATTTTAAGGTAAAATAAGTCTGATTCATTATGGGTTAGAAAGAATTGTTTTCAAAAAGGCTACAAGGTCCGAAAATATATACAGTACAGGCCTGGTACAGTTTTGTTCCCCAAGGTGCAAACAACATTAATGTTTCCCCAGTGTGACAAATTTTTTTCCTCAAAGTTCATTTCTGCACCTTGAACTATACTAAAAGGTACAGTTACCTACAGTTAAGGTAAAACTGGCAGACCCTTGAGCGAACAGCCCCAGTGACAATTACGTAAAATCCGCAAATTGGTGTTTTTTTCTGACACTCCAAAATGTGTTTATAATACCCACTAATACAGCTTAAAGACGATGGCAAACTCTGCAAACAGGAACATTTAACGTCATTGTCACAAGTCAGAGGTTGATACGTACCTCAGAGCAGGTCCAGGGTCGCAAAGCCCTCTGCCCAGCGCCCAACCAGCCCCTAATTATACCCCTGCATGTAAATGAACTTCAGCAGCAATGAGCAACTCAAGACAGACTAGACTCTTGAGCTGTCCTGCTGTAAAAAGCGATCGCTTAGCTAGTGACCCATATGCTCCACCTGGTGTCAGCATCCTGCCCCAGTCTGTTAACATGATTCTTGGTCCCCGCTGGTTATGTCACACGCTGCTTAAGAGAGTTATGCACAGCGCCAGTCAAAAGTTTGGACACACCCGGTTTATTTTTTTACCATTCTCTACATTTCAGAATAATTCTAAAGACAACTGTAAAATAATATATCAAATTATGAACTTACCAAAAAGGTTTTAAAAGAAAAATGATTTGTGAAGGGGGGGGGGCGGCGATTTGGGTTGGGACTCAGAGGGTTGCCAGTTCAAAGCCCTGGGCCAGCCAGTCCTGGGAGCAAATGATTCACCACATTTTAAACAAAATTTGCTATTCAAACACTATTTAAGCTCATGTAAATTGTGTAATGTAGGAGAGTGGAGTTGTGTCTTACATCAGATGCAATATTTTAGACAAGTGTAGAATGTTTATAGAATGTGTATTCTATGCTAAATTATAGTTTTTAATACTGACATTTGTTTACATTTTTGACATTCTTTACATTTGGCTCCCTCTTGTGTTAGTAAGCTGTTACTGCATCTGCTGCGACTGTCTCACTGGTGACGCGCAGTCTGGCATTGACTCGCTGAATGAAAACTCAGTTTATAGTGTGTAATTCTGGGCTGTGCAGCATAAGCTTAAAAGAATCAGACAGTAAACGAAATGATGGATTAGAGATGCTGGACAGTGGAATGGGCAGATCTGCAGAGTTACTATGTAAGATCAGTACCGCCGCTCCCTATACGCAGAGTACGCAGTCTGCGTAGGGCACCAACTCTCAGGGGGGCACCATCCCAGC